>WELB01000115.1:12525-43123 GCA_009602725.1 Spirogloea muscicola
GTTACTCTGATCTGCTGTTGCTCACACGTGGATACTGAGCAGCCATCTGCATCTCCCTCTGCACCATCTTGCACTTTGTAGTGTAGTCCTTTTTCAGCACCTCTTTCTTTGGCTTTGAACATTGTCCATTCTTTTTGGGTTGGCTTTGCCAGCCCCTCTTCTCAATGGGCGAGCACCTTTTCCCAGCTCCCAGGCATGCCGCGCTTTGGCTGCTGCTCCTGGGCTCTGACGTGACAACGCTCTTTTGCTGCTAGCTACTCCGACTTGCGCCTGTTGACTAGGGTTTGTCGCTCGCCCTGGTAGCCAGATTGCATAGCTGCATTGTCTGCTCTTTCCGGCCCCTTGTCAATTTCTTTGGGGCGTCAAGTAAGGGCAATGTGCGGACCGCCATGCCGGATATTTGTTGCACTGGCCATTGACGTTCACAGGGCGTTTGCGTACAACAACGACGGAAGAGAGGTATGTCAACATATTTGCTAGCGTTCGTCATTGTATGCCTCAAGTACGTTGATCGACGTTGTTTGGCTATTTGGAAGTCAATTGGAGCAACAACAACTTACTGACGAACAATCTAATCTCCTCATCCTCCAGCTTAGAAAAAAGTGAAACGGAGCCTAATCAAGAATCACCCAGACAAGGTCACCCTTCATCCTTCTCTCTTAGCAATGATGCTGTCATGCATATTGATTGGCTGATTGCCGAGAACTTGTTGTAGACACTCTCTGCTCTATCGTGGAGTATGCTGCTACTACTGTCCTGTACTACAAGCTGGCGTCCTGATGACATGGTAGTATGCTAAGTAGCCCCAATCAAAGCTGATACTGATGTCAGTCGACCTATTGACAATATTAGGAAGCTCTGGAAGAGCATTGGAAGATCCTATTTCTTGTCTCGCAAGCGAGACGCCTCAGCTCGCGCGCGCCGCCTTATCCAGTGCTGCCGACCCACTACCACCTATTAAGATGAGATTTGACGGTAATCCTAGCCGTCTGTCATTGACATATATTCCCCCGTTAATTGTTTTGTTACGAATAAACCCAATGCCTGGTACGCTCGCGTTCCCCCCGCCACTGCAGGTCGCTCGCAGCCGCCGCCGCCAGCGCCCGCGCCACTGCCGCTTCGACGCGGCAAGTGCTGCGCGTTTCGAGCACCTCGCGCATCATGTCGTCTCGACGAAGGTCATTCTATACCGCTTGCTGATCTGGTCACGAAGACTTCGATCTAAAATGCTGTGGTTGCAGCGCTGGGCCGCTTCCGCTTGCATCACGACGTCGCAGAATCAGAGCTCTCATCACCTGGACAACCATAAACGGAAGCAGTAGCATCGTGACCATGTCGCCACAGACTCGGTACAAGGACATATGGGCCATTATTATGGGTAAGCTTGATCAGTCATATCTGCCAGCGCTGCTCACCTCAGTACGATACACACAAGCGCACAAAGTTTTTGTTGATCTAACGTCATGCGCATCTCAATGAGCTTCTGTCCTGCTGCAGTGACTATAATCTTGCCGCTTGCAATGTTCGGCATGCGCGGGAAGGCAAAGAGCAGCACAAAAATTGCAGCGGTCGTCTCTGTGCTGGTCGGATTGTGCATCTTCGGCGTGATTGGCCTATCTCTGGTATATGCGAGTACGCAGGAAGTCAATCTTTCTGCAGCAGGTCCGTCATCAGTCCTGTAGCTTGTTATGCAATCAAAAGATGCAATGATCCAGCTATTGCTGGGAGCCTGCTGTTTCCGGAAGCTACAAACATGATAAATACATCAGGATCATCGCTCTGCTGCTGTAACGCTTCCTCTTATGTCCTGCTATGCAGTCTACACATCGGCAGTCTAATCTGCTGCCCTCCTCTGTCCCATGCGCATACAGTCTACGATTTCAAGTCGCAGTGACACCCTGCGAGCAGGTCTACGCCCAATCATCATCAATGTGGCCGGTCCAAATACTGGTGGCGGCTGGTGGAGAGAGACTCTATGAAGCTTCGCGGCACGAGAAGGGCTGGTCTTTGGTGACAGTGAAGTTGCAGATATAAGCTGCAGCCACGATGCATTCCAGGTCTTGAACCCTTCGTATGGCCAGACAAGATAGTAGCTGTCTGTGATGTCGTTATTGTCCACCTTAGAAGAGGGCTACATCATTGCACGGCACTGTTGACCTTCGATATTTTGGCACCCGCTGCCTGGCAGATTGAGGACTATTCCGGTGACTTGCTCTTATCTTTACCAAGGCCATCTCGCATCAGCCTTATTGTTCGAGATCCTAAATCAATCGTCCTTGAGATGTACCTCACAGCTGTTCGCAAGTGCCAGTCAGACAAGGTGCAGCTACCAAGACTGCAGAAGAACAAGTTGCCAGTTGCAGGGCACAATGGCCTGAGGAGATTGAGGAGGATGCTGATACAAGAAGAGCACAAGGCGACCAGCTTGCATGTAGGTCTCCGCGACACTCCAGTACCTGCACGCTCTTGTTCAACAACAACAGCTCATTATTGTATCTGCTTGTACTCTTGTGCATGTAGGCGGTCTGCAATGCCAGCAAAGAGGAGGGCATCAACTTAGTCATCAGAGAGCTGCAAAAAGAGGGTTGTCGAGGCCCTCTGGCTTATGCCTGTGTAGCTAATGGACTTGCAGCTCAGGTTCTAAAAGAAGAGAACCTCAGAGTGTTCAAGGTGACAACACGTATTTTGCATGCTTAAGATCGCGTGCAAGCTGAGTTTCAAGCATATAAGCTTGCGCAGAGCTTTTGCTAATATGATTATCAATAGTGCTTGCGCAGTATGAGGACCTCTGGGGCAACAATGAGGGCTTCACAAGCATTGGAACCTTCTTTGGCCTGCAGGTATTCATCTTCAACGGCACAGGCAAGCCTATAGGTTCTTATGTTCTAAAATCTGAGATGGACCGTCTCATGGCAACTGCCACTCCTAGTAGCGCACTGTTGGCCTTCGACTTTGATGCTTGGTAAAAAGAATGTGACACTTAGCATCTGCATGAGGTTGCACCCAGGGCAAGCAGCTCAAGAACTTTGTGAACGTTGGCCAGCTCTGGACTGAAGACTTCCGGCGCCTGTTCCGCAGCTCACACATCCTGCAGGCTCGAGAAATAGGAGCCTGGCGGAGTGTAAGTTTCTCTGGGTTGCCGACCCTGTAGAGACCTGGCCTGATGTACGTGCTGTGCTGTCTTAACTTCTCACGATCTGACCTGACTACAATCTGACTGCTTGCTTGCTCCAGCACTTCACTGCTAGTAACCGAGAATCTGTGATGGCTGCCCTTGGCAACGCCATCCTGGGCATGTGCTACCATCCAAAGTGAGCCAGAGCAGCTGGCGGTGAGCTCAGCACACTACTGTGCACCGTAAGCATGAGGCGTCAACAGCGAAATGTCTTGCAGAAGCTTGTCCTTGAAGTGGTCAAACGTTGGAGCGGAGCTGCACCTTGCTGCTCAATGGTAGTAGTGATGAGTAGACGTGTTCAATTGGCCCCCCGCTTAGCAGCTAGGCTGGCAGCTTCACGCATGTCACGTCCTTGTCACCTGAGAGACATGGTATTGCTCAATGCCAACCTGTTCCGCCTGGCCCTCGTACATTGAACCCCATCATGCCACGACAGGCAACCCCTGCTAGCGTTACAAAACCACATAAATTAGTCACCGGTGCTTTCCCACAGCAGCCTGCTCCTGGAGTGAAGCACCTGCTGTCAGCACTAGCACTATGGTAGACCCTCTGCTGCAGCTACTCAGTGCAGTCCAGTCAAGGTAGCATCTCAGCCTCACCTCCAGCAGCGAGGAAATCATTAGTGGCCAAGCGTGCTGTGCACTGTTCGGTAGCACCGATGTGCTGGGCCCTATCCAGCTCTCAAGCCTCTGAAAGCTGCAGCCGGGGGATGATGTTCATTGATTGCAGCTCCTGCAAGCACCACAGCACTCACACGAGCTTCAGTCAGTGGGCAACTGTCGGACACCAACTGCACAGCCTCTTTGGGCCCCTTCTCTGAAAGGCCTCCACGTCAAGATGCTCCTACAAGCAAGGTTTTCAGCTGGTAGCAGGTGATAGCAGCGGCACAAGGAGGACACGCAGAGCACTGCATGCTAATAGAGCGCACTGCTTGCTATGCAATGGCGGGGATAGCGGTGGTGGCAGCTACCTGGAAGAGGAGCTTGCAGGCGTACGGCAGCTTGAGGGTCGCGACATGCTCGCCCGTCTTGCAGAGCGAGCACAGCCCCGTGCGCAGCTTGTGGTGGTAGTACCCCAACAGGCCGCACTTGGTGCACACCTGCGCCGACAATGTCATGCATCGCACTTCAGCTGCCTCTTTCCGCAACACGAACGAGCACTAGCCTCGCCTGGCGGCCCTGCGACTTTGCTGCCACGCAGGGAGGATAGAGTTAGGGGGAGATGGCAGCGGACGAGAAGGGCGAAAGAGAGGGAGGAGAAGAGGGAAATTAGAGGGTAGAGGGAGAGTGAGTGGGAGAGTGCAGGAGGCGGTCGAGGGGATGGAGGAAGAGAGGACGATGGATAGAGAACATTAGAAGGACATAATACAGGGGAGGATGTGGTTGGCAATCCCTATTTTCTCCGCTAGTACGTACGTGGGCCTTGAACTGATCACTTGAGATCATGAGGCGCTCCAGGATCATCATGCTCGCGCCGTACGCAATGAGGCAGTCCCGCTCCATCTCCCCGAGCCGGAGCCCTGCGCGACGTGAGCCACAAACACATGGATCGTAACAAGGGGATGAGCCAGCGACCTTCCAAGGTGCCCAGCTGATGCATCTACTTGTCAATCTCGACCAGGACAAGTGGACGGCATAAGCACTGCAACCGTGCGGCTTCCCTCAACGTCCTAAAAGCAACCACCAATCCTTCACCTGCAAAACAAGACCTTGCATTTTGCAAACAAACCCTTATGTATAAGACACAAAGTCCTGTGCCAATCAACCACGTGACAAAGAGCAGTGCATGTTACTATAGACATTGACACCGGCATCTGACTCGGCTGTCTGGTAGCGACGGCTTCAAGGGAGGGGTGGTGGACCTCCATCCCGGCTGCGGCCTTCAGTGGGCTGCCTCGTCAGCACCACACGAGGGCCCCGCGCCCGCGCATGCATTTTGTCAAGGACCTGCATGGAGGAGCAGTGAGTCACCAATAAGGTGGGGAGTCAATCAGGATAACTGGCTGCATCCAGTCACCCAACAGCAATCTTAGATTGTTGAAGTTAGAGTTTACCAGAGCTACATTGTGAGATAGGCAGAAAAGCATCAGGGAAGGACAATGACTTTATATGCAATAACCTTCTGGCTAGTCATATATGAGCTGCTTGAATATTCTCCTGATATCTGGTACAACAGCAGCTGGGTTTCCCTTGCAACAGTAGAAGGTGGAAAAGTGTATACCATGTGCTTAAGCTTTTGATAATAAATCGGCCCCATGAATATATAGGCTTGGAGCGGCTCCCCTGTGATGCCTGCCAACAAGGATTTTGCATCTGGTGAGGATCAGGGTCAAGCTTGAAAAGTGAGGGTGAAGCTCATGTCAAGTTCGTGAGACAGTCAGGTTGGAAGTTGGGATTGGGCTGTAGGCCACAAATTGGGCATAGGGACGGGGCCTTAAGAATGAACTGCATAAGGGCACCTGGAAAGATGGTCCTCAAAACGACCGTTCAATGCAAAGAGGGACACATCAACAAGGATCAATTTGGACAACCCCCGGAAAAGTACATCGCAGGTGAAACCAACGCTCACCAGAGTACAGAAAATCTTTGCCGCTGTAACTGAACCCATGCGCCACCAAGGTCTTGCTGCAGCGAGGGCAAGTAGCAACGCTCTGTGTCAGTCTACTTGGTGGAGTTTAGATTGGGGAAGAATGCTGATTGTAGGGAGGATAAAAGGGGCGCGTGCCTGATGGACTCCACCGTGTCCGCATGGCCGCTGACCTCCCCAAACGCCGTGCCGTAGTGGAACTTGCCATTGCACACCCCGGCCTTACTGCCTAGCAGCTCGATCATCTTGCCGACAGTCATCCGGCTGCACAAAGGCGACAGTAAGAAAGCAAGACATGTGAGGCGTGCGAAAGGCGTGCGAACTGATACTCCTTCGGGAGAGCATGCGGCCGACTATAGAGGCAATGTTTTGAATAGAATCTCCATCTGAAGTTCAACTTAGAGCATGCCTAGGACTTCACAAGTTGGTGGTTTGGCATCCATAATACAGAGTACTGTAAGGTCTGAGGCTGATCTAACAACTAACAATTGAGGTACCTTGGGAAGCCGTGGGGGTTCATGATGAGGTCTGGGCAGATGCCGCGCTCCGAGAAGGGCAGGTCCTCCTGCTGCACGATTGTCCCACACACGCCCTTCTGCCCATGCCGGCTGCTGAACTTGTCGCCCACCTGGCCACCATGACCACGACCGAGGGGTCTTTGTGAGAGCCCTCAGAGCTGCCAAGCCAGTGGGTGTGACTTCGTCGAAGAAAATGACATGTTCACAACTGTGTGCATTGAGCCAAAATAGAGAAACTGACTCTTGGGTCTGACTGGGTCCTGACCATGTGCCAGAAGTAGGTCTTTATATTTATAATTGCAGATTTCAGGAGTGTCTGTTAGCCTGGGGCCTGACCAAGCACATCACACAAGGGGAACGAGGTGCTTGGCCACAGGTTGGCCCTTAAGCTGCGGAGCGAGGGGCACCTCCGGCCGGCGGGTGTGGCGAACGAGGCACTTGATGACAAACTGGTGCTCGTCGTTGGACGTGAGCAGCACGTTGTCGACCACTGCACACTCGCCTGTTGGGCCCTTGTAGGTCTGCGGGGTACCCTTGTAGAAGCTGCACAGTGCAAGAGGAGGCCATGCTTAGGAACAGTATGACACACACAACTTAACTTATGCTGCTCATTGACAAGGTCAATCTGATTGTCAATTGTCATATGCGCAGCCTCTCTCTCGAGAAGTGAAGCGGCAGACCAAGATACCACAACCTGTCCGGCATGGCCATGGGGTTGGGGACAGGGTCCCGTGTGTTTGTGGGCGTCTGCTTGTTCACGTAGATGTCTCCGGGTCGGATCATCTCCCCGACCGATGCAATGCCGTCGTTGTCCAGCAGCTGAGCGCAACACAAAGAAGGTCAGGTTAATGAGACTGCAGATCTCGTGCGACAGAGCCACAGGCGCAGAGTTGGGGGACACATGGCCCTTGGGAGATGGGAACATGCTGTCCGGGAACATGCAGGGCTGGCGCAGATAATTAGGACCCAGAAGATGTTATTGCATGATGATTTGGTGCTGTTAGCACTAATTGTTCACGTCACTCTATGAGCAGTTGCTAGGACAGATACCTGGCAGCGAGCTGCCACACTTGCTCCAGTGGAACCTTTGCTGCCCGGCAGGAGCGGCGGAAGCACGATACGGTCGGATGTCCTGTTAGCATACTTCCTCACATTGGTCGCGTACCTGCCGAAGTCGCAGTGGTCAGTGCTTCCACAATCATCATCAATCAGCTGATCTATGAGCATGACATTTCCAGCATGAATGAGTGCTCATGCGCATGGTAACTTGCTACACCAAGTACGCCATACAGCTGATCTTTAAGGTGCAGCAACGACTATGCCGAGGTTAGCTGACTCCAGCGGATGTAAGGCACACTGCTATCTAAATGTATGTATAAGTCTTGGCCTGCAGGTCAAGAAAATTTCACCAAAGAAAAGAGAATGCTGCTGAGCTCACTTGCGAAGGACGATGCAGCGGCCGAAGCCCCGGTCCAAGGACGCTTTGTTCATGACAATGGCATCTTCAATGTCGTACCCAGAGTAGCTCATGACAGCCACTGTGGCGTTCTGCCCTGCTCCCAGCTTGTCGAAACCTATCTGCAGAGAAATTACAGGAGCCTGAGTAGCCGCACAAGTGATGTCACTGCTTCTTGGAGCATTCAACCTTTAGTCATTCATTCAAGGGTGGATGCTCGTTCTTGTAACATCTGACAGCAAGTATAGATCTCTCTGATCTTTTGAGAAAAGATTTCGCCTGAGACAAATGACAACTTCCACTTTCTTGACAAGTGCATGGGATGCACCAAATGCAGTCAAGGCACAAGGTACAAAGTACCAGCTCAATGGTCTTGGTCGTGAGGAGCGGCCGCTGAGGATAGACCAAGAGGTAGAGCAGTGTGTCCATGCGATGAAGCTGTGCACACACATACACAAGACAGAAGCTAACTTGTGACTTCTAGCAGTCTAAGTGAAAGACAAGAACAGCGCCCGAAGCTTATGCTCCACACGATCAATCACTGCTGCGGCTCTGCAGAATGTGCGTCCCATTTTGGACATGGGTGATATTAGCAGCTCTTGGACTTTGGCCCTCAAGAGCGAGGGGCAAAGTTTAGCGGGGGGAAGCAGGAGAAGGGTCGGCACCTGATTGTATGCGATGTTGCCCATAGCTTGCTTTCCCATGGCGCACTGCAACATGCCAACGTGCACGCTGTCAGTGACAGGACTTTGTTCAGAAGCAGTGTCCCACCAGAAGGCAAACACGCACACCTACACCAGGGATGCTGACGATGCTGAACAGCAAAGCAAGCAGATTAAAAGATATATCAAAGGTAATCTTTAATGAGGGATGCACCTGGTAGGTGTTGCGGGGCGACTGGTTGTGGTGGGGGTACGGGATGAGGCCGGCGCACACGCCGAGGATGGTGAAGGGCTCGATTTCGATGTGCGTGGTGTCCAGAACAGCGTCCTTCTCATACAGTGCTATCTGCACATCAGCACCACAAGCTGCTTGAATATCTGCTCGTAAGAGCCCAAGAATTTGCCACTAACTGAATATATATATGAACACTGTTCAGCAGAACACTATGAGAGCTTTTAGAAGAATGGTATAGCAAGTGCAGCCCGCAATGCCCCAGAGCTGGCTGATCTAGAGGGGCAGCCAGCGGTAGGCCACATCGTAATTGGATGTGCATACGAATAACAGCCTCCTATGAACTCTTACCAGGCTGTTGTTCTCCTCGTTGACATCCAGGTACTCAACAAGGCCCTCCCGGAGGAAGTCATCAAATGTGCGGAATCCATCCTGACCCAAGACAGGCTCTTTTTTTTTTTTTTTTTTTTTTTTTTTTTTTTTGCATAATATTACCATTAATCCCCACTAAGAGTGCACATACGCCATGGCAACTATCATATTGGCCCTAATATTGTAGAAGCAGGTTCACACCTTCAGCTCCTTGATGTGGTGCTCTTTTACCCGCAACACACCGCGGTCGGCAATCACGAGCGGCCGGCACACGCGACCCCCATCGGAAGCTATGTACACGCAGCACTGCAAGCAGGGAACCCACAAAGAGCAAGCTAGAATCGACTCGAAAGGCATGTCAACCTGAAACCCCAAGTGGCTGCATCAGATGTGGTTTGCCTCTACTGAGCCCTCTCAGAATGCGTAACTCACATGTCTTGTATGGACGTGCACGCTCACAAACTCGCCAATCTTGCCAGCTCTTCGCAAGGTCCTCATTGCTTTCGCAAATTTCTGCAACAAAACAAGGATGCCGTTCAGGTCGGTATTTGGTGGATAACGCGTCTTTCTAATCACAGCAATGTCTTACAGAGCCAGGCGTGCTTACAGAGCGAGGTGTGGCCCTCACATGCAATAGATGGGCAGAATCTGTGAGTACAATGTGCGAATCGCAGAATGCCATCTCAAGCCATACAAGCAAGAAGGCTTAAGCCTACTTGAGGACGGCGGTGCACGCCAAGTATCGATCCGTTGAGGAAGACAAGGAAAGTGGACGAGGAGTGCAGCTCCTCAGCGGACAGCAAGCTCAGGTCCTCCACACCCAGCGACGTGCACTATGCAAGACAAGTATTGAGAAGCTTAGGTGTAAGCAATGCCTCAGAAAATCCCTCAGGATTCAGAGGCAAAGGCCAGCAGGTTTGCGCTGTTTCATTGTGAGCTGCAGCTGCCTTACCAGGCGGATGAGGGGGCCCTCCTCGTCGTCCGTTGTGACGTGCGTCATGAGCGCTAGATTCTTGACCAGGCCGCACGCCTCGCCCTCGGGAGTGTCGCAGGGGCACAGCATGCCCCACTGGCTTGATTAAGCAGTGCATGCGTCAATGGGGCACAGATTAGTGGGTTTGGATTAGTACGCAAGATCCAATTGTCCACATACATCTTGAGGGTTGAGAACAGCACAGCATGCAAACCCTTTGAGCGGTTGCCCTCAGCTGCTATGATTATAGAAAACCTCCTGATGCTATTAGATTGTTGCAAAACAGACAGCTCATAGAAACGTTTTCAAGGCTTGGGGTTTACTTGGCTGGGTTGGAGTGCCCGAGGTCCAGAGACTTTGCGAGTCTTCTCAAACTGAGAAGTAATGCGAGTCATGTGGCCCATGGCGCTGATGAACGACAGCCGGGACAGCACCTGCATACAACCACAAGATGCTATCGGAGAAGCTTGGAGCTACAGTTGTGCTAATCACTGGCCTTGGCAGCCTCAAGAAGTTGTCACAGATACTATCCTCACTGACCTGAGTCACGCCTTTGCGGTCCATCCGAAAGCGCTTGACGGTCCAATTGCCGCTGGAGATGGCGTGCTCCAGACCATTACTGAGGAAGTCCGACCTGATGCACTGTGGCACAGCAAGCACCTCGCTCGAGAAGTATAAGCAGCCTGCCCTTTTCTAGCATTTGACGAAGAATCTAATGTGCCTTCCTTCCAAGGTGATCTGGAGCGACAGCAAGGCATGCATATGACCATGCATCACCTGTGTGTAATCTCAGGCTCAGCTACTTAGGCCTATGTGCGTCATTTAAATTAGCACCAGGCTGTGCCCACCTTGGCAATGTCAAACTGTGTGGAACGGTTGGGCTTGGACAGCACCATGTCAGCCTGCTTCTTTAGGTCCATGTTCATCCTCTTGAACAGATCCTGCCCAATCCGTCCAGCAACCAAGTCACGAAATATATCTCGAGCATGCCACACAAGCAAGCAGCACTCTCCTGCAACGGCTCATGTCATATACAGTTAAATTGCTGGGACCTGCACCTTGTGCTAAGCAACGAAGGAAGCAAAAACGCCTCAAAGAGGAGCGACAGTAGTTGGCCAGCCAGCTCCAGACGCTTGTTCCCATAATAGTCCTACCGAGGCAGGGACACCAACCAGTGAGCCTTGTTTCTCACTTCTCCTAGTGTCAAGCTGCCAAGCAGCTGTAACGTGGAAACGGAGTGTGTGCTATTTGCCTTTTGAAGGCAGACATGCATTGATGTGCTTCTGGCACTGTGTTACTGGGCTCTTGAGACAATCTCATCAAAACTTGGCCTCTGTGTGATACTGTACCCCAATAGTTCTTGGCATCAGCATCCATGTATGCCGACAATCTCTGCTCAATGGAAGGTAGTAACTGGTGAGGACCTTATCGTCAACAGCTTCAGGGTCTATCAATGCCTCCAGCATCCTCCGGATCATCACGGCGATGTAGACGCATTTAGCCCGGAAGTCGTACTGATGCACCTGTTGCAATCAGAGAAGCAAACTTGCTCAATGATCTACCATCAAGTAGACCATCAACTTCTCCCGTTTACAGTAGTTGGGCAGCAAAAGTCCAAGATGCTAATGCACGGCCATTCATTTTTATCATGATCCATTCAACTGCACAGAGACCCAGGTAGAAGGTGGTAGACGGAGATATCTGTAAGGGTAAGGTTGTGAAGCTTTCTACAATTGCAGCCAAAAGGGGGTCACTCAATCACCAATTGACAAAGTTATCACTTGGGCTTACCGGCACATGTGCAAGCACAACCGAAGCCAGGATGTCTCTAGCCTCATCCACCTGCCAGTCACAAACAGATTGCTCTGACATCGTGCATGTGGGATCTCTACCACAGGTGCTAGCTACACGAGAATGTACAGCCCAGAAGAGCCAGCAAGAGATGGTCATGACTACTGCAAATAAATGTATGACATACACAGTAGGTCTGAGGTATGATACCTTGGAGCGCCTCGTCTTCACCCACAGCTGCCGACCACTCTTCACCTGACACAAAGCAGCGCACATTTGGACCGTGTGTTGGTCCCAGAACCTTCTTGCACACACCGCGTCTTTGCCACAACCATTCTCTTGGCCATATGAAGATGGTACTAGTGGCCATTGCTGTTAACACCACCCTCAATTGGCTCGTCAGAGATTCTCGCTCATTAATCACTACTCAGAAGTCACAATAAATGCCGAATACAGTGTGCATGCACCACCTTAGAGCCACAGTACTCAAGTGCTTGCTGCTGCGTGAAGATCCCCAGCGAGGCACACTCCTGCAGGCAGGCACAGCTCAACTTTCAGACGCAACTTTGAGCATCTCTGTATAGCCTGACAAAGGCGGCGAGGCAGTCAAGACGACAAAATCTTGGTGACGAAGCTAACCTGAATAGTGGGCGCCAGCATGTCTGCAAACTTGGGGTCGCGTCCCACCATCTGAATGATTTCTTGGTCGCTGACCATGCCCATGGCCTTGAGCACAACAACAATTGGCACCTGCTCCCATACAGAAGCAAACCTGACCTCAAAGGTCATGCAGGAACTGACTAATGCATAACGCTACATCACAGCAGTGGCACATCTGACAGCATGCTGATCAGCAGAGCAGAAGGTTTGTGCTTGGGGTGGAGGGATTGAGCGTAGTAGATCCAGGGTTCTTGTCTTAGAGTAGAGAGCAGTACTGACCACGTCGCTGAAAGTGTTGTGCCGGAGGAACAGGCGGCCATGCTTGACAAAAATGTTGGTCTTGCTCTTCCGCTCATGAGTGCTGCTCGTGACAGAAGCTGTCACACTGCCAAAGCGAGGACGAGGAGCTCAATTATCTCAAGAGGCCTGAGGCTGCGAGACAAAGAATAATAAATATATGCAGCAATATGCAGCCAGGCAGGTCCAAAAGAATGTATGTATCAAATGAGGAGGTACACAGGTAGACACCAATACAATTCATCATTGCAATGCAAGGAGAAGCGGGTTAAGAGGACATTGCTTCAGGACAAATGAGCAGATAGCAATATCAAGTTGAGCTCAAGTATCACGCTGTTATCGTTGTTGTCTACGTCGATGATGATTCGGTTCTTGGAGAGCTGCTCCTGAATCAATATGACCTGTGTTCATAAGGACAATCAAATCAGCAACTGGGGTCAAATGCAGGAGCCGTTCACCTTCCAAGCGACACAATGTTCCAGAGATGCAAGTTCAATGCAAGAGAGTTTCCTGCCACTCACAAACTTGTGTAGAGCATCAAGCACAGACACTTACTAGCAATCTGCTGCAGACAAGTCAACGGGCAACTTCATGCCAGTGGCGACTGCCACACTACCTTCTCCACGCCTTTGATGATGAAGTAGCCGCCAGGATCCAATGGGCACTCACCTGAAATATGCGCAGTGCAAATTAAGCATTAAGTGAGGACTGTTGCATAGGACATCCTGGAATGAGCACCACAAGTACGGTGATCCGGCTGCTCAAGGCCAGGAACAAGAAGGGCACCTAGCCTGGCCAGCTCCACCTCCGACTTGCCAAAGAGCACACAGCGCGAGCTGCGCAGCATCAGCGGCATCCTCCCAATCACGAGCGCGCCCTGTCGAGAGCGTGCATGTCCGAGCAACAAGATAGGTGAGCTCTGGAGCTTTGCCACGATCTCGAGCACAAGTAATTAACATTGGCCCTCTGAATTGCATAACTGTCAATATTGAAACTGGTGTTAGACGTCTCCGGACCTGGCCGCCCTTGCCCTTGCGAACAACAATCTCCTTGCCCCGTGTGTACTCAACATCGACGCTAATGGGAGCCGCATACCTGCAGCCTCCTACGCGGGCGCATTAGTGATTACAGACACTCCAAGGGCGGCGTTAAGAGGGTTGCTAATTCTACGGCTGACAGCAACTGCAGAATCTATTCTGAAGTAATGCATGTCCTCTTTCAAGAAAGTAGGCCGTGAGAACAAGATAGGGCATAGGATTTAGGCTAAGAAATTAGGGTTAGGTTTTAGGAGTTTAGGGTTCAAGGATTTAGGGTTCTGCAAGCAGCAGAGGAGGGAGACAAGGGGGCCAACGTCATGTCGCGAAGGCGGCACTGCTGCGGGCTGATGTCCTCCACGATGTAGTCCTGCTCAATGCACGGCTTGCCAACGTAGATGTCCGTGTACCTGCACCGCTGACAGCGGCGCTGCCGCCTCAGCCTCAGGACCCTGCAAGCAGCTGCTGCAAATGCTCGACTCGAGCGTAGTCTGCGAAGAGCACATGCTTATACATATCGCCTTTCAAAGCACTCAGAAGTATATTCGGTAATGATTAGTAGTAATTACTAGGCATTTGCCCCAGCTATACTAAGTTCGGTAGTGTTTGAGACGTCGAGAAGACATTGCAGTAAGGGTTCAATTGTCTACTGATTCACGTTTGTTGGTTAAACTTGAGACCGCCGCACTGCTCTTTGCTCTTCGCTGCATCGCAGGACAGAGGGGTGCCGCAGCAGCCGACCGGAGGTAGAAGTTGGGGTCGATGTCGCACGTGACCTTCTCATTGGCCTTGGCGCGCACAATCTTCTTGATCTCGCAGTCCACGAGATAATTGAACGAGTCGATGTGCTGCTTCACCAGGCCTCGCACCTGCACCACAGCCAATGCCGTTGTACCTAACGAATTATTGAACTGCCGCTCTGCACATTGCCTCCTGCCCAAAGCCTGAACCCAGAGGTAAAACCCATAAGTCCTTACAGAAGAGGAGGCTGAAGGAGGGCCTTTCTCTGCGAGCAGCAACAGCAGGGCACCGAGGGCCCACCTTGAGGAAGGCCGGGAGCAGCGCAAACTTGTCCACCGCCGTCTTGACTGGTGCAGCAAGCTCGGCAAGGCCTGGCAGGCTGCAGGCGAGCACGCGCAGGCCGCAGCTGTGGTCAATTGGAGCATGGCCATGGGGATATATTATTCTTATAGTTCATATTTGTCTTTCTGATACATAATTCAGGCGGCCAAAGGGTCTCACGCTGCAGCCATACCACTGCCATGGGTTTGCGTCGCTCACCTGGGCTCCTTCAGGTACCTGCCGCCATTGCTCACTGGTGGGGACCCAGCAAAGTCTGGCGGCTCCTCCTTAACCTCAGCCTTGCCGGCCACCGCCTGGCGGCTGGCAGGCGGCGTGCGCTGCGCAGCCGGCCCGGCCTCGTCGCCGGCTTCCTCCTCGGCCCCGGGTTCGCGCTTGACCGGCGCCGCAGCCGCCGGCGGCGGGCCAGGCGCGCCGGCCGGCATGGCGCCCACGTTGGACTCTCAAGCGCTCGAGGTAGAGAGTGGATTAAGTCTGGGGGGAAGGGTTGGGGTTCTGGGGGTAGGAGAGAGAGGGAGACGAGATGGAGGGAGGGAGGGAGGGGGAGAGAGAGAGATGGAGAGAGAGAGGGGAGAGAGAGAGAGAGAGAGAGAGAGAGAGAGAGAGAGAGAGAGAGAGGACGAAGCTTGCAAATCCCAAGCACTCCCTACAAGGCAAGTGCTCGCCCGTAGAGAAGAGGGGCAGGCAAAGCCAGCCCACAAAGAATGGACAAAGTCTAAAGCCAAAGAAAGAGGTGCCGAAAAAGGACTACACCAACAAACACTACAAAACACGACGATGCAGAGGGTAGCTCAGTACCCGCGAGTGAGAGAGCACATTCTTCTACAAGGCAATACGTTGCATTTGCAAGATTTCATTGAGCAGTCAGCCATATACTTCTTGGGTACCGTAGCATACTCTCCAGCACAGACGGCCATGATCATCGCAAGCCTGCACTGCAGATTGATAGTGTTGTGCAGACCAACTGGTTCCTGGAGTTTTCCAGCGAGCTAAGAAGGCCCAGATAAAACTAGACTGACACCGTAGCTTGGTCCGCCCCTGCCTTCAGCTCAATGGCTGACTTACTAATTGCCCTGGCGCCAGGTGCTTGCAGATCGTCATTGGCTGTTAAAGCCGTCTGCAGGCGCTGCTGTTGTGTCGTTGCAGCTATCACCATATGGTGAGAGCTCACTTTCGGTCTCTCAGACTTCCAGCACGTGCACAGTGCATGGAGGACAAATGAAGGTATGGAGTCCCTCAAAAGGGCATCGAGAAGTCGATATGGAAGATGGTGAGGCTCCACGGCTGTCTCGTGACATGGTCTGAGTGGGTAGACTGTGCCAGTGTCTGTGAGGAGAGATCGCAAGCAAGACATGCAGCCTCTGGAAGCTGCAAGAATCTTTGGAGCAGAAGCTGCGAGAAATAGCATCGCCCTCGTGCATGAAAGATCCTGGGCATTGCCAGGGCGAGGAGAGGGCCCGATAGCAATCTCTTTAGTGTGCCATGGCTATCCAGCAAGTAGCTTGAGTGTGCTGGCTGGGTTTTGAAGGACCAATCTATGGACCACCATGGACCCTAACCAATCTATGATCAACCAAAATGTTGTTGATGGATAGGGGATGAAGGCTACTATGTATCAGCCAGCCGCTTCTTCCTCTTCTTCCCATTCTCCTCCGCCAGGGGACTTGCACTCTCAGCAGGGCCTTTGTTCTTCTCCGCAGCCTCCGACTTATCCTTGACCGCAGTGAATGAAGCCTCCGGCACAGCTCTCCCATTGCCAGCTCCACTGTCGGCCTTGCCTCCCTCCTGGGCTTTGCTCCTATGCGCAGCACCCGCGCTGGGCGACTTGGGTGACACTTCATTGGCAATGCCCCCGAGGAGGTATGCTTCTGCGCCTCCTCTCTCCACGCCCTTCGTCTGCTTGCTATCTTTGTTTACCTTCCTCTGTACATTGCCATATATTGGACTAGCATCAGTAGCATGACCTGCAGTCATCTAGGCAAGTCACACGTATGAGTCATTGCCTGCTCCGACAAGGGCTACAAAGCAGCACTAAGCCAAAATGGTCAAGGACATGGGCTCTTGCCTTGAGCGATTCGGTCATGGCGACCATGTCACTTTTGGAAACAGAGTTGGCTGCAGGCTGGCCCTTTGGTTTAGCAGGTGTAGCACCTGGCTCTACTACGGCCTGCGAAAGAAAGGGCGATGTGATTAGGAGGCTTAGCTCAGCAGTCAGCGCGACGTTAGCGGCAACAGACTTGCTGCAGATTTTCATGATGTAGTCATGATGATTGTGGAGCAAGTGATGAAGGCACTACAAATAAGCAGTCAAATCCACATACTTGCTATGCTTGTTTTTACCTTGATGGGGACAAAAGCCTCCTCCCGCTTGCGCTTGTTGGCAGCCACGCGCTGCTCCTGCTGCTCCTTCTTAATGTCCCACTTCTTAAGTCTCTTGCTGTCCTGACTCAGGAAGTACTCGCCGCTCTCCAGTTGCAGATCAACCTGTAGCTCAGACACGTCCCCCAAGTACCAGTCAGAATCCACTTTGCACACAACTCCCAATTAAGTTGTGGGGATGAACATGCCTCAATCAGTGAAAGACAACAAGCAGCAACAATACATGGACTACTAATATCAGATGTTTGACTAATCTGCCCATTAATCTGCCCAAGTAAGGTGCAATTGCTCAATGGACAGTGAGCGGGTATGTACCGACCTTGCTAGGCTGCTGGGGTGGCGGAAATGGTGTGTACTCCTTCTTCTTGATGTCTGTTTTCTTGTGCTTTACATTCTTCCTGCTCCATAGAGCAGAGCGAGCAGATGACATGCTTAGTATGCAAAACAGCAACTGTCACATAGGCCATTAACATGTTTTCATGGCAGCATGATTTTTAATGAGTCTAGTACTAAAGTGACCCACTTCTTGAATTTAGGGAGGAAGCGCTCCCAATTCTGTGTGGCGAGCTCGGGGTCCTTGGCCAGCTCTCGCTTGATCATTAATGCCTGATGCAGACAATTACCAGTAAATATCTGTCAGCAGAACAGCCTATTTAAGAGACAGGTACAAAGAGCTTTAATCTGAAGTGCAGTAAGATTGCAAGGCACGCAATGAGCAGCAATCAAGCACGACAGATGCTCCTGTGGGAACCTGACCAGTCATGAGAAGCAAGCGTTTGAGTACCTTGATGTGATAAATGGGGTGCACATTCTTGATGCAATCCTCGACAATGCGCCGGACCGCCTTCAAGCCCTTCCATGGCCCCATGGCTGATACGGTGTTGCCCTGCGGTCAAGCTTGGCAACTAAGTTGGCAGCTGAGCTACTCAAAGACAGTTAAGCATAAAGCTTGACACTGACACATTGCTGCTTTATAATATACCTGATTCCAGCCAAGCCCACTCCTAAACTGGCCTTCAAAGAAGCACACAGAAGTGCAAGAAGAAGAAGTCGATACAAGATGGTCGCCAGAGCCTTGGACCTTGACCAACTTGGAAGACAAACATACCTGGACCAGGACATAACACTCCGTAAGAAGCTCAATTGCCTGCACAACGGAATTTGCAGCAGAGCATGAGAAGACTTCGGGTCTCTTGACGAGATTTGCAGCCAATTTCACGAAGCTATTGAAGCCAAGATGCCAAAATGGCACACACATAGAAGCAAGTACGCGGAGGCATCACATGGAACGGCAGGGAGACTCTTGTGAGGGCAAGGTCCAAGAAAGTAGAGGCAGGCCTTCAATGTGGAGCCATTGGGGCCGAGAAGCCGCTGCCTCCGCTTGACAAACCGCTCCTGGCGCAGAGGCAATGGGTGCAGATAATGTCAACATTGGAGCAGCCCCTGGTACTGCTCGCACACCATTATGAGTCTCCAAAGCACAAACAGAGTACCTAGGACAATCTCATGTGGCTCAATGGTGACTCAAGAATGCAGGCCGACCTTGTTGCGGATCAGGTTGCCAATCTTGATGATGTCGCACTGCACGTTATCGTCCAGGACCTTAAGAGCCTGCTCACCAAAGGGAATGCCGTTTAATTTCAGATGAATTCCTGGGAGTGATGGTGCAATGTAACCTTTGAGAGCAGGACCTTAACCTGGACAGGAAAATTTCTGTCCAGGTTAAGTCAACTCGTCTTATGCAACAGCCACCATGTGATTTTGATATTATTAGCCACCATGTGATTTCAAAAATTGATTTTGGTAATTGCAGACTGGACCTAGTGTAATTTAACTGGCACTGAGGAGCTCATTGTGACAGTGCTACTTCTTGAGGAGCCAAATCTGGCACCTGCCCTGCCTTGCTTACCTGCAGGGCCGGCACAGATCGTGAGAGGAGCTTGATTAGGTCGCGGGCCTTGATGATGACATACGGATCCTTGGTCTTGCGCGTGGTGGACACAGTCATGGAGCCCTCAACCTGCAATACAATTCATCACCAAACGTCAGATGAGGCGACACGTGCCACACAAAGGAAATTGTATGTGCCAAAACACTTTACATATTTGACCCTTCAGACCCAAACTACAAATGTCTGATACCTAAGCTCAATGACTCTGGACTGCTCACAGGTGCTCGCAGGCAAAGGGCCTGCCAGCACCGAGGCCCAATCCTGAAGAAGTTATCATCAGCAACCGTTGGCACCAGTCCTGAGGACATGGTATCATGAAGCGAGTCTGCAATTGCAGGCTCGCTTCAAGCACAAATGACGTCACTATCAACTGCCAGTCGAGCTTGGCATATCAACACTCTGCAGCTACGACCTCGGCAGCACTCGCAGCAAGTACTTGCAGGCGTCTCTTGACCTTCATTACAAACGGGCATTGGCCAAAGACTCTCAAACCCAGGTTTAGCATGTAGTCAAGACTTTTGATAGCTGTCTGCACGTAAGGCCACCACTTTCAGCCGGGCAGCACTGGGGAGGTCCGAGGGAGCCAGCGAGAACCCACTGACCAGGTTGAGCTCGCAGGCGATGCCGTGCTCCTTGAGCGCGCGCGTGATGGCGGGCCAAGCCTCCCGCAGGTACTTCTCTGCATGAGCATCGCCCAGCGGCGACCGCGCACGAGAGTCAGAGCTCAAGCAAGCCACACATGCCTCTGTACGTATAAGGCTCCAACTCCAAGGGCTTTGAGGGTTCTGGGTTTTGGCCTTGAGAGGTTAGGGCTTAAAATATCCTAGACCGTACACCCTAAACCCTTAACTTAGCACACTGACTTGGAGACAAGAGGAAGCCGGAGGAGGCCCCAATCCCACCATGGCTGCTGCCTCCGAGTGAGCTTCATGGGGCTCCATCTCTAGGTTCAGAATGTACTCTTTGTATAGCTTAGGAAGAATGTCATGGACGAAGGACTA
Source organism: Spirogloea muscicola (assembly GCA_009602725.1). Lineage (NCBI taxonomy): Eukaryota > Viridiplantae > Streptophyta > Zygnematophyceae > Spirogloeales > Spirogloeaceae > Spirogloea > Spirogloea muscicola. The sequence continues at coordinate 32,693 of WELB01000115.1, forward strand.
TGAAACGTTGAAGGATTCAGGTTAGGCTTTGGCTTCTGCTCCCGCTCCTTGTCAGCAGCCTCGCCATGGACATAAGTCGTGACAGCTAAACCCTAACCCTAGACCCTGGACCCTGAGCCGCACCTCGGTACTTGGGGAAGAGCGTGGCGAAGGAGCTCTCCTCTAGCAGGCCGCCGAAGCCCGCGGCGTCGAAGGGCTGCACCGACCAGCGGTCGACGTCGCCCTCGTCCCACGGCTTCGGCTTGTCGTGCTTCATCTTCGGCTTGCCCTTCGCGTTCAGCCGCAGCCCGCTGCCGCCGCCGCTGCCATCCTTGCCGCCCGCATCCTGCGCCGCCGCCGCCGCCGCCGCCGCCGGCAGCGGCGGAGACGGCGGCATGGCGGCCGTGCGCCCTAGAGGACTGCGGAGAGCCCTTTCTGACGCAATCTTTTTATTTCTTCCTAACGGGCTCCCGTCAGCGGAGCGGCATTGACAACTCAACTCGTCGGATGGGAAATCGAATGATTAGAATCTTCCTTCGTTTCTCAGTTCCGTACGTCAATGTGTCAAAGAAAAATTTCGAGTATAAGAAACAGATGTAGGCCAAATGGCCAAGTACAAAGGCAAGCACATCTGAAGATCGAGAAAGGGCTCGCCCATTGAGGATAGGGGCTGGACAAGCCAGCCCAAAAAAGAATGAACAAAGAACGAGAAGGGGGCCAGAGTGTATCGCATGCAAGCGCATGCGATACACTTGCGCCAGCGACCCGGCTGCAGAGGTCCATGGCCCGTGCGCTGCACCTTCGTGCCGGGAGAGCCCTCGCTGCTGCCTCTGACCCACTTCCAGGACCCTAGCCTCTCTGATTTGCGGCTGCTTAGCAGAAGAAGAAGAAGTGGCACTCCCAATGGGGGCAAGGGCTGCGAAAAGCCAGCCCAAAAAGAATTCACAAAGGTTCAGAGGGGCCTAAGAGCGGTGAGCAGCTACAAAGGGGCCTGAGGATGCAATGGTAAAACAGGGGGAGGATGGATCACTCAATAAGTACGAGTGAGGAGCCTCAGATCCGACAGACTAGCTGCCGGGAAGCTATCACCCTGACGAAAGCCAGAGCCCGCAGCGAGAGCACGGCCAGCTCGCAGATGCAGAGCATGGGCCATGGACCGCTGCAGGGATACAGAGAGGCGCATCCGATATACCTGAGCCCACGAGCCCGCGGCGTTGAAGTCGGCTGGCTCGCCGCGTCTGCGGGACACAGCCCGCCGCGCAAGCCTAGCAGAAGAAGGCTCGCCCATAAAGAAAGAGGGGCTGGCAAAGCCAGCCCAAAAAGAATGGACAATGTCCAAAGCCGACGAATGAGAAGCAGGGGTTACTGAGTAATTTGTAGCTGCTTTCTTTCTTTGTGTGCTTTGGTTTCTTAGCGCTTCCTCTGATCTACATAACTCACAGCAGATTGACCCGCTCAACAACCACGGGACAAAATATGAATGTCAAACGTGAGCTGAGGCAGTGAGGCATTGCTTTTCCTATCTGAAACAATTTACTCAAGTGGTGTTGCCTCCCCCTGGGTATATTTTTTCACTTCGAGCTTTTACTGCCGCTCTTTTGGAATGGGCAGCCGCACTCCTGTTACTCTAAGCAAAAGTTAGCTTACTGCCAGTGCCACGGCAGCCATCGCCACGGCGGCGGCGGCGGCGGCGGCGGCGGCGGCGATGGCGGGCGGCGGGCCCGGGGACTTCTTCCGGGCGCGCGACGAGTACCGCTTCCACCCCATGATCCGCTCGCCGTGGCGCCACGCCTTCCCGGGCCTCGGCCTCGGCGTTGCCGCCTTCGCCGTGTACCTCTTCGTCGAGGGCATGGCGTCCAAGCTCGCCGCGCCGCGCGGCGGCGGCGCCAAGCACGGCGAACACTGACGGCGGCGGCGGCGGCGGCGGCGGCGGCGTCATCTGGTCGCCGGCGGTGATGGCGTCCGTGGCCTCGCCGCCAATGCCAGCCGCGAAGTCCTGACGCCGCAGGCTGGTCGTTTGGTAACGGCGGCGAGGTGTCGTCTCAGCACTGCGTGGCCAGAGGCGGGCGGCCCTTGCGGACGCTTTGCGCCGCCACCGTTCGCCTCGATGGCCAAGGTTGCTGCAAGTGCTAGCGAGCATTTGCGGGCAAGCCCGGCGATGGCTCGGGCGTGGCAGCTCCCGCTGCTAGAAGTCGCAATTTGGCAGCCTAGTCTGCTAAGATCTGGCCATTGACCTTGCCAATGCAAGTTGACGTCCGCTGTGCGAAGGCTAAGTGAGCCTGCCTCACCTGCAGCTTGGCACAAGACGCAAAGCGCACTTCACCAGTTTGACATAACACACAATGAACTGGAGCATGTCGCAAACCCCCACTCTAAATGTTTGCAGAATCATAACAATTTGCACGCGCAAATTTGTGCCGGTGTATTGATGAACAGAACAGCTTGCTCATAATTGCTTGTAACACCATGCATCATCCACCAGCACACTGCGCTACGCCTTCCCATAGCTAGATGCCCGAAGAGAAGCGAGTGGCCTGGGCAGCCCACACAAAAGTGGCCGTATGTGGCAGTATTGGGGGGTTATCTCCATTGAGCAGTGGTTGCAGTTGCCCGCCCACGTCGGTGCGCCGGCTGCAGTCGACGCAGTCGATGTCCACAAGCAGGCCATTGGTTATAGCTTAATGGAGGCACGTTAAGGGAGGCTCACAACACCACTGCCGATGGCGCCGACAGTGCTGGCGGCGCAGCCAGTGGCCATTTGTACAATGCGGCTCCCAGCAGCAGCTGCGTCTGCAAGATGGCAGCGCGACAGGCTACAGTGGGCGGCTTTTCCGAAAGCGGCGGTGGCGCCGTCGATGGCGGCGGAAGCAGCGGACGCGCAGTTGAGCATCATGGTGCTGCCCGACGGCCTGCCCATCAAGTACGTCCGAGACCCTGTCAAGTTGCTGCAGGGAACGTCATTGCAATTGCTTGGACGGCATCGCTAAGGTCAGCTCGGATGCACCTCCGTTTCGGCGACGGCGGCGGCGGCGGAGGTGTGGCCATGGCTGCAGCTTGGCGGCACTGGCAGCGACGATGATGGCGGCGACGACAGCGGCCTTATGTGTCGACAGTGTCGTCGCTTTAAGTGTATACAGTGTGTCGGCACTACAATGTGCCGCGAGCGGCACAATGGTGAATCGCCAGCGTGACCGCTGCCTCCGTCTCGGCTGGCGGTCTATGCTGCTGCAGGTACGTCAGCAAATTAGACGCGGAGTTCTTATACCGGGAAGTCGTGGAGCAAGCGCAGTACCAACGGCTCGGGGTGATGGCCGCAGCCCAGCAACGCGTCTGCTATTGCAGATCCATCGCCGGTGCAGAGTGTGGGGTCAAGAGCCTGGCCTAGGCCTTCGGCTAGGATAGAGTTGGGATGAGGTCGTGCTTCTTGCTCATCTATCTCTGATGCTCACATTGCCAAATAAACACGTTGTCAATATTGGCAGAGAGAGTCCGTTGCAATCGCAGCCTGGTAATGGCTCGCATGCAATACTGGGCTCGACTGTGATACCTCAATGCTGCAGGCTGAGCTGGCAACTGGCGCTGTTATCGTCGATGTGGGCGCCAACATCGGCTTCTTCACCATGTTGGCGGCCAAGGCCAGTGAGCAAAAGCCAGAGCCATCGCACTGAGCTTCCTGTTGGTCCCTATGGTTTATTGTGAGCTCGGCTCACACTGCTGTAAGAACATCAAGGGCTCCCAAGATAGCGGCCGAAAGATAGCGGCCTTCGGGTTCTGGCTTGGCCAGGCTTGCCCAGGCGGTATTGTGCTTGCCATCGAGCCCATCGCCGCCAACTTCGGGGCGCTGCAGTGGAACCTCGCATCTCTCAGGCGGCACCAGCCAGCCCACGGTGTGAGCTGCACGCTGCATACCAGCTTAATCTTGGAAACAAAGGACTTCTAGTTGAGGCCTTCAGTGGGGCTTGCTAGACAACTGCTGGCACAGTCACTATGAACGCGCCAGCATTCAGCCGCCAGTCATTGTAATCGTGCGAGCTTGACCCCTTTTGTCGCCCATCTGCGGCATATGTCGCGTGTACCCGGCAGAATTGGCAGAGGTGCGGCTGCTCAACGTTGGTGTCTCGGACGGGTCCACTGACAAGGCAAGCAGCCGGAGCCGTGAGCTCAAGCTGCTGCAGCCAGAGCAGACGCTTGCAGCCCAGAACTTGCAGAAAAGTTGCAATAAGATTCATTGCAACTTATCCCTCTCTCTCGCGCGTGTGCAGGCAGAGTTCACATTCTACGAACGTGCCTCCGGATGGAGCACAACGAGGCCAGACCCTAACGAGGTGAGGTAGAATTTATAGCTTTTGCTTTTGGGGTGGTCAAGTACCAGACTTCTTCAGCGCTGTGTTCCTTGGCTGGCCATGGAGCTGGCCTTGGCGAGTGTCACAGCTGCCAGCGCCTGCACCACGCAGGTGGATGCTGCCATGGCAATTTTCCTCAGGAATACGCTCGGAGGATCTGAGCTCTTGCCGGATGGCCCCTTGGTAGGCCCCTTGAGGACTTACACTCGTGAGAGCAGACTTAGCATACTGTTAAGTCCTTGTTGACTGATGCACTTCTTTTTATATCTGAAACTGAAGGATGCGGAACTTGAAGGAAGTCAGACAATCTTCTCGTCATCCTTCTATCGAGGTTCTTGCCCTCTGCTATCTGGCCGGGACTGGTCTCATCCTGGTAGGATTCTACGGATTGGCCTTTCGCATGCCAGGCATCTGCTGGGAAGTGGCTGCGAGACTGCTGCCCCTCGTGGCTATATGATGCAGCAGTGCGCAACTTTGTGCAGCACATGCTGGGGAAGCAGAGCAAGGTGTCTCCAGCCTCACTTATTTGGATGCATGCTACCCATTCTTGATGTACTTATGAAGAATCTTTCTCTAAAGCACGTTCGTTACCGTGGATTCAGTTAGCTTCTGATAGCCAGAGGAAGGCACAAGCGAGTCCGAGATGGGTTGTTTGTTGGAGAGTCACCATTCATGTGCAAATGCTATGGCCTCAGAAGTCAGCTCAATATTGATGGTCTCCAAGTTGCTGGTCCTCGGGCCAGGTGTCCTGCCCGTTGTTGAGCCTCTCTGACATCATCATCCAGGAGGACCTCACGTGAGCACTCCTTACATTGCCATTGCCCTCACAACCCATGTTTCTATAACAGCCTCTTCATGGCATCCCAGCGCACCTCTGAATGTCAAGCTGCAGGCAGATCGACCTCCTCAAGGTTGATGTGGAGCGGGCGGAGCTTGACGTCCTTCGTGGAGTGCGTTCCAGCCACTGGCCCCTCATTCAACAGGCGAGCCGCCACTCCTCAGAACGTTCAGATTCTCCTCCCCTTTGTGCCCATGCAAGGACTAAGGTGCCCATGCAAGGACAAAAAAGTGAAGTGAAACTATTAGCAGGTACCACCCGATCCTCTTACTCTATTGTCTCCTTCTCTAAGAGAACAATCTTATGCAGGTTGTACTGGAAATTCATGACCAAAACGGCCAGCTCCAGGCAGCGGTAAGCTGTGATGCTAATTGGCACAATCTTTCACAGAGTCAGAGAGCAAGTCGTGCATGAGCATAGTATGTTCTTCTGGCAGGCGCCGCATCCAAACGATGTGTGAGGTACTGGGGTACTGGTTGCTGTATGCCACTGACAACACCAAATCAGCTTTGGTTTGGTGTCTTGTGGCATTGCATTCTCCAGCACCAAATTCTGATCCAGTTGATGTGGCGTTCAATCTAGGAAACACGACTTGTCTGCCACTTTTGGGAGCTCACTCTCTTCTCGCATGATAATATGAAGACCACTGATCTTGTACGTTGATCATGCAGGTGGATCTGTTGAGGGGTGCAGCTTTCGCCCCCATCCAGGTGACGCAGGCAGAAGAGCTTCGTGGTAGCACCCTCTACAACCTCTACGCGCATCGCAGTGCCCCAGTTACACCAGGTAAACGTATAGATCACAATTGCTTGCCCGCACTGTGGGCTCCGCATCCATGCGCACGGGGCCTGCAGGAGGCTTCGATGTGCAAGTATAGGTACTGAGATCCTTATAGAGTTGAGGGCGACAACCAACTTATGCCAAAATCAACTGCGTGCTGTGATATCGGCTGCTCAGTCCTACTACTACTGGATGACGCGCCAGGCACGCCAGGGGCATGGGATGCCGCTTCAGATTGAGGCGTTGCTTGCGTATCAGTTCACTTCAGCTGCTCACCAATACGTCTCTGCATCCTCCCAAAAAGCGAGTCCGAGAACACCAGCTTTAACCCACAAAGGTAACTGTGCAAAGGTGGCAGAGGGCCAGGCTGCATATGTGTCCTGGCTCAGGCAACCATTACAGCCTTCGCCCATGCACAGTATATTAGCAGCAGTTCGCTGCTGTTGGGATGCTAGCAGTAGCCCCCAGATCTGACAATGATCTAGCATCCGCAGCTCTGGTCCAAGGTTCTGCCGCTGCTCGGCTCAGCCGCATCGACTGGCACGCTGCCAGGAGACAGTGGCGCAAGAGGAGTATTAGGTTTTGGGTCAGGCTTTAGAGGTTTACAATTTAGGGCTTAGGCTTTAGTGCAGCCATCACAGTGGCACAAGCCCCATACCTATCAGCCCAGCTGCCACTGGCCCATGCCCTCATATGCCACCCTACGTTTAGTCTGCTAGTTTGACTCTTTGCACGAATTACATCCTGTTACCTCGTAAGTTACACATATATTGGTAGTATACTCTGCAATTGCCAGTTCAAATGATAATTACACCCGCACCCTTACAAGCAGGCAGGTCCCTCCCTTCTTTGCTCTGCTCTGTCTGCTCCGTTTGCAAATAGCTGCACTTAGCACTCCGTTTGGTGCCTACACAATGTTCTTCAAGGCCATGAAGCTTGATCACAATAACATATTGACGGACAGCCAAAAGTGCAGCTCGCTGATGTGCATGTCCCAAGTTCCCTCCTCTGCATCCTGCTCGCCTGTCATTTCCATGCCACTTCTCTCTGCGATGCCAACCTATCTGCAGCAACACAAGTGGGCATGGCATTTGGGTTGAGCTTAGACTGGACATTAAGATGGACTAACTTGCTTAGCACAATTTGGGGCTCTGCTGCAGCAGGCCGTCAGCTTTGGCATGGCAAAATTTGGGCTTGCTCACAGAGGCCACCATGCAAATTGTAGGTGCTACGCTTCACTGGAATGTTGAGAGCAGCACAAGAAGACTGAGTAGCAAGCTTATGACATGCAATCAAGAGCGCGGGGCAATGCTCCAGTTGCGCTCGGCAATCATGGCCCGTATCTTGGCAGCAGCATTGGCGTTGTCCGTCAGTGGCGGGTAGCTCCAGTACTCCTCAATCTGCCAGCTAGTCCTATCTGCTCAGTTCAACGGAAAGTGCGCCAAAGGCATGGGAAGAAGCAAGCCCACTATACCGCCAAACAGTAATGAGGAGCTCATGCAGATGGAAATGCTGAGCGCAATTGGCAGTCATTTTAAACAGCTAAATTAAGATTGAGGTGGTCACAGGACAAACAGCTGCATACATGGAGATAGCAACATTGCATGAATCCATGCCTGTTTAATTTGTTAACAAACCTACATCTTAAACAAGTATGCATCTTTAACATGTAGAAGCTACTATGCTGCAGACCCCACATCCGAGAAGAAATGGGTTTGGGCCGCCTACCGGTTCGTCTCCTGTGAGCGGCCGTGTCGCGCCCCGCTCCTCGAGCAGCCGGTGGAAGGCGGCAAACTTCCACCGGCAGAGGTCCCGGCCCACGACATACACCGGCTTCCTGCGCAGGGCAGCAATGCTTACCTCCTATCATTCTGAGGCCCATCATCACAGACTGTGGGGTTATTGATATGCCCCAGTAATTGACCTCCTAATAGCCATGTGCTCTGTGATACTGGGAGCTGAAACATGTTGATAGGAAAATGCTCACATGGCAGCACAGCCAGCCTGCACGACTGCAGGGAGCCTGCAGCTGCGCAGGATCTGGATTGGAATGCATGTGTGCGTAGCGGTCAACATGGGATGCGCACTTGCTCACCCCGTGGTACAGGCCTCGCTGAGCATGCTGACTGAGTCCCCGGTGACGACGAAAGCGTCCGCCCATGCCAGGTGCCCAAAGTGCGGATTGGCACCTGTCATGACGAGAATTGGGTGGAGGCACTAACCTCATTATAGAGGGGGTGTATCTGACACGACTGAGAGATGGTGTCCAAAGTGGAATGCAATCCTTGAAAGGAAATGTGGGGGTTGCAAGAAAGTAATTGGATGCTTGTAAGCAATGCATAAAGCTGGACTATGTACAGGAAGAACTTGTGACTGGTAGCAAATTTATGCATAGTAAATACATGCACATGGTCTACAGTACGCTCCTTCTGAACCAGGCCAAAGCTGAAACCACAACTACTTCATAATATGATCGCAAATTTCTGCTTCATACTGATGCTGGTGGCCAAGAGCTTTGGGCTGAGCCCCTCACCTCGTCCGTCCCAAATATATACGTTGGGATGGCCCCCGAGCTGCTCCTGAACCACGCTCTTGATCTGCATCATACCAGCTGGTCATAGCAGGCAAAGAGTGCAGGTAATATAGCGACATTGTAAAGTGCGCCAATGACAAGCGCTCTACAGCCAAAAGGTCTCATTTTTGAACCCCACACCTAGAAGATCTGTCTAGCTCGTGGATGTACGCATGTAGAAACACCCGGACTAGCTAATCATATAGTTGACACAATGGGCAGACATGCAGCCTCAAAATTGTGTACCATATGCTGAGGACACCAAAAGCAGCACAAGGATGTGGGACAAATGAGGAGCATTCATGACCAGATTCGCACGTGGGAGGGAGTGCGCCGGGAAAAGGAGACGCGTGCAGTCCCGCCGGACCGCGCGAGGACCCGCGTCAGGGCCTTGCAGAGGTGCACCGCCAGCTGGCCACCATACCAGCAGTTGCCTGCAGGCGAGGCCGGGATTTATTAAGAGCAATGTGGTTAGAAATGCTTCACAGAAGGCATGCACTCCAAGATTTTGGGAATGAGAATGAAGCTCATGGTGAATATCTAGAATACATAATATGATTCAAGGTAATATGACTATTTGTCCTGCAAGCTTGTTGAATGTAGCAACTCAGATGGCAAGTGCTGTTATTGCGGATGAGAGATGGTAAAAAATCAGAGCTCTAAGGCAAGTAGATTTTCAGAAGGGTTTAGGGTTTTGGGTTTTGGGTGTTGGAGGTCGGAAGGGGTCTAGCGGCATCGCCAGTGGCCGCGAAACGCACGTGTGGGGCCGCCGACACTGACAGCGATCAGTGGGCGAGGCAGGTCGGCGAGCTCGCCATGCCAGGCCGCGGCGGCAGACCGCAGTGCCGAGGCATCGGCAGCGTGTAGTGCGCCGATGGTCTGCACCTGGGCGCACAGGGTGGGTGTGCGACCATGGTTCAGTGACGCCCTGAAAAAATGGATCTAATTGTAGACGGTAATTCACGTAGATAAGAAAGGAAGAAAAGGAATAATTCATATACAATCCACTTTGAACAATGTTACAGTTACAGATGTAAGAGGACAAGTGATATCCTGGTCTTCAGCAGGTGTTCATTCTTAGGCGCAAAATATAAGCACTCCACTTGCTGCTCAAATGCTGCTGAAATTGGCATCCGCCTTTTGATGGATCAGGGGATGAAACAAGCAGAGCTACATGTTTAGCGGACCGCAGATAGAACCAATGTGGAGCAAGTGAGACGCAACTAGGTGTTAGGCTCAGTATTAAGGACTTAGAGTTAGGTTTTAGGGTTCAGGGTTAGGGTTTGGGGGTTGGGGTGTGCAGCGGCGGCCAGGGGCAGCGAGGAGGCGGACCACTGTTGGGCCGGGGAGCTCGACGGCGCTGCCGAGGTAGCGGCGCAGGTACGGTGGGCGCTCTCGCTGGCCCGCCTCGGAGTGCGCGTGGAAGTCGTGCGCGGGAGCGACGATTGCGTCAAAGAGCTCGGCCGGCATGCGAGGGTGCTGGATCTGAGTGACAGAGGTTGGGAGGGAGGAGGAGAAGCACGTTGATGGAAGTTGTAGAGGTGAGAGAGGTGGAGGGAGAATGGCCAGCACTGGCAGCAGTGAGCAGTGAGTTTCCCAAATGGGGATGGCGGCGGCGTCATACACCTGCACGACAAAGGCAGCACCGTGCGAGAGGCTCTTGATGGCTGCTGCAGCTGGCGCGGTGTCCCGGCCTGATGCCACGACAAGGAGCGGGCCCTCTCTGCTGCCGCACAGGGTGCGAAGTGCCAGCAGTCAGCCAGTGAGGCGGCCCCGCTCGCAAGGGCAATGCGGGAGGGAGGAAGGGAGGGAGGCGAGAGAGAGAGAGAGAGAGAGAGAGAGAGAGAGAGAGAGAGAGAGAGAGAGAGAGAGAGAGAGAGAGAGAGAGAGAGAGAGAGAGAGAGAGAGAGAGAGAGAGA
>WELB01000115.1:43365-54497 GCA_009602725.1 Spirogloea muscicola
GGGGGGAGGGGGGGAGGGAGGGAGGGAGGTGGGGAAGGCCGCCGACTGACGTCGCAGCTGCCAGATCCTTCACCTGGCAAGTGACACAATGGCGTCCATTGCGATCTCCTCTGGATCAGCCTCGATCACAGAGGCGCGCCCGTCGTTGCCTCCACCGCTGTTGCCATTGCGGCCATGGCTGTCACTGCCACCGGTGGCAGGCAGCCGGTAAAGGGCGCCGGCGGCGACATTCCGCAGTGCTGCCCAGGCGCGATGTACAGCAGCATCCAGGCTCCGGTGAGCCTCCGGCGGGAGCCACCGCAACCATTCGTGGTGCCGGCCTGTCGGCCGTGAGACGCGCTGCGGCGGCAGCAGCCGCAACGGCGGCGGCGCTTTAGGAAGCCATTGAAGGGAGGTGAGGAAGAAGGGAACCAGGAGGTGGAGTGGAGTGTGTATCTAGTGATGGAGGGCCTGAGTGGTTAAGCACGAAGGCAAGCACAGTGACAAGTGTCCGTCACTTGCTGCTGAGCTGACCCGCTCAGCACCCACGAGTCAGAGGGGAGAGAGAGGGAGGACGTTGGGAGGACCTGCAGCGTGAAGGCGCCGCCAAGGCCGAGCGCGCGGACCAGGCCGAGGCACTGGCCCTCGGCGCCCGGCGAGCCATTGCCGAGCACGAGGCAGCGCGTGACGGAGGCGCCGGCGTCGCCGCGCCCGAAGATGTCCGGCACCGCTGGCAGCAGCGGCGCCGGCTCTGGCAGCCGTATCGGCGGCATCGCGCAGGCGACCAGCGCCACCGCCGCCGCCGCTGCCGCCGCTGCAGGCCTGCCAGCCGGCGCGGCAGCCGGCATTTCGCAGCGGCGCAGCCAGCTCGACTCACTCCATTCTCGCCACCACTTCTGCGAATCACCAAGCTCCGCACTTCACAACGTGCTGCTCTGCGGAGCGTGCAGGACGCAGCTGGGACCTCCGCTACGTCCGTTGCTGGCTCCGCTCTTCAGCTCGCTCTCCCTCTCTACTCGGACGCCGTCCTCTCAGCCTCTTCGGCGGCCGCCATGGCCTCCTTCCTCTGCGCGTCCCGGTGTGTCCGCCCTCCTTCCTACTGTCCTCTCCATCGCTGTGCTCGCGATGGAGAGACACAGCTTTCCCCACTCTGCAAGCTTGTCCCCCTCCTTGTTGGGCAACCGCCCTGGTTTTGTTGGGCGCCCACGTCCCGTCCCACCTCGCCGCGCCCAGAAGGGGCAATCCACACCTCCCCTCACAGCCATGCAGCCAATGCACCTAGTGGCACCTGCCACGTAGCAGCAGCATTTTGAGACGGTCCAGCGCCTTTGCGCCCTCCTGTGTCAGGCCTTGTACAGTTCGCCCTCTACTGTACCTTGGCTGCTGGGCTCAAGTGGCTTCGTCCATATCTGTCCATATCTGGACGATTCCTCCTTGAGCAACAACGTATATTGGCGCCTCACATCAGTAACGTGGTTCAGGGGAGTCTGAGAATGAACAGAATACGAGAAGGGGGCCAGGGGAAGCGCTAAGAAACAGAAACAAAGCAGCTGCCTTTCCAAGTGACTCTCAAAGCATGCCAACAGGACCTCTTCGCCGCATACCCGCCTCTAGTGAATGAGCCTGTTTAGTTCTGCTGCCTGGGCTGACGTTTCTGATGTGAAGGCTCAATTGCGATTCTCCCGTGCTGCAGACGAGCAACCACTGGAGCATCTCCACCGTCTCCTCCAAGGGGATGCTCGAGGCCAGGCTCGGCTCCTATCTGTTTCGTCTCTGGGAGCGTCTGAGTGGCTCCGCGCTTTGCCTTTGCATGCGGGCTTGCGGATGGAAAATTCTTTGTTTGCGATGCTATGTGCCGCCGCCTTGGCTTACCATCCCTGTGCTTGGCAGAGGTGACCCAATGCGAATGTGGGCTTATTGAGCATGATGCATTGCTCATGGGTGACCACATGCTTAGGTGTGCCAAAGGCAGTGAGCGCACGGGCTCCCACAACCTCCTCCATGACGCCATGTATGACATCGTCAAGGAGGCGGGATATCAAGTGGCGTTGGAGAGCACCGGAGTGATGCCCGTCCAACTTCGCAAACGGGTCCTTCGGACGAGGCGTGTCGATCTGGTTGGCGTCCCCCTGGGAGGTGGCAAAGGGCTCCTCATGGACGTCGTTCTACCCGACAGCTCCCGGACAGAGAATGCGGCTGCTGATATCAAAGCATCGGCTGTAAACTGCCAGCCAGATGCATACAGGTGTTCATGACGGAGCCAAAGACTAGGCAGACAGGGCGCCCTCAATACCCCCGTGTCAGCAGTAGGAAGTCAGATGAGCTCTGAGAAGGAAGGGCAACCCCGCGGCGCAAAATACTGCAAGGGCGCGACCAGCCCGGCGATGCAAAGCAATTGCCTGGAACCGCCGGGTGGTCCTTGTACTTGTGAAGGGCCCCGTTACTTCTGAGACAGGCGATGCCGTGAAGGTGGCCGAAAAGAAGAAGTTGCACAAGTACAAGGACCACTTGGTGGGTGATGCGTTTTACCCCCTGGCCATGGACATCCATGGGTGTTACGGGGGTCGGTGGTCCTCGTTACTTTCGCTGCTGGCATCTCAAGCTGACCAGCGGCGCCGGGAAGAAGCGGCTGCTGATATTAGAAGAGCGGCTGTGAAAAACCGGGTGCAGCCCTTTTTCGGGCTGGTTTTTCCAGCCCCTATTCTCAATGGGCGAGCACTTGCTTCACAGAAGCGCGGCCAGCCCTTCCCGGTGGCTCGGTGCCTTTGGGTCTTGCGTGCTGCAACCAAATGCGTTTCTGTGTCCCTACATATGGCCCTCAAGCGGTCTCAAGCGCTTGCTTTGCACCGCCGCGCTGGTCGCGCCCTTGCAGCAGCCTCTGGCTTGCGCAGCGGGGGTTGCTCTTCCTCCCGTCAGCCCATCTGACTTCCTAATGCTGACACGGGGGTACTCAGGCCTGGCTGCCTAGCTTGTGGCTCCGTCATGAACACCTGTATGCATCTGGCTGGCTTTCACAGCCGCTCCTTCAATATTATCAGCCGCTTTCTCACTGGAAGCGTCTTTCTCCTGGAACATATCAATGACACGGAATTTTTGCCTTCAGATTATCTGGCCCCTTCGATTGTCGTCCATTCTTTCTCTGGGCTGGCCGATGATAGCCATCGCCCTCTACTGGAACTCTTACGTCTACAATCCTTTGGGCTGCCTCACAGCCAATGCCTTCAATCGTATTAGCTGTTTCTGTTGCAGCGGTCAGCTCAATAGAGAATTCAAGCTTAATAATTCAGCCCAACACAGCGGTCACATTATGCCTCATTAAGTGGTAGTAGGGCTGGCGTCAAAGACCCTATATAATGTGGACCTTCATACTTGTGCCTGGCACCGACAGATGCTGGATGTGGTCGTGATACCCCTCACTTATATTCTCCAGGCACATGCTCCAGCATTTCGTCTGCCTTCCATCAACATGTCTTTGCATCAACAGCATACACAAACTACTCTGCATACCTAGCGTACTATAGCGCTATTGGACTAGCTTGATAGAAGTACTGATCCTCTTGACTCACGGCGCCTTGTCAGCATGTTTGCGCGAGTAGGTCTGACAGATGCTGCACTGAGGTTGAGGGCAGGATCTCTAATTTTTCCAGTCTTTACAGACCTTGTCATTCCTTTGGGCTGGCCTCTCACAGCCATGGCCTTCCAATAAAAGAGCTGTGTATTTAACTATCTGGCTGGGCTTTCACGGCCGATGCCTTTAGCGAAACAAGAAGAAGAAAGAGACAAGAAGAAGAAAACCAGCTCTTCTGATTAACGGCAATGTACGGCCTTTACATTGAACTTGCTGTTTCATTCGGCTATTGACAAAGTCCTGCTGCCTTCCGAACACGCTACTCAGAGACTAGTTTTTCTGGCTGCGGCTGCTCATCAGGGGAAAATGAGCAGCCAGTGACCAATCGAGTCGCTGTGTGCTTCAGCGCTTTTGTAGCCCCTTCGAACTTTGTTGATCCCTTTTCTGGGCTGGCCAATCCCAGCCATCGACCTCTACTGGAACAACAATTCCTTCCATAAGAAGGTAGGGGCTGTTGATAAGCAAAGACGCTCCCAGTAGATGAAACACTTTCAGTAGATGGAAAGCGCGGCCAGATTGACTGGTGGCTGTGAGAGGCCAGTCCAAAGGAATGGACAAGGTCTGAAGGAGCCGGAGTGCTTAATACGGAGACAACAGCAAGGGGACTTTCAGTAATCTCCAGACAGGGGACTCTCAGTAAACTCTAGTCAGAAGACTAGAGGGGCGATGGCTGTGAGAGGCCGGCCCAGCAAAAAGCATGAACTAAGGTCCAGAAGGAGCCTATACTACAAATGTATGCAAGAGCCTACAGCGGATGGGAGGTTAGTAACCCTTCCTGTCATCCCCATACGTCGGTCTAAACGACGACTTTCGGCCTGTCTGCAGCGTTCTCAGGCGTATGCGTAGCACCAGAAAGCTTGGCGAGCTCTAGCTGGTTGCAGAAGGGCTTCGTATCTGACATCCAGTATTCAGGCATCGATTAGCGACCTTTATATTTTGACCCGTGGTTACTGACAGAGCGGGTCAATCTGCTGTAGGTCATGTAGGTCTTAGATGTGCTTGCCTTTGTTCTTGGCCATTTGGCCTTCGTTTGTTTCAAATACACGAAAAGCTCTCTACTGGAACAACAGCTCTTCCAATGAAGGCAGGGGCTGTTGATCAGTGAAGACGCTTCCAGTAGATAAGACACTTCCAGTAGAGGGCGATGGCTGTAATGGGCTGTGCCAGCAGTGGGCGGTGCAGAACAAAGAAAGTTGCGGCACTACTCTGATTACCCCCCATGCGATCAGCTCCTGCCAGCGGCAGTCGACATCTTTGGCTGTCTGAGTCCTCGTTTTCACACACACCTCCAGAATATTGCCAATTCAGGCTACACACGTCGTGCAGATGTGTTTCCGGCTGAGATGCGCTTGCCAGCTGCATGTATGTCGTTCTTGCGACGACGAGTTTCGGCCTGTTTGCAGCGTGCCCAGGCTAATGCTTTGCACCAGAAAGCTGGGCGAGCTCTAGTCGGTGGCAGAAGGGCTTCATATTTGACATCTAGTATTCAGGCATCGATTAGTGACCTTTATGTTTTGACCCGTGGTCACTGAGCGGGTCCATTTTGTGAAGGTTATGTAGGTCTTCAGATGTGCTTGCCTTTGTACTTGGCCATTTGGCTCTCGTTTGTTTCAAATACACAAAATTGGCTGTGAGAGGCCAGCCCAGAAAAGAAGAATGAACAAGGTCCAGAAGGCGCCTGAATACACGACTATGCAAGCGACTACAGGAGATGACAGGTCAGTAACCTATTTCTGTCATTACCATACATTGGAAAAGCCATCTCATTCGGCTGGTGACGAAGTTCTGCTGCCTCTCCAACCAGTGATTTTCGTATTTCGAAACAAAGAAAAGCCAAATGGCCAAGTACAAAGGCAAGCAAATTTTGAGACGTACATCACCTACAGCAGATTGACCCGCTCAGTAACCACGGGTCAAGTCATAAAGGTCACTAATCAATGCCTGAATACTAGATGGCAGATACGAAGCCCTTCTGCCAACAACTAGAGCCTGCTCAGCTTGCTTCTTTCTTTGTTTGTTTCTGGTGCAAAGCATTAGCCTGAGCACGCTGCAACCAGGCCGAAACGCGTCGTCGCAAGAGCGACAGATGTGCAGCTGGCAGGCCCAAGAATGATGAGCGGCTGCTGATATCAAAGAAACAATGAGCAGCAAAGAAGAAAAATTTCGTGTATAAGAAACAGATGTAGGCCAAATGGCCAGGTACAAAGGCAAGCACATCTAAAGATCTACATAAACTACAGCAGATTGACCCGCTCAACAACCACGGGTCAAAATATGAAGGTAGCACTACTCGATGCATGAATACCAGATGCCAGAAACGGAGCCCTTCTTCTTCTGCCACCAACTAGAAGAAAGTGCTCGCCCATTGAGAATAGGGGCTGGAACAACCAGCCCGAAAAAGAATGAACAGAGTACGAGAAGGGGGCCAGGGGAAGCGCTAAGTAACAGAAACAAAGCTGCTACGAGACACTCAGTAACCCCTGCTAAGCAGCTGCAGATCAGAGATGCTGGGCTCCTGGAAGTGGGTCCCCTGGCCGGAGCCAGAGGCAGCAGCGAGGGCTCTGCCGGCACGAAGGTGCAACTAGAGCTCGCCCAGCTTTCTGGTGCAAGGCACTAGCCTGAGCACGCTGCAAACAGGCCGAAACTCGTCGTCGCAAGAGCGACAGATATGCAGCTGGCAAGCCCATCTCAGCCGGAAACACATCTGCACGTCGAGTGTAGCCTAGATTGACAATGTTTTGAAGCAGAGCGTGGAAACGAGGACCCAGACATTTATAGATGTCGATTGCCGCTGGCAGGAGCTGATCGCATTGGGGTTAATCGGAGTAGTGCCGCAGTTTTCTTTGTTCTGCAAACAGGAGAAACGCCGGCTGCCGGCGTTGCCGCAGCGCCCAGGTGGGCGATGACCGTCGCCGAGCCTCTGCGCCGCGCTGCCGCTCCAGAAGCCGCCGCCACGCCGCTGCAGCAGCGCCTGCGCTTCCTGGCCGCCGTCGCCNGGTCGTGGCGCACGCCGCGCGTCGCCTCGCCGCGCTCGCCGAGGACGCCGGCGTGGAGCCCCCCCGCGAGGCGCTCGGACAGCTGTGCGCCAGGTGTGCCGCTTGCCGCTGAGTGGCACTTACTTGGCCACTCAGGCTCTCCATCACCCATTACACACTCCATTTTCTTGGCAGCTCCCCTCTTTGCACAAAATTAACTAAGTACAAGGCTCTGCATCAGCAAGCTGGGCGAGCTCTAGTTGGTGGCACAAGGGCTTGTCGACTGCCGCCCGGTATTCGAGCATCGCTTAGCGACCTCTATGTGCAGATTTGTGGTTACTGAGCGGGTCAGCTTAGCAGCAGAGTGGTGTACATCTGTCGATGTGCTTGCCTTTGTACTATCACCCCGTACACACTCCATTTTCATGGCAGCTTCCCTACGTATTAGACTCACTGTAAAAACCATTCCTCAGTCAGACGACCCACAACGCTCATCTGCAGCAATTCGTGTCAACATTGAGATAAAGGCATGGTATAATTGACGAGCCCTCAGTCGTTTGCCTGTCGCCTCCAGGTGCGAGATGCCGCAACTGCCGGAAGCTGGCAACAGCACTGTGAGAGTGGTGCCGGTGTCGGCTGCGAGGCGGCAGCACCGTCGGAAGGCCTCGGCCAAGAAGCGCCCCGTGGCCAGAAACACCGTCCGCCGGACCTGCCTCTTCTGTGGCCACCGAAGCTACGCTCCGGGCTCGCTGACAACAGCCGCCGCCTTGGCTCCAGCTGGTCGCTCGGCTGCAGTGGAGCAGCGGCCGGCCCTCGAGCCGCGCGCTGCCCGCCCGCCACCCTCCAAGCGCCGGCGGCGAACAGCTCGCAAAGTGGAGCCTGGCGACCTGCCCCCGCTTCCATATGATCACCCTATCATGAGGTTGCTCCGAGTTGACGGCTTGCCACCGACTCCGCCCCGCAGCCCCAGGTCCGGCGCTGATGCCTTGCTGCAGGATGCGATGGCAAAACCTTTGGCCACGCCGTAGGCTGGCAGCAGTGAGGCGTTGCCTGATGGACGGGCACCTGACGCTGACAGTGAAGCAACGATGCAAGACTTTCCGCCGGGCGTCGACGAGATTTCTGTGCACGCCTGGTCCCGCTCAGCGGTCCAGCCGCAGCAAGGTGACCACCGTGGTAACGTCAAGGACGAGCGTGCAGTATGGCTGCAGTACTACCTTGAAGTAGAAAAAGTTATTGCTCCAGCAGCGTTGGAGAAGTTGTGTCGACCCAAGTAATGCAGGCCTCGTAAACGATGTAACTCCTCAGAGTCAGCCTCCTTTGCAGGAGGTGGAGGGCTCGCTGGATGGAATAATTACTCCATCCAGGAGCTTGACCATGACACAGGCAGTGATAGATGGACCCTTGGCTGCGGTGCCTGACAGCTGTGGGGTCAATTTATTATCACTTCCAAATGAGGAGCACTGCATCCCTCCTAACCGTTGATACACTCACATCAGCTGCAGTAGCGTCCTGCCTAGGTGATCAAGCGGTTCCTGATTTGTGACTGATTGCATTTTGAAATAGTGATGTTGCTGTAACTTCGTCGAGCATCACAGATGTCTGTCAAGCACCTCCATGACGCATCAGATTGCAATCTACTGAAGGCCAAGGCATGTGGAGACCAATCTCCAAATCCTGACATGCAAGTCTTCCGCTTAGCTTCCTAGTACAAGTGAGCTTCACTTCCGCACCACAATTAGTTGTCAAACATATGCACGCACTGAGGCCATGACAACACTAGGAACCAAACAACACACATGCTCCATGTGGAGCACGTGGCGCTCATTAGTTACTACACAAGAGCAGTAAGTCTATTCCGCTGGCTTACTTTACTGATGGCACCATAGAGCAGCATAGCCTGGCTGGCGCTACAATGCAAAGCTCGCATCAATGTAACTTTCTGTGACTTGCGTTCTTGTCTGCAATGCTCTTGCATTGTTGTTGACTTCAGCTTGATAGCGCCTCATTTCAAAAAACGGCTGGCCTGACCATTCACACCGCCCGCCGTTGAGACTCAAGCGCCCACGAACTCTGTCATCTTTCGTTGTTCCGGCATGTGAAAGTCTGCGTGATCTAAGGTAGGCAGGTATTGCTGCAGATGGCCAACTCCCAGCCCACGAGCGACAGGGAGCCCATCATGGCCGATTGATGAAAGCCACTAGTCCTTTCAAGTCCTAAGTTCACAGCCACAGCCTCCTTTTCCTTTTCATCTTGGTGCTGTCCCTTAAGAAACCACGCGCGCAGGACGTGCTCTGGCCGCCGCCTCCGAGTCTCGGCGGAGTGCCTCCTTCCCGGCAACGAGATACTCCGACCTGATGTTGCTCACTCGCGGGTACTGAGCTTCCCTAGTGCGTTGTCGTGTTTGGTAGTGTAGTCCTTTCTCGGCTCTGGCCAGGGGACCCACTTCCAGGAGCCCAGCATCTCTGATCTGCGGCTGCTTAGCAGGGGTTACTGAGTTTCTCGTAGCTGCTTTGTTTCTGTTTCTTAGCGCTTCCCCTGGCCCCCTTCTCGTACTCTGTTCATTCTTTTTCGGGCTGGTTGTTCCAGCCCCTATTCTCAATGGGCGAGCACTTTACCTTTTCTCGGCACCTCTTTCTTTGGCTTTGGACATTGTCCACTCTTTTTGGGCTGCCTTTGCCAGCCCCTCTTCTCTATGGGCGAGCACTTCTTCGCTCTTTCAATTTAAGGCCATCTCCCGGGTCTCCTTCACAAGCAAAAGCGCTTAGCAGCTACGAAGAAAGTGCTCGCCCTTAGAGAAGAGGGGCTACAAAGAGGCCTGAAGACGCTTTGTCAGAACGGGGGGAGGATGGACAACAGTAGTTACGAGTGAGGAGCCTCAAATTCGACAGATTAGCTGCCGGAAAATTATCCCACTGACGAAAGCCGGAGGCCGCAGCAAGAGCACGGCCAGCACGCTGATGCAAGGCGTGGGCAAGAAAAAGAGAAGGGCGCGGCCATGGAGGCAAGAAAAAGGGCTCGCCCCGTTAGGTGAGGAAGGTGAGAAAGGCCAGGGAGGAAGACGCTTCCAGTAGAAGGATCCCATTGACGATGGACCACTCAGTAGCTAAGAGTGAGGAGCCTCAAATCCGACAGACTAGCTAATAAATTGAACAAAGTACGAGAAGGGGGCCAGGGGAAGCGCTAAGAAAAGCAATACACAAAGAAACAAATCAGCTACGTATCACTCAGTAACCCCTGCTAAGCAACCTCAGGTCAGAGACGCTAGGCTCCTGGAAGTGGGTCCCCTGGCCAGAGCCAGAGGCAGCAGCGAGGGCTCTGCCGACACGCAGGTGCAGTGCGCAGGCCATAGACCTCTGCAGCAAGACGGCCAAGCGCATCGGTACACCTGCGCTAGCGACCCGGCTGCAGGGAAGTCCACCGGCTCCCCATGAAAGCGGCAAACGATGGCGTGGCGGGCGAGCTGGTTGAGCAACTCGAGCCACCGAGCGCCCAACGCCCCATGCGTGTCAATTGCCAGCGGGAAGAACTCGTCTTCTCGCGGATGATCGGCATATTGGAGCTCCTTAGCCCGAGCGGCGCAGGCGACTGCATACCCAGCCTTGATGGCTGCGGAAGGCCTTCCCGAAGGTGGACTTTCACATAGTTAGGCAACTCATCAAATGTTATATGGCTGCGGATTCAGCTGCGGGCTGGCCGATGACAGCCATTGCCCTCTACTTTTTTCAGTGCTTCCCCTGGCCCCTTCTCGTAGTTTGTTCATTCTTTTTGGGGCTGGCTTTTCCAGCCATACTCCACTCGTTCTGCCATAGCGCTTTAGGCCCCTCCGACATTTGGCCCGTTCGAGCCTTTTGTCAATTCTTCTCGGGCTGGCTTTTCACAGCCCTTGCCCCCATTAGGAAGAAGCGCGGCCAGATTGACTGGTGGCTGGGAAAGGCCAGCCCAAAGGAATGGACAAGGTCTGAGGGAGCCTGAGTGCCCCCATTGTGAGAGCGACTTCCCCTTCAGGACGAGTATGCTCTCTGAGCTCCAACTCCTCAGATCTCCGAGATCGATTGTACACAATTACATCTTACACTGACACTCTCTGCACCGGACATCCCTCTGCACCGGACATCCAGAGGGTTCTCCGATTGACTGCTACGATTTAGCGGGGCTTCCTCACGTACGGTGACGGTGACGCGCCGTGGCATCTGGCGACGGTGACGGGGCAGCGACGACGCGGGCCGTACGGGCGCATACTATAGCGGTGCCAGGCGGGAGCGACAACCCTAGCTTGTCGGCTTGTGCGGAGCGCGACGAGATTTCCGCGCCAGCTCGGACGCGCAGCAGCGGAGGCGGCGCGACGTGCGCGCTCAGGTGGGGTCCAGGTGCCGCCCAGGAGCCGCCCGGGCGGCTGCCAGCCGCCCGGGAGGCTGACGGCCGCCGCAGGGACTGCCAGGAGCTGCCTGGCGCGGCCGCGGGCTCCTGGCGCAGGTGGGGCCGGCGGGGTGGGGCCCACCCAGGCTCGGCCGCCCCGCGGCCCGCGGGGGCCGCCCCCCCCCCCCCCC
>WELB01000115.1:58531-77695 GCA_009602725.1 Spirogloea muscicola
CTCCCGCCGCCCAGCTACTCTTACTCTCTCTGAACCTACCACTCCCTCGCCCTCTCCCACCCTCCCCACTTCAGAACTCACACATCAGCCTCACTCGACTGGCACCCTGTTGCTGACACTCGCTCTCCCCACGCAGGCAAGCCCGATACAAACTACTGCCTGCTGTCAGACGCCACTGTCCACATAAACGCCCACTTTGCGGGCCACACCGACGCTGATAGAACATACACGTGGATCAAGGCCATCGGCGTGCTGGCCGGCGGCCACACGCTGGAGATGGAGGCCCGGCCAGGCGCCGAGGCCGCTCGCGGCGCCGGCGGCTACGTTGCAGCCATCCGCCTCGACGGCGTCGACGTGGGCCTGCCGCTCGGCAGCGCCGCCACGGCGGACGGCGCGCTCAGCGTGCGCTACCTCGGGCACGCTGTCGACGGCGGCGGCGACGATGTCGACCGCTACGACGTTGCCGTCGTTGGCGTCGCCCGGTTCCTGCTCAAGTTCCGGCCCGAGGTCCCGGCGCTCCGGAAACCCACCAATGCATACATCCACTTTTCCATAGAGACTCTGTCCACGCCTGGCCTCTCCGCATTGCCCCACGGAATTCTGGGCCAGACATTCCGCACCGCCGCCCATCGTAGTAAGAGCGCGCTCGTTGACCGCGAGTGGAGCGATGTGCTCGGGCTCTGGCAGGTCGCCGGGCCCGATGCCGAGAGCTACCTCGACGGCGCGCCCGCCGATTACGAGGCCTCGGCGCTCCTCACTGTAGCTGTAATTTGTAGCTGCTTTCTTTCACTGCCGACTGCGCCTTCTCGCGCTTCCGGCCGGCCGCTCGGCCCGAAAGCAATGGGCTGCCTGGCGTCGGCTCACTGCGCGGCGAGCCGATCCTCGCCTCTCGGACTGCCTCAGCTGGCAAGCCGCTTCTGGATGGCCACCCACTTCGCCGCTAATAGAGTTCATTATCTTGAGCGCCAGATCATGAAATCTTCTCCCATTTTTAACGGAATAAGCTCCAGTGGGAGCTCTGCTTTGTACAATAAAGCCGCAATTCGCTGCCTGCATAACGTGATGAGCCGAAGTGCGCGTGCAGACCATGTAGTCATGGGTAGGCATTGGTCATCATCCAATGATAACAATACTGGTTGATAACAGCAGTCGATCCAAGTAAAAAGCCTCGCAAGACTCTCTCAGCCGTGCCAGGAAGATACATCCTTGGCGCTGCTGCTATTACGTCCGAACCTTTGGGTTCTTTGACATGCTCATATCCCGCTGGGCTAACTGCTATTGTGGTGAGAGATGATAAATGCTACAGCAGCTACCGGTCATTAACAGCGACAATCGCTTGGGGTAGACCGGGGCCAGTCTGTGAAACTCAAGCAATCCTGGCTACAGAGACAAGCACTAGTGTATGAGGTAAAGCGGGAGAGGCCTAACAGAAGGGTTTAAGACCTTCCGTTAGACCAGGTCCAGATACAAAAAGCTGAGCAGAAAAGCATTTAACTCTGTAACTTAGCTTTCGTTGCTTGTGGATCCCACAACCTCAAGGGCAGTAGCCTCGCAATGGTGATCACGCAGCTCGCTGTGAGGGTCATCATCAGGCAGCCACGGCTTGGCGGGATGGCGAGGTCACCTCCACGGCATACCGCCGAGCCCACGAATCAAAGTGCACAATCTCCTCGAGTGATGGAGAAAGCACGAGCTCCTGCTTGTGGCGGTCGCACACCTGCTCCACCACCCGGAAGATGTCCAGATAGCCAATCCTGCGCAGAGTTCCATGAACCGTAAGGTCATGACAAAGTCCAAATGTACGACATGCGCAGCCTAGGGACTTTACGTCCCAGTGTTCAGAATCAAGGAAACCTGTATCCAGCCCCAGATTCTAGCAAATCTTAAGTAATTGAATAGCACTCCAGACCAATGTTGGTAAGAAGGGGCACTGGTTTGAGATTTGTAGGGATTGAGCTAAAAGCAGTGTCTTGGATAAAGACGGGTTGAGGTTATTGACACTGGATCTAAGAATGTACTATACTCAGGCAGCAAAAAAGGACGCTAACTTTACAGAACCGCGGGGTGCCAGGACACATCAGAAAGCGCTCTGCATAAAGTCTTGTCTTGGGTGGAATGCTTTACTTCTCATCGAGGAAGAGCTCCACCGCCTGCTCGTTGGCGGCGCTGAGCACTCCTGTCATGGTTCCGCCAGCACGGCCTGCCGCGTACGCCAGCTCCATGCTCGGGTACTTGGCGTGGTCAGGCTCCCGGAATGTCAGGTTGCCCATCCTACACCCCTCAAGGAGGCACACCGTTTCCTTCATGAGCGAGGCACATAAGAAGCGGGGAGCTTCTACACATGGAGGATGGCTGACCTTGCTCATGACCTTAATTACAAAGAGTGCGGCAAGAGCACAGCGAAATGTCAAGTAGGACGCCATAACCTATTTCCTTTGGCTGCTGCTCACTTGACAAAGTCGAGGCGGGGCCACGAAGCTTCGGAGGTGGGCACCCTCTGTGGCCAAGAGATGGAGTACAGGATCGGCAGCCGCATGTCTGGCCACCCCAGCTGGGCGAGTACTGATGAGTCCTGCGGCACCATGATACACAATCACGAAGCTGATGGGCTACACACAGACAAGGATGTCGCGAAGCGGACAATGGTCCATGCACCTGAGCTGGCCCAAGATCTATGAATCGAGCCATGTCGCAGTGACAAGACAGTGGCCCTCGCGTGTGCACATGACTTTGTGGATCGCACTACATAAATGTTAGGAGGGGATGAATGCCTGTCAGACTAGAAAATCTCCATGTAGCACCTCATGTCACGAGAGGCCTCCCTCGAAGGAAAGTTGCTTCTCCATGATTCTCAGTGAAGCCTAAATGTAAGCCCCAAAGCCTCTAGGCCTTCAGCCTTTAAGTTGGTTGCCACTCTCAAGCGCCTGCTACCTCGCTCTCAAGTGCCTGCTGCCTCAAGCGAGAGGCCAATTGAGCTGGGCACCTGCGTCTCAACCATGGAGTGGATGATGCTCTGTGGGTGGATGACAATATCGATGTTGTCATAAGAGGCACCAAACAGGTAGTGCGCCTCAATAACCTCCAAACCCTGAAATGTCAAAACGTGCACACAGGTGAGGGCAGCTGACCGGAATTACTATCTACAGTCTGTATCACAATCTAGATAGCTCTATCTCTCTGAATAATCATTGATTCTTTGCTGGCCTAAGCTTGAGGTACAGCTTATGAGGTACACTCTCGAGATGGTCAAAAACGTGCGGTTCCATGTCATCTGGTGGTTGCCTTGAGAAGGAGGAGCGGATTTTGGCAGCCTCACAGGACCTTGTTGAAGAGGGTGGCAGAGTCGATGGTGATCTTGCGGCCCATGCTCCAGTTGGGGTGCTTGAGCGCATCTGACACCTTCGCGTCCTTCAATCGCTCCACCTCCCAGTCCCTGCGACAAAGTCGACCAAGCCCACTCATAAACATCATGTACTCGTGAGACCCTGAATAAATCCTGGAACTGCAACACTAAGGTTAGTGACCAATGTACCTCGCAATGCCATCATGTAAAGGGACTGACGTCAACTCTGGGCTCTGGTTTAGCAAGAGAGAAGGTTGCCCAAGTAGTTGACGGCGCACCTGAAGGCACCCCCGGAAGCCGTGAGGATGATCCGCCGCAGGCCACCCTCCGGCAGCCCCTGGATGCACTGCGCAGCAACAAATGGAGGGTGCCCTCAGCCGCCGGCATGCCTTCAGCTGAGGAGGGAGGGCCAGGAAGCACAGCTGATGGCCACAAAGTAAGCGCCGTTGACGACAGCGGCGGCTACAAAGACGATCAATAGTTATACAGCTGTAGAGCCACGGATTCGAAAGCAGTACTTTAACAGCTAGTCCAATAGCAGACTCTGCAGCTGCTACAGAGGACTTGAGCTAGTGCGGGGCAGCTCCACCTGGAAGATGGCGGAGTGCTCCGAGTCGGCCGGCAGGATGTTGATGCCGTGCTTCTTCGCGAGCGGGAGGACATAGGCCCCCCCCGCAATGAGCGTCTCCTTGTTGGCCAGCGCAATGTCCTTGCCGGCCTCGATCGCCGCCACCGTCGGCTGGACAGGGAGGCCCGGCAGCGGCGGCGCCAGCATGCTCTCTCAGAGGGCTTTGACGACAATGATTGCAGCTCAACACTGCAGCTCAGAATTCATAGGCCTTCTGACAAGACAAGGACCTCTCCTCAAGCCCCGCAGAGGTGGGTCACCTGGAGACCTGCGCAGCCGACGATGCCGGTCACAACAGTCTGCGCCTCCGGATGGCGCGCCACCTGCCGGCATGCGCCGCTGTGTTTGTGAGTACTAGTGACGAGAGCATCACATTCCCTCACAGTGGAGCAGCCCTCACTCTGAGCTTCTTTTCTCTACACATCTGCCAAATCTGAGCTGTGGACGTTCACTTCCGTGTTGGTTGGAGGGCAGGCGACCAACCTCGCACATGCCTTGGTCGCCGACGACGATCTCCGGCTGCGGCTGCACGCCGGCGATGGCCTCTTGCAGCTCCGCCACCCTCGAGGCGTCCCGGATGGCCACCAAGCTCGGCTTGTGCTTCCGGATCTGCAGGGCAGCACGCCAAAGTTATGCAATGCAGGTCCAGCGGTGGCCAAGCTCGCACATTCAAGTGCCAATTTTCCGTCTGCCAACCTCCCGACTGCGACAAGCAAAGACCAGCGCCGCCCCAGTTGGGTCCGCAGCTCGGTGACTTTGTCGCTCGTTCAATAAGCAAAAGTATACAAGAGATTGGACACAAAAAGCACAAAAATGTTTCGGCAATTTGTTGATCTGCGTATTGCCCGACATCACGAATTGTGAAGTAACAGATGGACCCTTGTCAGCACCTGCCACCATGTCGCAATGCACAACCTGCTACACGTCTCTGAAGCGGCCGCAGAAGCGGCCGTGAAAGTGAGAGCTCGGCGGCGCCGTCTCTCACTTGCTCGGCCAGGAGGGCGATGTTAGAGCCCGCGGCCAGCGCGACGATGCGGAACTGCTCCGGGTGCTCCTCCACAATGTCCAGCGTCTGCGGGAGCCGGCGCAGCGTCGCGCATTCTGGTCGTCAGAGTCATTGCGGCGGCGGTAGCTTTCACGAGCAAAATCAACGACGACGGATTCAGTGGTCTAGGGTTTAGGGTTCAAGTCAAGGGTTTAAGATGTGGAGTCCAGGATTGGGGTTTAGATTTCAGCGCTAGGGGTTTCGGTTTAGGGTTAGGGTTTGGCGGCGGTTGCCAAGAGGGGTCAGGAAGCGCGCCTGCGTGCCGATGGACCCCGTCGCGCCGATGAGCGACAGCGCCTTGGGCGCGCCGCCCACTCCGCCGCCGCCGCCGTCGCTGGTCGCCGCGGGCTCCGGCGACGGCGCGANGGCGGCGGCGGCGGCGGCGGCGGCCATGGCCCCGCTGCGGCGGGCAGGACTTCAGGCCACTGCCACGGCAAAGCCCCGTTGTTAAGTCAGGGTTCTTGACTAAGAGGTATCGAGTGCTGACGGCATATACATTTATTGTTTTTTGTATATTTGAAACAAAGAAAGGCCAAATGGCCAAGTACAAAGGCAAGCACCTCTAAAGACGAACATCACCTACAGCAGATTGACCCTCTCAGTACCCACGGGTCAATTGGGAAAGGCCCAAAGGAATGGACAAGATCTGAAGGAGCCGGAGTGTGAAGGACTAGGACTAAGACATCAGCCAGGGAACGCTCAGTAACCTCTAGTCAGGAGATGCAAGTCTGAGTAGCTAGCCGGCGGAAAGACGTCGCTAAAGACGTTCGCAGGAGTGATGGGAGAAGGCACGCCGCCTGGAACCAGATGTGCTGGCCAGTAACTTTGACCCTTGTCAATCAACTCTTTTCGGGCTGGCTTCTCACAGCCATTGATTGCCCCCATTGGCAGAGCCACTTCTTCTTGCCCCCATTATCTTAATCACAGCCATCGTGCTCTACTGGAAGAGTCTTCCTTCTAGCCATATTGACAAGGTCTCAAGGGCCGGACTTGACAGGAAGGGCCAGGGGTGGAGTGCGCGGTTCTGCGGAGAAAAGCATTTCCTGACCCCGAACCTTCAAAAGTCCAAAAGCTGAATTCCTTAAGGCCTTCTTATCCGGCTGTGGCCGTGCTATGGCTGCTGCTTCCGGATCTCGGCAGAGTGCCGCTTTTCCTACTTCGAGTTACTCTGATCTGCTGTTGCTCACACGTGGGTACTGAGCATCCATCTGCATCTCCCTCTTAGCAGGGGTTACTGTTGATTCGTAGCTGCTTTGTTTCTTTGTGTGCTTGTTTTCTTAGCGCTTCCCCTGGCCCTCGTCTCGTACTTTGTTCATTCTTTTTTGGGCTGGCTTTTCCAGCCCCTGTCCTCAATGGGCGAGCACTTTCTTCTGCACCATCTCGCGCTTTGTAGTGTAGTCCTTTTTCGGCACTTCTTTCTTTGGCTTTGGATATTGTCCATACTTTTTGGGTTGGCTTTGCCAGCCCCTCTTCTCTACGAGGTGTCCGGCATCACGCCAATTCTCTCAGCAAGCCATACGCGCGGCGTCGGGACGTGGTCGCCGCCCCCCGGGGCGGTGGGCCTCGTCTGCTCCTCGACGTGGTACTAATCAACGCATACAAGGCTGGCGCACCCACGTCAACCGTGTCTGGCTGGGCCACGTCCAGCGCGGAGCGCAAGGAGCGGCACTACCAGGACCATCCCCGAGGGGACCATCTTCATCCGTGTGCCATGAATATCAAAAAGGAAGCGCGGCCAGATTGACTGGTGGCTGGGTAAGGCCAGCCCAAAGGAATGGACAAGGTCTGAAGGAGCCGGAGTGCGAAGGACTAGGAGTGGAAAGTGCTCGCCCATTGAGAATAGGGGCTGGAAAAGCCAGCCCAAAAAAGAGTGAACAGAGTACGAGAAGGGGGCCAGGGGAAGCGCTAAGGACTAAGACATCAGCCAGGGAACGCTCAGTAACCTCTAGTCAGGAGATGCAAGTCTGAGTAGGTAACCGGCGGAAAGACGTCGCCCTCACAAAAGCCGGAGGCCGCCGCCAAAGCTCGGCCTGCGCGCAAGTGAACCGCGACGCCAAGGGACCGCTGCATCGAGATGGCCAAACGAATTCGGAAGACTTGAGCGAGGGACCCCGACGTTGAAGCCGGGCTGCTCGCCCTGCTGCCAGAGGCGGCGGGCCGCTGCACGCTGCGCAAGGCGATGGAGCAAGTCAAGCCATTTCGAGCCAAAGGCTCCGTGCACGTCGACTGCCAGTAGAACAAACTCGTCTCCCACCGGGTGGTCCGAGTACTTTTGTTCCTTTTCGCCCGCCGCTTGGCCGACTGCGTAGCCCAATCTACGGAAATCTACGGAGGCTACGGCGTACAATGGTCCTACCTGATCCAGCATCTGGCCCGGCTGGTTGATGCGCATCGTCAAAGTCGGGGGGGCAGCTTGGGCCACTCCAGCAACCCGCAGGCCTTAGTTGCATATATCAACCATCCTGTAGCTCTGTGAGCATCTCCCTTGCATATACTGTAGGCCAAATCTCTTGCTTCTTATTCTTAGGTATATTTGTTGCCTTGCTGACTCCTCCTGCACATGACTTGACCTATTCAACGGCTGGCCATCCTCAGCCACACGCTTTGAGCCTAGAAGGTGCTCTGACTTCAGGAATGGAGGTGGATCCTCGTGCAGCCACTGCATTCACTTACTTATTCACTTGCTTTTCTTCACGAACTGCTCATTATGTCGCGCGCGCAGACTCCCTCTTCCCTTGCCAGACTCACCTCCTTTTCGAACCCTCACAGGTGCAAAGTTTGAGCTTCTTTTATGACTGGCAGCTCACCACTTCACTTAGGAACTGACTGCAAGAGATCCTGCAAATACCTGCCCCCTTTGCCACGGCTAGCCTAATCTGGCAGATTATATGGCAACTTGTGAATGTAACAAACTTTGGCTGATCCCCAACATCAACCATACTGCAAAGTAGACCTTTACTAGTACAAGTAAGGCTTTGAGCGAAGTGGCCACCTTGACTACTGGCTGTGCTACCCAACCCTCTTTACATTCTTCACAAGCAGTGCATCCAAACGCCTTTGCAAACACCCTCTACCAATTCCCTACAGATGGGGTGGCATACTGGAGTAGATGGCGCTATTCTGCATTGATTGGGTGTTGCTTTATGAGCCATGCAATGGGTAAATTGGATGTAATCATGCACAAAGAGCACCCAAGAAGAGCACCTACAGCCATTATCAATGAAATGGTTGTACCCCAACACATCCCAAAACACTTCTCAACACAACTAATACAGAGCTCAACACAACTCAACACCACGATCACACTTAGTAACTTTGACGAAGCTCCTGATGGGCAGGTGGCCAGCCTCCATTTTAGGTGACAGGTTTGAAGACAAGCACGCTCCACATGGGAATGGTGATTTGGATCTTGCGATCAGCTGGTGTTGCGCGGTGGTGGCCATTCCCAGAGGTTGCCCAGCCCCCAAAAGCTTCGGCCTGCGAGTTGAAAATTTCAACAAAGGACCTGGTCTGCCAATCAGAGTCGCTCGGGCCAATGCGCAGTCCGTAGTCGTACCTTTCCCACTGATTGCCAGAAGCATTGATGACAACAAGAAGTCCCTCGTCAGCACCAGCCTGCACAGCAACAATGGTAAGAGTCAAGGCTCAGGGAGAACATCTGCAAGCTAAGTCTGACACCAGCACCGTTGACTTTGTATCCGTTGACTTTGTATCCGTTGACTTCATACCGAGAATAGACAAAGACATCTTCCCATTCTCCACAGGGTGGAGCTCTATGTGCATCATAAGAAGCGGTAGCATGTGTACATCAGCAGACCTGCAGGAGACACATTGGGTTCATTCATCTATAGGCACTTCGCTCAGTTGAAGCGATGAGTACCTGACGTCGGATGCCAAGGATACCATTTGTGCCATCAAAGTGTACAGTGGACACAGACCCATGCTGGAGAGCTGCACTCCCTACTCTGAGAGCATTTGCAGCAGTCACCAGTGCTCTCATCTGCCTTCCATGGTTGTCATCTGCAGCCGATGAGATACTTGTGACACTGATATTCAGCGATAACTTTTTGTTGGCAAGAGTAGTCAACTGCAAATAGACTGCAGGCTGGATAGAGTGCGAAAGAAGTAGAGAAATATGTCAACGTTGGCAAGCATTCTAATGGGAATCATCGTGACCCTCTTAAAGTCGCAATAGATGTAGGATAAACATAGAAGCGCGGCTCACCAGCCAGGCCCCAATCAAGGCAGTGATCCTTGTCGATGCCCCACCAATTGGACTGATGGTACTCGGTCCCCGAGAAGAGCATGGGAATACAGTAAGCAGTCACGTTTGCCACATACCACATTCTGGATGCAGCTCGAGCGTCCCAGTTGCCCCTCCCTCCCCAGGTCTCAACTGCATACCTAGCACAGGGGTGCACGTGGGACATTGCCTGTCCTGGGCATCACATGGCAGCACAACCAGGGGCAGAGCAATGACCAGATTTGACAGCTATCTTATGATGGGGTAGTTGCCACTCCGATGCTTCAGACTGAAATAAGATGGCAGATATGTTTGGCCGTCAGGATTGCAGGGGTCAAGACCTGTGGTATCCTTTAATTTCCTCATCATATCCACCACTTTTCCGGCACCCGACTTGATCGTGGCAACCTAGAAAGTACTTCACGCACTGCACACCGCCATGCAGCCCCTCAGATCCAAGAGCAAAAGGTAGGTGGCACAAAGCCTGGAGATAGGCTTTCCTTCCTACTCAAAAGGTCAAGAGAAAGGACTACACATTTGATATACGCACTGTCAATCGCTGTTGACCAGCATGCTAAGTGTATGCTCGCCTGTGTGGAATTCGTGTAGCCAGGGGGTACACCCATCAATGACTCCACAATCTGAAGATCTCTGTGGCCGCCCATGAAGGCCCTGGTTTGATAGTACGAATAATGCATCCATGTTGAGTTGAAGCCAGCCCCATGAATGACTTCTGGTTTTCTGGCGTGGTCTCTGAAATGCAACACAAGTCAACAAGCACGCGGATCCAGAACAGGTCACAGCCTACATACTAGTGGGCCACCACTAGTGCTGCTGCCATACTTGGAGACCAAGTGAGTAGCCTTCACACCTGATATGAGTATCTTTTCAGGGTATCTCGCCTTCAACTGCCAAGTAAGCTTTTGCAGCAGATCCCAGGGCATTGAGTGCACTGAGTCAAATCGTAGGCCATCTCCTGAAGGGTCGTGGAGAAGACAGGAGCAAATGAGTAGGAATAAATCAGGTGATTTATGTCAGTCAGGGCATCAGTGCACAATCGGCTGCAGTGGGATCCTCTACTCTTTCCAGACGCTCCATTCTCTAGATTTGACTACAAGTATAGATTACATGAAGAAGCTTGCCAAAATGCAACAACGGACCGGCAAGAACGCAATTGAAACATGGAAACAGTAACAAACAATGGCCTACATGTGACTCATCTGAAGATATTCCAGGACACACGAGCAGGACATCTACATGCTTGGGGCTTGAAGGGCAACGGGCAGAGAGGACCACCATTATACTCTTCCAGGAACATAATGGCAGCATCAAGGAGCATAGCCTGGACTTCTCGCTGCCAAAAGGCAAAGCTCTTGCCCCATGGTGTATCTCTTCCACCGTCGAAGTATATGCCTGTGCAGACCCCAGACCTGATCAAGCTGTGGCTGAACTGCTATTCTTTACAACAATAAGTTGCATCATCATCATCACCACCCGGCGGCGGTCGTCATTGTTGCAGCAGGTTAGCTTTCATGCACATCAACCTCCCATGTGCAATCTTGTCTGTGAAGTAACTCTCACCTCCTTTGTTGTCAGGATTGGCCCCGTCATATGCCCAGAGGCTGTTAGGGAGAATATCAACAGCAGTCCATTAGCCTGACATGAGGCTGTAAAGGCAGTATCATCAACCTTGCTACAGGTGTGAAAATAGGTGTAATACAACACGGTGAAAGTGGAATGATATTCTGGGGTAGGAGCAACAATGAATAGGGTCTGATCATCAGATGAAGCACCTGTTCAGCTTAGCGGCTCCGTGGTTGAGGACCATATCAAATATCACCGCAAGGCCTGCATAGCTGCAGCAAAGCTATCAGCAGCCAAACTCAGTGGAGGCACTTCGTCAAGTGATGCTGAGTCCTGCGACTCAAGAGTTACAGAGCTGCAGTGAGCCGGATGCTTATTGCACCTCTTTTGTGGGCCTGGTCCACCAGACGGCGGATGTCATCGGGCGAGCCATAGGCCTGGTGAATGGCTAGCAGCAGCCGGGGGTTATATCCCCACTGTCCACAATACTCGTGCACAGGCAGAGGCTGATCACAGCACGGAGGACAACAACAATGACATCAGTACAACATCCACCATCGACATCATCAACATCAATACCACATTCGTAGCATCCTGTGAGCATTGACTGGCTTGTAGCAAGGACTGGCGTCTGTCAAAATATGCATGTCAGCATGTGACTGTTGGTGGATGACAGGGACTTGAAAGCTTAATTGAACTGGCAGGTGGGGCTTGCTCAAGTGCTGAAACAGAGCAGGTGAAGTCTGCACACCTGAATGGCAGTGAAACCAAGGCTCGCAATGTAGTCCAGCTTTCGCTCAAGCGCCGCAAAAGTCCCACCCCCGTCCTCCCTCCTGTCCCTTCCCTGGAGGTTCTTGTGATCAGCGACAACTTAGCTGGAGAAAACAATGGTGCACTGAAGCTTTGAAGAACGCAGTTCAATGGTGCAAAAATCTTGCAGTACATCCCTAGACCTGCAAGCGCATCACATCTTAAGACCTGCTTGCAGTTGCGCACCCAGTGAAGGCGCCAATGTGGAGCTGGTACAAGATGAGGCGGCTCCATGGCGGCGCTTTGAATGGGGCCCAGACGTAGTCCTGCCCACGGTTTCTCACAATGCAGGCATCTGTGTCAAACTCCGTCTGACGAGCCCTGGCGTCGCGCCGCACATGACTGTGCCCACCATGCTGGATGACAAAGTGATATCTGGCTCCCTGCCGCCAAGAAGCAATGGGAGGATGGCCACATTAACGCGAGGCCTCAGAGTCTGCTGATGGACCCAGAGTCTGCTGACGAGGCATCGAGAACATGCAGAAGGTGGAGTAGCGGGGTCCGAAGTCTTGCAAAGTGGAGACTACGTCTGATGCCAATCTTGAAAAATCATGCGCAATTCGCGAGCGCTTGGTGGTCGCCCTGGCGGAGATGGACAGCTCGGCTGCTCACAGCGTACACGCTGGGGAGGCGGCACTGCCACACACCATCCTCTGCTCTGTCCAGGGCCAGCGTGCGGCCCGAGAGCTCGCTGTCCCCAGCTTTATCCCACAGCCGGACCTCCGCCGCGTCGGCATTGGGTGCCCATAAGCGGAAGACGCAGCCGCCGCGGCCGTCCAGCGTCGCGCCCAGGCCCTCCGTGTCCGCCTAAGGTTCAAGGTACCGCCGAGAGCGCCGCAGTCAGCCGACTGGGGATCGATCCCCGGCCGCCGCATCCTGGCCCCACTCGATTGACCGGCAAGCTAAAGAGCGCATGCGATAAGGCAGCGTCTCGAGAGCGAGAGCTGCGGCAGCTGGCCAGCCACCCTAACCCTAACCCCCCCAATATCCTTAACCCTAATCCCTCACCAGAGCTGCGGCATCGTCGCGGGCGGCGTCCGTCTGGTGCGGCAGCTCTTCTACAGCCGCAACCTGCGCCGCCGCAGAGCGCTGGACGCCAGCGGCCGCTCGCAGGACGCCGCCCGCTACCGGCCGCGTCCTTCGAACGCAGCTGCCATGGAGAACAGGCGAGCATCTGATCATGGACAACTGTGTCGCCCCATCCTCAGTCATTATCTACAGTGCGCATTCTCGACATGGATCCGGCGGGAGGTATAAGTTGGTGAGCGCAGCTGCTATGGACAACAGGCAAGCATCTGATCACGGAC
Source organism: Spirogloea muscicola (assembly GCA_009602725.1). Classification (NCBI taxonomy): domain Eukaryota; kingdom Viridiplantae; phylum Streptophyta; class Zygnematophyceae; order Spirogloeales; family Spirogloeaceae; genus Spirogloea; species Spirogloea muscicola. The sequence continues at coordinate 71,492 of WELB01000115.1, forward strand.
GACTGTCGCCCCATCCGCAGCCATCGTCTGACAGTGCGCAGCTTCGACACGGATTGGTCGTGAGGTATTGAGTTGGCCAGCAAGTCTCGGCCAGCGGCGGGCGCGGTCATAGCAAGGCCATTTGACGCACCGAAAAGCATTCCAATTATAGCCCACGATTTGGCGCTGCGCCGTCGCGGGCCATGCGGCTCCCATTGCCGTCGCGCTCGGCGCGGCGGCGACCGCGATCATAGCGCCGCCGGCGACGCCGGCGGTGGAGGCGACGGCGGCCATGGCGGCGGCAGCTAGCGGACGGGCAGTTGCACTTCAGCGTTTTTCTGGCCTCTTCACACTTCGTTTCATTCTTATTTTGGGAATAGCCGATCACAGCCAGCGCCCTCTACTGGGGGCCCCTTCTTTTCTTTTCTTTTTCCTCTCTCTCTCTCTACTGGAAGAGTCTCTCTCTCTCTCTCTCTCTCCCTCTCCCTCTCTCTCTCTCTCTCTCTCTCTCTCTCTCTCTCTCTCTCTCTCTCTCTCTCTCTCTCTCTCTNTCGGGCTGGCTTTCCTTTTCTTCGGCTTTGGACATTGTCCATTCTTTTTAGGCTGGCGTTGCCAGCCCCTCTTTCTCTATGGGCGAGCCTTCTTCTTCTCTTTGGAAAGAGGGGCTGGCAACGCCAGCCTAAAAAGAATGGACAATGTCCAAAGCCGAAGAAAAGGAAAGCCAGCCCGAAAGAGTTGACAAAGGTTCGAAGACGAGAGCACGTCAGAAGAAAGAGCTCGCCCATTGAATGAACTCTCTTTTGAGGATAGGGGCTCTCTTTTACTCACCTCCTTCTAGACCTATGCAATTGACAGGACGCTGACTGTCATTCGGGAAGAAATACTCTTGCAGGAGAGGGCGATGGCTGTGATCGGCCAGCCTAGAAGAAGAATGAACAAAGCTCGAGGGGCCCAGAAAAGGCGTTAAATCACAGCGACTCAAGTGGCCACTGGGTCCTCAATGAAACGATTACCGGCTCGCAGATACTACTGCAATGTTGCTCGGAAGAAGAGTGCCATCTGGAGGGCCTGACTTAGCAGAGGTTACTGAGTGATTCTCCTGTAGCTCTTTGGATTTTGTCCATTCTTTTTTTGCTGGCTTCTGCCAGCCCCTCTCTTCTATGGGCGAGCTTTTCCTGGCAGCAGCTCGGCCAATTTACAGTTACTTATTGCCTGCTGTGCTGCTCGGGCTTCGCAGAGCCACATGCCAGACAAGTGGAACGTGCTCAGTTTGCCCATCCCAACTATGGACTGAGCACATAAGCTCCATCAGGGGCACTGGATGATAATATGCATACTCGACAATCGCTTCTGAGAGGATGTGGCTGTAATTGGCTGGCAGAAGGAGATGTGTCACCACGTTGGAGCAGAAATGAACGATGTGAACGGAGGGAGGTTGCTACGGTCAATGTCAGCAAGAAGCACCCTCAAACGACAGGACACGAGCCAAGTGTTAAATCAGAGAGGCTGTCTAAAAGGGTTCCCTGCGTAGCAGCTGACGCACTATTAGCACAAGGCAAAGATAAATGTTGCAGGAAATAGTTGGCAGTTGATCAGGAAATGATCTTAGCAGCCTGATCATGTCATGTGCCAGCAAGCCCAGCATGGGCGTGCAAGAGTTGAGGTTTGCACGAAGATTTGCACATTAGTACTAGCACAATCAAGTTGTACGCAGCAGTCCAAGCCAAGCACCACTTTGCATGTGGTAAACAGCCTGTTCCGCAAGGTGCTATGACATGTATGAGGCGTTTTTCACCAATATTGGTGTACATGAAGTTCACATTGTTTGCCCCATCGTTAAGTTTCTTATAGCTTAGTCAGAATTGACAGTGACAGACAATGTCACGGGTGACATCAGGTTCCAAGAAGTGCTTAATCAACTCGCCAAAACTAGAAGACTAATAGCCAGCATGGGCACTGCTCTCATCAGGCACCTACGGCTAAAAGGGCCACTGTCTAACAGTAAAGGAACTTGGGTGTGAGCGTGAAAAAGTCACCAATTGTCTACCGCCAATGTTGCGGTACCTGAGTAGAGCAAAACCTCATCTTCGTCAGAGTCTGTAAGGTGTGCACTACAAGCAACAAGTGCAAATGGAGCGCAAGATAGTATACACATACTCCAAAGAAACATGCATCATGCTGCAGCCGTAGGTGGGATGCAAAGTTGAGTGATACTGTATGTATAAGTACCAGCTGAACTCAGTGTAAGTAGCATTCTTGACATCCAGCTCGGCATGGCCGAAGTAGTAGTCACGAGTTTGGGTGTACTCGCGAGGGGAATTATCCATGGCATTATAGAAGCTGGAGAAGATGGTCACAGAGGGCAAGTCATCAGCTGCACAAATAAGCCCTTGCCATCTGTGTAAGCTCTCAGTGACTGCAAACAAGCCGGGAGTCCCTGAAGGGGCTTGGAGGACTCACGGTCCAGCGACACCCTCATCGTTGCCACCATCGCCCACAGTCACATACACTGGCCCGCAGGGGTTGACAGCAACCTGGTACACTGGCTTGCTGCGCTCGTATGCGTGCACGTGGCCAGCAATAACGAGATCAACCTTGGCATTATACAGGAAACCCTCATAATCCTGGCGCAGGCTCTCCCCCTGGTAATGAGCCAGTAGCGCCAGGCGTCAGCCAGGTCCATGATTGGAGCTGCGGTGAGCTGCTGTGGGCCACAATGGGTAGTGGCAGCTAACCGAGTTGGACACAGCTGCATGCTTCTCAATTTTTCCAGAGGATGGTGGCAGCATACCTCAAGGTAATGTGAGACGTCAGTGTTGTACCACGGACTGTGGAAGAAGACAACCACAAACGGAGTAATGGCACGGTTGATTGCTGCAAGGTCACTGTTCAGCCAATTGTACTGCATTGCAAATTGACATGAGATTCATCAGCAGAGGTCCTTAGCGACTGCGTGCGGTGCACTTGCCATTCTTCCCAACATTTGAAGTCTTGCTAAGATGGAACAGGCGCAAGTCGGGTTTGACAGAGCGCCCACCTGCTGAGTGTACTTGGTGAAGGGCTCGTACGAGGAGAGGGCAATGACATGAACGTATCCAACATTGAAGGAGTAGAAGAAGGGGGCCTTGGGTGAGGCCAAAGCACTGCCAAGTTGAGGGGTCACAGGTCACTGACTGGCTTACAAAGCATTGCACCAATACGCAAGGTGCAGTGAAGAATCACCAATCTGTGATACTTGGGAGGCTATCCATGTCTTTAATATTGAGTCTCTGCCTAGGCGCAGAAGCCCGTCAAAGCATTGCATTGATGGACTACCTGACGGGGGACACGACGTGGCCGGGAATGCGGTTTCGGTACGCAATGAAGAGGTGGCGCTTGCGTTCCATGCAGCCACACCCTCCTCCTCGTGGTTGCCAGCAACGAAGGTGGTGGGCTGACAGCCAAGTATCCAAGGTCAGAGATAGAGGTAAGTCAGGAGAATGGCAGCAAAAGACCTCCATGACATGATATGCTCACACAGGTGCTGGCAGGCCCCTGACTTACATAGAAGGAGAGGGTCTTCTCGGAGAGTCTGCCCCACGAGTCCCAGCGGAGGCCTCCCTCACCGCAGGTCCTGCTGGGGCCACTGGGCACGTCCGTACCGTTGAATGGGGCGCAGGGGGGTCCAAAGTTGTCAGCATAGCAGAGATCCGCAGCAAAGAGAATGACGTCGGGATGACCAAGATTCACATTGTCGTAAGTCGAGGAGGAGTTGCTCGTCTGGCCCACGTCAGCTGCATGGCCAACTCAAAGGAGTAAAGAATGTAGAGCTGGAGGAAGCTGGTGCCATGCTTGAGGATGCAACAGCGATCCAAAGTGGATGTTGCAAAGTTAAGCTGAATGAGATTCGCACAACGCAGAACAACAGCCATCGTTGCCCAAGGTCATCATAGGTGGCTTTGCTGAAATGATGATGGTACCACATTGCACCACTGCAATGCTCCTTACCAATGAGGCCAATCTGCAGGGGCTGCCGCCGGCCGGCATGGTCTTGAATTGGTAAGTGCGATTCATTGAGGGTGCAGCCTTTGAGACAATCTCGTAGTAGTAGACGGTGTTGTATGCGAGGGGCCCAATCTGGGCGAAGTAGATGGCACCGGAGTGGTACTTCCCGGGGTAGCCCGCGTAAACTGTGTAGTTGTGGGGGGTAACACTGCACGGGCGGCATGGACAAGAAGTCCACTCTGGCAGGTGAGGCAGTGGCTGACAATCACTGTTGCAGTGTGGCAGGCTGCTGTTGACAGGGGCGATACTAAGTGCTAGTGTTTACATCTGCAACTGGGAACAAGCATCCGCGGCCAAAGGGCGAGTGATACTAGTCACAGCAGTTGGCTAACCGCGTCCAGATGCAATGGCCTCCTTTCTGCAGACAAGCTCATGCGCGGAATGGATAGGTGTTAACGAGCTTACGTGACGGAAAACGACGACTTTGTGGGCACGGGGAAAAAAATGCTGTAGTACACTGTGCCAGGGACCAGAAGAGCCTGGGGCGTCTGCCACTTGACGGTGTAAAAGGACCCGTCGGGGCTGGCGGGCGAGACCAGCACCTGGGCACAGGCACACAAGAGAGACGGTGAGCCTGAATGCGATCAGCAGCCTCTCACGAGAGGTACCTGCGTGTGCTGCGAGCTGCCGTCGGGCAATGCAGGCCGTATCGAACAGCGGATCACGGGGTGCTCACTTGCTCAGGGAGATTGGTGCCATTCATCTGCATGCCAAAGGTGACAGGGATGTCGTCGCCAGTGTAGGGGCGGACGAATGGCGGCTGGATGAGGAATTGCGAGGGGCTAGGCTTGGAGGTCAGCGTCACGCCCGGAGGGCCAGGCGCAACGTACTGCGGGCCAACAACAGGCAAGGCCAGCGCAGGGCGTCAGCACATCACGCTCATCGCATTCGCAGGGCCCTCCATTCCGCATGCAGAAGGCGCCTGATCCGCTCCCCGCAGATGCCCAGACAGCGCTCAGGCAGCTCCTGCTGCTGCTGCGAGCCGGCCCGACGGCGGCCCGAGTGGAGGGGCTGCATTATTGAGCGAATCCGAGGGGCTCCACGACGCGCCCTCACCTGAGCATTGGCGACGACAAACAGCGACACGAGCGCCGCCAGCACGGCGAGTGGCGTCATGGCGAGCGTGGCGGCGCCTCAGCTGCAGCTCGGGCTTGTGGGTTGTGGGCGACGCAAGTGTGGGAGCAGAGGAAGGGGGTTACAGCCGGGTGCGGCTGGCTGGCTGGCGGCCAGGCCAGCGGGCCCACAGAAGAAAAAGAAGAAGAAAAAGAAAGCGGCTGCTGATATGAAAGAATCGGCTGTGAAATGCCAGCCAGATGCATACAGGTAGGTGTTCATGACGGAGCCAAAGGCTAGGCAGACAGGGCGCCCTCAATACCCCCGTGTCAGCAGTAGGAAGTCAGATGAGCTGAGGGGAGGAAGAGCAACCCCGCTGCGCAAGCCAGAGGCTGCTGCAAGGGCGCGACCAGCGCGGCGGTGCATGAGAACAGCCAGCCCATTGGCAGGGGTCTGGCAGCCTGGTGGAAGCTGGAGGGTTGGTGGGGAGGCCGCGCGGCGACCATGCCACGTTCTTGGTTGGGCAAACCCGCAAGCCCATTGTGCTCGGTTCTTATGTCACCTTAGGCACCTTGGTTTCGTTTTCCGTATTACTAGTGGGCCGGTGCGCGATGCTCCCAGCGCGGCCGCGGGCCACTGCGCGATGCTCCCAGCGCGCGGCCGCAGAGAGAACGCTAAAAACCCTAAACCCTAAAAACCCTAAACCCGAAACCCGAAATCGCCGGCAGTCCGAACAGGCTGCGAGAGCACCATCTTGTGTACCATTCGCCAGAGGGACGAACTCTTCAGGCTGGCATCCGCCGCAGCAGTCCTCCCAGCGCCCCGTACGACCGGCCCAATCTGTCGGAAATCCCCGAGAAGCACCATCCGCGCTCCACCAAACGGTCGCGTTCCATCTCCACGCACCACACGCAGCATCGCATCCACGGCCTCCACAACCGCACGGTTCTGCATGGCGGCCTCGTGGGCCGGTGCGCGATGCTCCCAGCGCGCGGCCGCAGAGAGAACGCTAAAAACCCTAAACCCCAAAAACCCTAAACCCCAAACCCTAAACATCGCCCACTCCATATCGCCGGCAGTCCGAACAGGCTGCGAGAGCACCATCTTGTGTATCATTCGCCAGAGGTA
>WELB01000115.1:79033-123945 GCA_009602725.1 Spirogloea muscicola
TTGTAACGAATTTACATGGCTGGAATGTCAATGCAGCTGTAATGTATTGACAGATGCCTGGAGATTAGATACCTCATCCGGCTGATAAATAAATTGACTGTCAGTGCCGCAGGAAAGGCTTGACAGATGCCTGGAGACGGACAATTTCACCAGGCTGGGCAGCGTGGCTTTGATATAGAGCTGAGAGCGGCGCAACCCGGAGTCGTGACACGCGAGACAGCATGGTGCTGGCGCTGGAACGGCGACGGGAGGTGGCAGCGCTGTAGACTGCCTTGACGGCATTGTTAGCCGTTAGTATTGACGGGGATGATAGACGGCTGACGATAGCCTGGGGGTAGTGACCGTCAGCTGCGAGTGACGGGTAGATTGTCGGTGGTAGCCGTTGATAGCCGTCGACAGGTCGTGGACGGGTCATCAACGAGAGACTGGGTGCCGAATATCCCACCCGGGCCCGTATGGCCGGGCTCGCAGTCCGTCGGGCTATAAAGAGAAAATGCGTGTATATTAAGAGATGGGGAGGCCATGTGTGGCCAAGTACAAAGGCAAGCACAAGCTATAAAGGGGGCACCCGAGATGGGAGAGGGAGTGAGTTCTTCACCCAACCTCGGACCCCTGGACCCTTGCCCCTGCAGTAACCGTTGCTCAATTTTACCGTTGCGGCCCCCATCCCAAATGCCTCCCCGCTCTTCCTTGCGCAGCCGGCAGCCCGGGCTTGGCGATCCACAGCATTCGTTACAGCTGCTGCTCGCCCGCCTCTGACCAGTGCTCTAGGAGCGTGCATTTGTTGGTACCATTCCTTCTGAAAAACGCTTTCATCTTCCTAAATTTGCGAGGGAAGATTGAGGAGGTCGTGCTTAGCCATTCGTTCATGAGATCTCACTTGTTGGTGCTTCCCCTTGAAGTTGCCCGCTACTTTGAGCTTGGCCTTTCAAGGCTAATGGCTCGCACTTTCTTTGCTGTGAAGCGCGTGACATGCATCAGACATACACATCAACAGGATATGAGGCTCTGAGAGGCAGTGACAGGCGGTGGTGAACTCGACACAAAGTGTTAGAAGCGCCTTAGGAAGGAAAAGAAGATCTTCCAAGGGGGGTGGGAAGTGAAGGCCGACCCAAAGACATTAGACAAAGATTTGCAGGGCCCGGAAGCAAAGATTAGTGAAAGGCCAGCACAGAAACTAATGGGTAAGGTCCGTTGGGGCCTGAAAGGACGTTTGCACACAAGTGGCTACGATGAAGCAAGCGCGGCCACATTAACTGGTGGCTGGGAGAGGCCAGCCCAAAGGAATGAACAAGGTCTGTCCTCTATATTAAGAGCAGAGGCACCAAGAATCTGTCTTTGCATAATGATTCTCTATCTTGTGGATATCCCACACGCCTATAAGGCCTCTTCCTAGCCTTATGTTATAAGGAGCCGGAGTGCTAAGGACTAAGATATCATGAAGGGGACGCTGAATGATTGGTTCAATAACCCCTAGTCAGCAGCTGATCTGAGATGAAGCAGCTCTTCCGCAGAAGAAAGACACTTTCAGCAGATGGCGATGGCTATAATTGACAGTTTCAGAAAATGGAACAGAGTTCGAAGGTGAAGAGAGTACGAAGGGGCCAGAAGAATGATTCCGTGTACTAGAAACAAATGTAGGCCTAATGGCCAAGTACAAAGGCAAGCACATCTGAAGATGTACATAACCTACAGCAGATTGACCCGCTCAATAACCACGGGTCAAAAGATAAAGGTCACTAACCGATGCATGAATACTAGATGCCAGAAACGGAGCCCTTCTGCCACCAACTAGAGCTCGCCCAGCTTTCTGGTGCAAGGCACTAGTCTGAGCACGCTGCAAACAGGCCGAAACTCGTCGTCGCAAGAGCGACAGCTGGCAAGCCCATCTCAGCCGGAAACACATCTGCACGTCGAATGTAGCCTAGATTGGCAATGTTTTGAAGGAGAGTGTGGAAACGAGGACCCAGACAGCCATGGATGTCGATTGCCGCTGGCAGGAGCTGATCGCATTGGGGGTAATCGGAGTAGTGCCGCAGTTTTCTTTGTTCTGCACCGCCCACTGCCCACCAGAAGGGGACGGGGCTGGGAACGGAATAAGAATGCTGCAACTTACTCTAACTTGCGGCTGCTGACTTGTGGTTACTAAACAACAGCGCTGCCAAATTGACTGGTTGACTAAGCTCTCATTCGCTTTAGTCTCTTGCATAGCTGGATGGCATTGGCGCCTTCTGGACCTTGTTCACTATTCATTCTGGGTTGACCATTCACAGCCCCCGCCCCCTTTGGAACAAGGGCTTGCCTTTTTACTTGGCCATTTGGCTTTCGTTCGTTCCAAATTCGTACTACCTTTGGAAGAGCTCATTTCTAAAGTATGGCAATGGCTTGGGGAGGCCCCAAGGAATGTAAAAGAAGAAAGACTCCGCTAGAAGAGGCTGATGGCTGTGATTGGCCAGCCCAGATAGTAAAAAGAATGTACAAGGGGCCTGAAAGAAGATGCTCGCCCATTGAGAAGAGGGGCTGGCAAAGCCAACCCAAAATGAATGGACAATGTTCAAAGCCAAAGAAAGAAGTGCCGAAAAAGGACTACACTAGGAAAGGGAAAGCCAACCCACGAAAGAATGAACAATGCCGACCAGACAACGAAGAACAAAGACTCTTCCAGTACAAAGTGGCTCCTCAAATGGGGGCAAGGGCTGTGATAAGCCAGCCCGAAAAGAATTGATAAGAGTCGAAGGGGCCAAATTACCAATGGGTCATAAGCGCCAGTAGAGAGGGAGAGGGCGCGCCCATTGAGGATATGGGCTGAAAAAGCCAGCCCAAAAATGAATCAACAAGTAGAGAGGGGCTGTGAGGGCCAACCCAGGAAAAAGGATGAACGAAGTCGGAAGGGGCCAGAATCGCGCCAAAACTACGAAAGATAAAGACTCATCCGGTAGAAATTTTCGTGTATTTGGAAGAAACGAAGGCTAAATGGCCAAAGTACATCTGGTAGTGGGGCGATGGCTGGTATCGGACAGGAAAAATGTGCAGCGAATGAGAGCTTAGATATCCCGCAGGAACCGCAGCGAGGTCCGTGTGGCACTCCGTTCCCCTCAAGAGCCGCCGCAACTGGCAGCGGCCGCCGTCAAGGACGCCCGCCACCGCCAGCCACCAAGCGAGGCGGCGGAGATGCCGGACCGCGATCGGCGCCGCTGCTGGCGGCGGGTATCTTGCCGAGGCTGACCCCCGAGCGGCGGCCCCGCCGCTTGGGATGCCGTTGGAATCTCCGGACCCTGATTCCTGAGCCCTGGCTGCAAGCGTTCCCCAATAGACAGCCGATGCCTTCCATGGCATATGGCAAGAGTAGTATCTTGGTTGGGTGCCTATCGGAAGGAAGGTGCTCGCCCATTGAGAAGAGGGGCCTATCGGCTCTTTGAATCTTGTACATTCTTTGGGTTGGCCTCACAGCCACTGCCGCATATGTGGAAGAGCTCTTTCACCTTTGGGCTGGCCTTTCCCAGCCACCAGTCAACCTGGCCGCGCTTCCTACTTTCATCCGGTTTTCGAGGAAGCGCGGCCAATTGACTGGTGGCTGGGAAAGGCCAGCCCAAAAGAATGGACAAAGTCTGAGGGAGCATGAGTGCGAACGACTAGGACTAAGACATCAGCCAGGGAACGCTCCGTAACCTCTAGACAGGAGATGCAGGTCCGAGAAGCTAGCTGGCGGAAAGACGTCGCCCCGACGTCGGCCCCGGTTTTCCCTGTCATGGATTGTATTATTGAAGCGCGCAGCAATGTCACCAGCCCTTGTGCTACGTGGCCAACATAGACCACGGACGATGCGGGCAGGGCCCACCTGGATGTAAATGGCTCTCGGCTCGACTGACGCGGAGTGTTGTGGTTAGGACTTAGTTACATTGCCTGTTTGGCCCTTGCCGTCAAGGAAACGTGCTTGCCACAGTATCCTGCGTAATGCGCCTTCCGGCCCTTTTCAAACCTTTTACAATCCCTCTTTCTTCCCCTTTTTTTCCCTTTCTTCCTGGGCTGGTCGCTCATTGCCATTGGCTTGCATTGGAAGAGCTGTTGTTAATTATCTCCATAGACCCTCTATCCGGCCCTTTCAGCCCCTCTTCTCTATGGGCGAGCACTTTTATCAGACCTTGTTCATTACTTTGGGTTATTCTATCTGGGCAAGGGGATAATAACAGGGGACATTGAGCACAGGGAATACTGAGCACCATTGGCCACTTGAGTTCGCCGTGTGCTTTAGCGCTTCTGACCCTTCACAAAGTTTTTTATTCTTTTACTTGTGGCAATCAAAACGGATCGCCCATTGAGGATATGGGCTGGGAAAAGCCAGCCCAAAAAAGAATGAACAAAGTACGAGAAGGGGCCAGGGAAAGCACTAAGTAAAACAAGCACACAAGAAATTAAGCAGCTACGAAGCACTGTTAGAAGCTTCCTCTCTTACATTGGAAGCGCTGTTATGCTGGGCTGGCTTTTCACAGCCCCCGCCCCTTTCGAAGGAATGAATGTGTCTTAAGAGATGGAGGGCTCCCTTCTTCAGGCTGGCCTCTCATAGTCGCAGTATGCTTTAGCGCTTTTCTGGCCCCTTCAAGGTATTATCGTCTTTTAGGCCAGTCGACCATCGCCATCTACTGGAAGAGTTTCACTCACAGCTATCGCCCTCTTCACTTGCACTTACTGACTGTTACTGAGAGCCCCTCTTGGTGCCGTCTTTGCGGTTATCATTGTGCTTCTTGCGCCATCTGGCCCCTTCAGACCTTGTCCACTCCTTGGGCTGGCCTCTCACAGCCACGAGTTAATTCGGAAGCGCTGTTTCTTTCTCTTCAACAAGAGTCTCTCTCAGAGCCATCGCCATTTGTAGTTGCCCACTTAGGCCCTCCATCACTCTCACAGCCATTGCCTTTTATTGATAGATAGACTCTTCTAGTCAAGAGCGGCGGCTACTACTGGCCAGCCCAGACAAAGGATGAATAAAGTTCCAAGGGGCCAGAAATGCTTGCAAGCACACAGCGACTCTAAGTCGCCAATAACAGGGCTGTTTCATTTCAGTTCATTTCATTTCATCTTTCCAGTCTTTCGGAAAGGAACAGCTACCTTAAAAGTCAGGCAGTGGCTGTGAGAGGTAGGCCCAAACGGAGCTCAAGAGCTTATGTGCTACTTCCTCCATTTCCAGCTGACTGGTAGTCACTGAGCAACCCTCGCCCCTTTCACTCCTTTGGGCTGGCCTCTCTCAGCCACTGCCTTCAGATGAACAGCTGTTTCTTTGGAAGAGCTTCTTCTTCTTTTGAGCAGGCACCCTTCGGTGTCTCGACATTTTCTCGACGCTTATTGTGACAATCAACTTCTTTCAAGTCTGCAAATCATTTGAATCGGCAGCCAAGGCAGGGCATGCCCTTGGCAAGGCTGCTAGCGGTAAAGAGTGGAAGTACGCGGACCACCCAGCCGGCGATGAACTTTTGGCGCTGGCGATGGACCTGCATGGGGCCTTCGGCAGTCGACGGCTGGACCTCATGCACTGACTTGCATGGCGGGCCATCAATTGTCGTCAGGGACAGCCAGGTGAGCTGGCCGGCTTCAACGTCGCCGGGTCGCTTGCCAAGGTGCTCCGCGCGCGGCGTTTTATCTTCTCACATCATGCGGAGAGGAAATAGGGATAGGAAATAGAGGCACTATAATGACCACCACCGGGGCGACCACTTCTTCCCATGCGCCATGGACATACGACTTGGGCGGCTACGGAACGAAGTGGTCTTCCCTCCTCCATCGCCTGGCACTGCATGTCATGACCGCCGTCGTAGTCGGGCGGGTAGCTTAGGGCAATCTAGCGTCCCGCAAGCCATCGTTGCATGCCACAGAATGCGGCTATCATTGAGTCTACAGCGCTCCCAGGCACTAGCGATACACCAGCGTGCTGGGCGTGAACTAGCCCAAACTAATGGCGTGGTGGTGGTATGGCTCCTCAGCTTAGCTTGTTAGATATGCATGTGTTCACGCGGGGATCTTAGTGTCCCTTAGCCAGCTCATTACCCACTTAACAGGACATTTGTAAGGCTAGATTGGCCTCCCTCTCATTTTCATGCGCACCGCGCCTTCTCTCTCTTTCAGCGTTCCCAAGTTCATGCAGTGCACTTGTGCTCAGGCTGCGCTGTGGCTGCTGCTTCTGGGCCTCAGCAGGGTGACTCTTACTCAGCCCAAGTCACTCCGACTTGCGGCTAATTTGGGTTACTAAGCTCTCATTCGCTGCAGCCACTTATATAGCTGTGTGACTTTAGTGCCTCTCGGCCTTTGGACCTTGTCGGATTCCGCAGGGCTGGTGTTTCAAAGGCCCCGCCGCACTTGGAAGAACGTCAATATTCTGGGCTGGCCAATCACAGCCATCGCCCTCTGCTGTTTCTGTGCTTGCTTAGTAGGGGTTACTAGAAATTTCGTAGCTACTTGAATTCGTGTGTGCTTTACCGCTTTCCCTGGTTCCTTCAGACTTGTTAATTTCTATTTCTGGGCTGGCCTCTGCTAGCCACCCGCCTTCTCCTGGAGCGTCTTTCTTCTTCTATTGGAAGCGCCTTTCTTCTCTACTGGAAGAGTGTCTCTCTTCGGAAGAGCCCATTCCTCTCCGGCTTCTTACCCTTTTTCACTAGTTTGAGGATTGGCTTTTCACAGGCCTCGCCCTCTGGAGGAGCTGCTTCTCCTCCAATCAGCGGCTGTTGTATAGGGCTAACGGCGTGGCCATCCGCAATGTAGCCGATTGATTTGCTTGGTGCGCTTCCTTGCTGGGGCTTCCCCCTTGACTTTCCACTTCTTATGGGCTGAGGCTCTTAACTATCTTATCTCATCTAGTTTGTGGGCTCGTATGTCACAGCCCTCGCCCCATTCGAAAGAGCTGCTTCTTCTCTCACATCCATCGTCCCCTCTTCAAAGTGGCTAACACTATATCGGCAAATGTAACAACCACTCAGCCGAGAGAAGGAGCTCTTTCCAGGAGCATAGTATCATCAGGTTGAGGAGGCTCTTGGAATTTTTTTTTGTTAGTGAAGAAGCAGAAAGGGCTGGAAACCTTGTGAAAGCTGGGGTTGTGCCTATGGAGCAGGGGTAAAATTGATGCTGCCTTTCACTTAACCACAGCTTGCGCTTATCTCAGTTTGAGTCAATTGCACTGGGTTTCTGCCCGTTGTTTAACATCATTAATGCTGTGGCTCTTTCAATAACCGTCTGCATTTACTCTCTTTTGCAATTATGTCTCTCAAGAGATTTCGACTGCCATTGCTCCGCTGCTGGCAAGACCATTCTTCAAATGCTTGGCCAGATAAGCCTGCCAATGATACACGCAGTAATGCTGCGCTCACTTCAGCAGGGGTGTACTTTCACAAAGCTTGCCGGGGGGTCTCAATGGCACCTAGACAAATGAATAAATGTGGGTGGTGAAGCCAGGGCGGGCGCGACCACTTTCAGAGGCGCTTATAAGAGAGTGTGCCGTATATACTCTTCAGGCCTGACACTCCGCATGCCAGTTCTAAACTGTTCAAGTGATTCAGCTTCTGCCTTAATGACGCTCCCTCCTTTACATGCATAATTCTTGGAAAACACGAGCTTGGTAGGCAGCAGAGGCCAAAGCTTGTACAAGACCGACAGATGCAAACTTGCTGCTACAAGGAGCAGAGGAGCTTCTGCATATGAGGACTTCAGAATGAATACCCTCCGGAAGCCCCGACCTAAATGCTTGGGGTATTAGCAATGGCAGTGCAGTACGGTAATCTGGGCCCTTGCAATTATAAGCTTTGCCCTCAGGCAACAAGGCTGCCTCTTGAAATGGTGAAAGCGCATGTCACAAAGAATCGTGTCTTTCAATTGCGTAGTTAAGCACGCTGCCGCGTCCTCAATTAATAAACTGCAGGTTGCGCAATAAGGCGACCTAAGATATGTGAATCTAAAACGGAACTTCTGGAAAAACGCATACACGTGTGCGAATCTTGACGTGTCACGCACGTCTGCAAGAATGAATACAACCTCCTGAGGAGGAACCCTGTGAGGACACCCCTGAAGAGCAAAAATGAATGACAGGAAATTGGTGAAGGGCAAGCTTGCCAGCTTGAGAAGCATCAAGACCTCCTACGAGGGTTATGCAAGGGGGTTCAGAGGAAACCACCACACCATCTACAGCAACTGCTGCAACGGTGTGGTGCCTAAATGCCAGACTTCTTTTTCAAGTGATTCTTGAAGTCCATGATGTCTCCCTCCCAGCGCGTCACCTTCTGATCAGCACACACCCAGATCTCCTTGGCCACCTGGTTGATGAGCCGGAAGTCGTGGCTCACGAGTACCATGCCGCCATCCCACTCATTAAGAGCCTCAGCAAGCGAATCGATTGTCTGCAGCCAATGTTATGCCCTTTCTGAGTCAGAAGACAATGTAAAATGGCAGGTGACTAACAAGGTGGTATCCTGCTGAGCTTCATGGAACATGTTGATGATCATCTGTACGATGAGTATGCCAAGGTAGAAAAGTGAAGACATCCAGTTCACACCACATAACCAAGAGACAAGTGCGACCTACAACCTTTGTCAAAGCAAAGGAATAACAGCTACATAGAACCACAGATCTACTTCTAAATGTCCATCAACGAGCAAGTCAGCAAGAATGAGCAACTTGGTCAAGGCCAACCTCAATATCAAGGTGATTAGTGGGCTCGTCCAGCAGTAGTAGATGTGGTTGTCTCCAAGCTAACCATGCAAAGATGACCCTGCTCTTCTGCCCGTCGGAGAGGTTCTTCATTGGCATTGTCTGTGCCTTTCCTGTGAGGCCAAACCGGCCTACAGCAGCCCTCATTTTCTCCTCTCCATTGCCAGGGAACTCGTCCATCATATACCGCAAAGAGGGCTTCTCTAAGTCCAGCTTCTCTGTAAGATGCTGCACGCCCCAAGAAATATGTCATGAACTTGCACGTCTCAAATACCCAGCAGCTAGTTGCATTACTTGCCCTGATCTACAGCCCCATGCTGGACAAGAAGAAATTAGGAGCAACTTTCTAACCTGTACTCTGAGCAATCTATAGCCAATGGACTTTCTCTTGCACAATACAGGGCTGCCCTTGAGAAGGTCAACAGACTACGCTGCTTCAGCTCCAATAGGACACAGGTCGGTCAAAGCATACCTGATGATATTGACCTATGCGCAGATGATTATGTCTGCGAACGAGGCCCTCCTGCGGAGAGACATCTCCCGTCATAAGTTTCAAGAGGGTTGACTTGCCAGCTCCATTGGGGCCGACAAGAGCTATCCTGGAGTCGAGGTCCACTCCAAAGTCGAGATTCTTGTAAATAAGGTTGTCAGGCGTGTAACCAAAGGTGATCTCGACGAACTGCAGCACAGGAGGTGGCAACTTGCCGACATCTGTGAATCGGAAGGTAAGGACGTGGTCCTTGGCCACTTGCTCTGTAAGACCTCCCCTCTGCATCTTCTCCAGGGTCTTTTCCTTACTTTGTGCCTGTCTAGCGAGCTTCGCAGACCCATGACCAAACCTGCATGCAGCAAAGATATGACATGAATGAGCAGAAGAAAATCTGAGACGATGAGGTCAGTTGAACTTGCAGTCAACTCCTTCCCTTCTCCGGGATTGCCAGGTGCATTTCAGCGGTGCATTTCAGCAATGGTGCAGCTTCATTGCAAGATGCCATTGCTATCGAGCCCGACACTGCTTGTACATTGCAGCACAAATATTGCGCGCTGTGTAAACCATATGATGCCCTATGCCTGCTACTAGCAATACCTTGCAATATACTCCTTCATGGCTGAGATCTGCTCTTGCTCCCAAGCATACTTCTTCATTTGATTCTCTTCTAGGTCCTGCCGCGTCTGGCAATATTGGTCATAATTGCCTGTGTAAAACTTCAGCTGTTTGCTCTGCATGTGGATGATGTTGGTGCACACACCATTCAAGAAGTCCTGTGAATGTGACACAACGACAAGGATTTTGTCCCACTTTTTCAACACCTCTTCCAGCCAAACACACGCCTCAAGATCTGCAGCAGTCACAGAGGAGCACACAGTCAAGTCTTCCTTCATACAGCACTGTCGCTGTTAGCAGAACAGTGGAAACCTGCTCCTGGCTGTAACTTATGAGGCAAAGTACAGCCCTGCGTGTTTGTCAACGAGACATGGCGTTGAGCAGAAGGAGGATACCGAGATGATTGGTGGGTTCGTCAAGAAGCAGCAGCGTCGGCTGCATGAACAGCGCTCGAGCGAGCGCAATGCGCATGCGCCAACCGCCTGAAAAGTCCCGCGTCTTTTTCGCCTGCATCTTCTTGGTGAAACCAAGTCCATGGAGGATCTGAGCAGCCCTCATCTCTGCGGTCCCAGAGTCCATGGCCTCCAGCCGCTCATAGATCATATCCAAGGCATCACCACCTCCTCCCTCCTGACAACATCAACAGTTACAAACAACACACCTTGTTGTTTGTAACTGTTGATCACATACATCTCACACCCGAAGAAATCCTGACCCCTCTTGACAACACCAACCCAGATGTAGGCCACCATAGAAACTTACGAAGAACAATTACTTATGGTCCGACAGGGTCTGCTGCTTCCAAAGACCTCTACTATCTGTGCCCTTGCAGCAATCACGGCTCACCTGCTCTGCAAGCTTCTCAGCTTCCTTCTCCAGAACCATCCGCTCAGCATCCACATTCTTGACGGCTTCAAGCGCCGACATCTCCGTAGCGTCAATCTCGCGTGTCAGATGGTAGATGTCAATATGCTCTGGGATTGGGAGCTCTCTCTTGCCAATAGCTTCCAGAAGAGTAGATTTACCGCAGCCATTGAGTCCTAGCAGCCCGTACCGCCTGATCACCAGCAGAGCCAGTGCTCGTGTCAGCTGATCAACGTCTAGTGGCTGCCAGAAACTGCAGGCATGATAGTAGAGTGTATCTTCCAGGGAAAGAATTGAGACTTGTATCAAGGCTCATGAAGCTGCAAGAGCGCCTTCCATAAACCGAGGGCGACCTTCATCTAACAATCCACAGCCCCTACTAGTAAGCTTCTTTTGATGCTAGTGAGATGCTTGAACTCATCACTCAATATACAACCTTCCATAATTGAGCTCCAGGGTCGTGTCTGCCACAAGCTCGTGCCCGTGGAACGTCAACGAGAAGCTCTCAATCTGCACCCATGAGAGTGTTCAGGTCAAGCACTCTTCGAAGGGTCTCTGCCTGTAGCCATCATGTGCCTCATATGCATGAGCACCTAAGAGCTCGTCAACAAAGAAGACCTTATACTAAAGAGTTCCAACTTGCTGCTGCTAACTAGGGGTTACTGAGTAGCCATTCGTGGTAGCCACTTGTGCTGCTGAGCGTTTGTGCTGTCGTGTTGGAGCTGGACCACCGACCATCTCTGCTGGCTGGCCTGTCATAGCCCCTGTCTCTACCTTGACAGAGCCTTCCGTTCTCTGATCATGCTTGCTGATCTGAAACCCTATGGTTGCTCATTGCATGACCCATTTGAGGCAAGCTTCTGAACAAGACAGAGGTCACATACAAGACAGCAAGGTCGTAGCGTAACTTATCCATCGCCACGTGCAGGATCGGAGGAGCTATGGGTCCTACTTAGAAGAGCACCCTCTGTTCCTGTCATCATGCTTGTGCGCAAGAAGGACTCAGCAGCACACGAGTGTGACTGGCACCAACATAGGCAGCTCGGAAGCCTGGGCCCCAGTGCCTGAATGTCCCTCCCCCCCGTGAGAGGCTGCCAGGTTTTGTGGCTGACACGGCGCGCCGCTAGGTGCTCAAGCTGAGACTTTGGAGATCCAGCCATCACAACAGTGATGCTCATTGTGCAAGCCAAGGAGCGCAAAAGACACTTTGTTTGACGGGGCGCAGGCGATCCGGACGACAAGCACAGCCACGGGACTGAGGTTGGCCGGTAGCAAAGGGAAGGCGGCGAATCCGGCTCACATGGATGTCGCGGGACTGGGGGTGAGACGCCAGGACGCCGGTGCAGATCCGATCGGCCAGTGCAATAGCGTCCATCTGCTCCTGCAGTTGCATGGCCTCCAGGTTGGAGCTGCTGCCGTTGGCGGAGCCGTCCTTGGCCGGCATCGCCGCCAGCTCCGGCTTCTTGTGCAGCTTCGCGGCGGCCGCCGCCTTCTTGGCGGCCGCCTTCTTCTTGCTCGCGTCCGACACCATGGCCGCCGACGACGCGGGCGGCGCGCCTCGCGCGGCGGCGACGGCGGCGGCGGCGGCGGCGGCGGCGGCGGATCGGGAGGAGCGGCGGCACCCTAGGGCTTCTGACGAAGAATGGGGCTGCCGGTAATAAGGTTAATGGAGTGTGATGAGTGATGGGTGGGGCCTAAGTGGCCAGTTAGTGATATTTGAGGAGAATGATCCCTTTAATCGGCCAGCCCAAGAATTGCAGTGAGCAAAGTATGAAGGGGCCAGAAAAAGCGCTAAAGCACACAGAGATCTAGGTGGCCACTGAAGGCTCATTACCGATTAGTAACTCCTATTATGGCTTTTTAAAGCCACTCCCCCACCTCCCTCTTCAACCACCTCCTCCCTCCGGGGGTGGGGCCCGCAGGGGACACGTGGCGGGCTCGCGAGACCGCCAACGTGGCCTCCACCGTGGCACTCTCACCGGAGCCGCCATTGTGTGAGCGGCCTCACCGATGGGCGGCCCACCACGCAGTTGACTTCAGCTCCCCGCCAGGTCGGATTGGCTGCCCGGCGTGGCGCCCGGGCAGCAGCTCCAGGCCCCCAGCAGCAGCGCCGCCGCCTGCAGCCCGGTCGAGCGACCCCGCAGGCGCGAGCTCCCTTCTCCCGCCACCGACCAGGCCTGCAAGCATGGGGCGCCCCATGCCCGAGCGGAGGCGGATCTGATGCATCATGATTACAGTCCTGGCCTGCTGGCGGCTGCGCCGGGCAATGCAGCTCAGGATTATGGCTGTCGTGGCCGTGATGATGCTGCACGGGGAAGCGGAGTGAGCCCCGCACCTCCTGTGGAGCTCCACACAGCCGACCGGCTGCCTCCAGCAGCTAAAGTCTCGACTGCGACAAGCAGGTCTCCGGAAGCGCATGAGAGTGTCGCGCAGCCTCTTCGACAAGCTGGTCCGGGCTCTCCGCGGCACGAACGAGCAGCGGAACACGAATTTCAGAGCACCTGTGCCGGTTGCAGCAGGGACTGCGGCCACGCTGCACCGCCTGGCAACCGGATGCCATATTCTGGCAACAGCCGATCTTCTCGGAATAGCGGCGTGCACGTGTATTTCTGAGCTGATATTGCAAATTTAACGTTGATATTAGATAATTGGCAGTGACTTCCGTGGCTCATGGTATAGAAATATGATGATCAAGCATTGTGCGTGCTAATCAGAACTAAAACAGTCATCTGAAGCTTCTATGCCCTTTTCATGGCTAAGCAAGAGATTTGTTGACACACTTGTCCAATACCTCTTTGTATCTCAAACCAAATAGTAGCATTCTTAGAGTCCTCTAACCGCTTGGACACCTCATCTGCACTCTTTATTGATTTGCTAGTATCATCATTTAAGAGGTGCTGATCGCCATCAGAGACATCCTGCTGCCGGAGCAACTCAAGTGGCCGATGCACAAGGAAACGGCCGGTATGGCCGCCAGTTTCCAGAAGCTCGCAGGCATCCTGTGCGTCATCGGCGCAGTCAACTGCTCGCCCATCCCTATCATTGCTCCAAGTGATCATGCCGCAGTGTCATACAACCGAAAAAGCCACCACTTCGTGGTCCTGCAGGTGGTCGCTGACGCAAAATAAAGAATCTGGCACTTCGACGGCGGCCGGTGCTGCAGCATGCACGACTCCACGGTCTTCTCGCAGAGCTGGATCGGCCTGGCGTGCGCAAGAGGGGAGCTTGGAGACTACTGTGCTGGATGCACCCTATCGGCCGCGCCGATACACGTTGAGTCCTTACGAAGGACGCCGGGAGGGGTTGTCAGCCCTTCCAAAGGACTGGAACTACAGGCAGTCAAGGTCCATAGTGGTGGCCGAGCACGCATTGGGACTCCTCAAGGGGCGGTTCAGGCTTCTTCAGAAGCGGATGAACGTCCCGCTCAAGACTGTGCCCCTCCATGTCGGGGCGTGCATCGTCTTGCACAACATGTGCAAGACATTGACGACAACGATGCGGTCGATGCCAACTTGATGCTAGACTGCAAGCCTGCGGACGAGGACAACACCAACCACTCCAATGTCCAAGAAGCGCTCAAGGCGCTCAGAGGAGGGATGCACTCGTACGCGCACTGGATGCGCACCCTTGATGTACGTCGTTAGACGTGCTTGCCCCTGTGCTTGGTCATTTTGACCTTTGTTTGTTTCAAATAAACGCAAAATTTTCTTCATGCACAGGAAGACATGGCGCTGGACTCGTCAAAGTGTCACGATAGCATGGATTCAGATCTGAAAGATTCAGATCGATTTGACTCTTTGCAAGGAATCTGTGCAATATCGTAGGCAGTCAGAGCCCTGCCGGCCCCTACTACAGCTTATTGATCGTCCTGCTAAGCAGAATAATGAGATCCTGCGAACATTTTGGAAAAAAGCAGATCGGTTGACGGTCTGGGATGTATCTGTATATTTATGTCTTGCAACAAGATTGCTGCTGGCCCTTACTACAGCTTCTCAATCAGCCTGCTGAGCAGGGACTTAATGTCTCGCAGACCCGCTTGGTGACGCTCTACAAGTCCTACAAGTCGAGTCAGTGGCGCCTCTCCCGATTCGCCTGTGCGTTGGCCTGACTTGTCGAGGCCTCCTCTCTGGGCGCCATGCTCGGAAGATCGGCAAAGCAGCCGCCGCTGGCAAGATGTAATATACCACGATATGAGTTGATGATGTTGAACACCTCGGCCGCGCGGCCGCGAAGATGTAGTGCTGCCTCGCCGCGAAAGCGCCTCATCCTCTTCTCCTCCTTGTAGATTTCTTCGAGGAGCATGTACTTGGTTAGGCAGGCTCGAATGCCCTTGTCGAAGCTCGGAGCTGCTCGACAATCCTTGCGACAACTCGACGCCACTCAGCAACCGGGTGGCCTGAAGGAGACAAGAGGCGGTGAGTGGTTCAGTGACACTACTTGTCGCGGAAGAGCGTCCCGCAATGATTACGCAACAGTGCGGACCGGTGCTCACCTCGTCTGACCACGCCGAACTTCTTGGCCACATCGGCGGCTCCTTTAGCGTGTACAAGGGCGACCACCCACTCATGTCTCCAGATGGCCCCGCCGCCGTCGGCTGGGCTGCTGCTCGCGCCTTCACCACTGTCCACCGGGACTTCCAAGTTGAGGTCGGGGGTGCGCTGCATACCCTCGCGCGCCGGACTGCCCCCGCCGGCTGGCGCTGTCGGCGCTGGTGGCGCTGGCATCGGCGGCGGGGAGTTGCTGCCGCTGTCGGAGCCTGCGCCCGGCACGTCAGCTGCTGCCATGGCAGCCAGCAGCTGCAGCTGTCCCGCCGACTGCGCGGCCTCGGCGATCCGCTGGCGCTATGGCAGCGCTGCAGGCCAGAGCTGCCGGGAGGGGGGCGGGAGGGCGCGCCGCCTCGCTCCTGATCAGAAATGGATGCGGCTGCTGATCATGGAAGAGCTCCTGATCAGGAGAGGGGGAAGGGCGCGGTGCGCATGGAATGAAAGGGAGGCCAATTCAAGCCAACACACTGTTCAGGCAGAGGGGGAGGAGGGAGGCGGGGGCGAACGGGAGATTGGTCGAGCACCCCTGGGACTGCCGACGAGTAGGGGAATTGGGGGGCGGGGTGCCAGCTGTGCCTTTTCGGGCAGGCCGGGCAGCCTCTTGTGAGTTCAAAGGAGGCTGTCCGACTTATCCAAAGGAGGTGGACATCATGAGGAAATTTCGTGTATTTGAAACAAACGAAGGCCAAATGGCCAAGTACAAAGGCAAGCACATTCTGTTTCCAATAAATCCTACAGCAGATTCAATCACGGGTCAATACATAAAGGTCGCAATCGATGCCTGAATATTAGATGGCAGATCGAAGCCCTTCTTCCACCAACTAGAGCTCGCCCACCTCTCTGGTGCAAAGCATTAGCCTGGGCGCGCTGCAAACAGGCCGAAACTCGTTGTCGCAAGAACGACAAATATGCAGCTGGCAAGCCCATCTCAGCCGTAAATACATTTTCCTGTCGTGTGTAGCCTAGATTGGCTATGTTTGGAAGGAGAGGAAGGAAGCGAAAACCTAAGCAGCCAAAGATGTCGACTGCCGCTGGCAGGAGCTGATCACATTGGGGAAATCGGAGTAATGCTGCAGCTTTCTTTGTTGGTGTTAGAAGGGCTTCGTTTCTGCCATCTAGTATTCAGGCATCGATAAGCGACCTTTCTGTATTGACCCGTGGTTACTGAGCGGGTCAATCTATTGTAGGTTTATGTGGGTCTTCAGATGTGCTTGCCTTTGTCCTTGGCCATTTGGCCTTCGTTTGTTTCAAATACACGAAATTCTCCTTTGTTCTGCACTGCCTACTGCGTGGCCAGCAATGTGTGTCGATGCTGGACCGCTATACGCCTCCGTAACCACGACATCGACCAAGGCCCGTGGTCCTCCACCAGGTTGCACGCCCACAATGTCAAGTGTAAGGCAATGATGACGTCGCTGGCCATCCGGGGGGGGGGTGGTGGACCTGTTGAAAGAAGAAGTGGCCCTTCCAATGGGGCAAAGGGCTGTGAAAATGGCCACGTCCAAGCCGTCCACACGCGAGCAAGCAGTGCTATGCTATGGCCGCCGCCTCTGGGTCTCGGCGGAGTGCCTCTTTCCCTGCAGCGAGTTATGCCGACCTGATGTGTCTCACTCGCGGGTACTGAGCTTCCCTCTGCATCGTTTTGTGTTTTGTCGTGTATTGTAGTGTAGTCCTTTTTCTGGCTCCTCTTTCTTTGGCTTTGGACATTGTCCATTCTTTTTGGGCTGGCTTTGCCAGCCCCTCTTCTCTATGGGCGAGCACTTTGTCATAAAAAAGCCAGCCCGAAAAGAATTGACAAAGGTTCGGAGGGGCCAAATGAAGGAGGGGCCTAAACAGAGAGAAGTGGCTCTCTCAATGGGGGCAAGGGCTGTGAAAAGCCAGCCCGAAAAGAATTGACAGAGGGGTCGAAGGCGCCACAGTGACGGAGGGGCCTGACGATGCTATGTCAATTCTTTCTAACTTGTGCTTGGCCACACAGGCCCTCCATCTCTTAACACACTCCAATCCCTGATCATCAAGTGGGACGGTTAGACAGTATCAAGGGCTAATAGGTAGGAAAGAATGCATTCCTTTCTACAGATTCCGGCAGCTAGTCTGTTGGATTTAGGCTCCTCACTCGTAGCTACTGAGTGGTCCATCCTCAACTGTCTGACATAGCATATTGAGGCCCCTTCGTAGCTGCTTCGCGCTTCTTTAGGCCCCTCCGTCATTTGGCCCCTTTGAGCCTTTGTCAATTCTTTTCCACAGCCCTTGCCCCATTCGGGAAAGCAATCTCTCACTTTCTGGTGGAAAGAATGAGCCTGAGCACACTGCAAACAGGCCAACACTCGACGTCGCAAGAGAGAGAGGAATTTGTTCGCCCACAGAGGGTAGGGGCTGGGAAAGGCCAGCCCAAAAAGAAGGACAAGGTCCAAAGAGCCAGAAGGTGCCGGAGGAAACAAAATACACAGCTAGACACGAGACGACAGCTTCTCAACCAGCTTGCTGAGCAGGAACTTAATGTCCCGGAATTCCGCTTGCTGTTGCTCTACAAGTCCTACAAGTCGAGTTGATGGCGCCTCCAGCCGATTCGCCTGTGCCTCGGCCTCCGTCTCCCGCTGACTTGTAAAAGCCTCCTCTCTGAGCGCCATGCCCGGAACATCGGCAGAGCAGCTGCCGCTGTCAAGATGTACTGTAGTGCCCTACTATCTCTGATATACGTCGACGACGTTGAAAGTCACGGCCGCTGTGTGGGGAGTTGAGGCCGCCTCGCCGCTCGTGCCCCTCGCCCAGGCGGCCTCCAGAAGGAAACTGCTGCCTTTGGTACAGCCGTTAGCACAGCCGTCCTTGGCCGCCGCCGCCAGCTTCTAGTGAAGCTTCGCGGCAGCGGCGGCGGCGGCGGCGGCGGCGGCGGCGGCGGCGGATCCGGGAGGAGTGGAGGCGCCCTGGGACTGATGAAGATTGAGACTTTTAAGAAGAATCCGGCTGCTGATGTTACGGTTAATAGTGTATTTGATGAGTGATGGACGGGCCTGAGTGGCCAATCAAAAGGAAATGAGAGAAAGACACTTTCAGCAGAAGGCGATGGCTGTAATCGACCAGCCCAGGAGAAAGAATGAAACAAGTATGAAGGGCCCAGAAATGCGCTACAGCACACAGCGACCTAGGTGACCACTGGATGCTCATTGATATGATTAATTTACTAGTATATGATGGCTTTCTAATCCTCTCCACAGCTCTTCGGGGGTAGCGGCCCGCGACGGAGCCCGAGCAGAGGACACGTGGCGAGCCGTACATGTGGCCTCTACCGTGGCATTCTTGGAGCCGCCGCAGTGTGAAGTCCTCACCGATGGGCGGCCCCCCCCGCGCCGTTATCTTCTCACTGCTACGCTAAGCCGGTAAGGGCCGGGTTACCAGCGCGGGATCAAGCAGCTCCAGGCCCCAGCTGCAACGCCGTCTGCCTGCAGCCTGGTCGAGCGCCCTTGTCTTCTTGTCTTCTTGTCTAGAAGTGGATTTGTACCACCGATACAAGGATTCTCAATCCTTTGCTCCAACCAACTGAGCTATCTAAACTTCAATCTCATATGACTATTCAAAAGTTGCTTGCTACAAATGTACGTCTACTTATCGAACACCTTATCCTGACTTTCATCGTATTTTATGGATTTCGGAATGAAACGGCTATCAAAAGAATTTCATTGAAATACTCCATAATTGTAACCAGCTCACATTGCGATGTAGAGGTGGACAAATATATCGAGAAGAAGTGCTAAATAGAACACCACAGAGGAGCAATATAATGGTTGAAGTAATCAGAAATATCTCTGGGGAATAAGCGACAAAATCATTATCAAACATGGATACAGTTTTTTCTCTACCTTGCAATGCCGCTTATTATATTTACCTTTTGGTAGCATTTTCTTAGAATACCTAGCAAAAGATATGATGGTTGGTTTAGGTGCAAATATCGTCGGCCCACCGTTAAAAGTCATGGCGGCTTATCTCTTACTCGAACACGAACTGAGCAATGGGCCTGCGGGTTGCCCCACCAAGAATGTGGCATGGTCATCACGCGGCCTCCCCACCAACCTCCAGCTCCCACCAGGCTGCCAGACCCCTGCCAATGGGCTGGCTGTTCTCAAAGTTCCCCTTGGCACACCATCGCACGTTGCGGAGGACTTACGTGAATGTCTGCAGCAACACCTTGCCCCCCTTCCCTCCCTTCCTCTCCTCGGAGATCCGCAGATGGCGCTGGCCATCCTTACTCGCTGCATTGGTCAACGAGCGGGCTACCTGCAGCGAACTGTCGCCCCAACGGACATGGTGGGCGAGCTGTACAAGGAGTTCGACACCTCCCTCCTGCAAACCCTGACTTCCCTGATTCATCACCCATCCTTCCCCTCACCTTCATCTCCCTGCAGGCAACCCTTCCCACACGTTTGGGCGGCCTGGGCTGCCGGTCCCTTGAGCAGACGGCGCGGGCAGCCTTTCTCGGTTGCTGGCACTAGGTTGCCTCCCTTCTTCCCTTGCGCTTCCCTTGCCTGGCTGGCCCTGCTGCCGAGGTGGAGGAAGGCTCCTTGGCATTCCAAGTGCAATTGAGGAGCATCCGGGAGTCAGCACTCTGCTCCTTCCCCTCCCTACAACACCTCCTCACCCCCTTCTCAGCGCTCGCTCAAGCACCAGAGAAAGCGGCACAGGCCAGACTCGTTGCTGCAGTTGAGGACGAGTGTCGCAAGGCGTTGAGGACGATGCCGGATATCAAGACCAATCCAAGGAGTCTGGCACATCTTACATCGCTCGCAACGCCTGGGGCAACGGAGTGGCTAATCACTCATGCAATCCACAACGCTTTCAGAATCAGCCCTAAAGCATTCCGGACGCTTCTCCAGCTGTTCCTGGACCTGCCCCCGACCTGCCTGACTGGAGAAACCTACTGTGAATGTGGCTTCCGTGCGGAGGGCGGAAAAGTAGCCACCCACATGCTGCGGTGTCCCACAGGCCCTGAGGTGGTGGGCGTCCACAATCTCCTACGGGACGCCCTGGCGGGCTTGATGCGCGACGCCGGCTACCGCGCCATCGTGGAAGTAAGCAATGTAATGCCCATCACCACGAATTCCCAGGGACGCCATCACCGTTCCACCCTGGACATTGTGGGTGGACAACCTGGCGGAGGCCCACGAGCCTTGGTTGATGTGGTGGTGACCGAGGCATACAAGAGTTCCGCTTCCACACACATTGTTGGCCACGCAGTAGGAGGTGCTGAGCAGAGAAAGCTCCGACACTACTCTGACTACCCCCGCATTGACCATCTCCTCCCGGCCGCAATCAACACTTTCGGCTGCTATCGTCCTCGCTTCCATACCCTACTTGAGAGAATAGCGAGTCTGGGATAAGCACGATGCGAGGATATGCTTCCAGCCCAGATGGGTATGCCGGCAGCCTATCTGTCATTCTTGCGACGTCAAGGCTGATTGAGAAGCAGCAGTCCGGGCCGTCAGCAAAATATTTGCAAGAGGTTGCTGTACATATACTTCTCAGACTGTCAACCATTCTGCCTCTTTCCATAGTGTTCGCAGGACTTCGAGACCATCGTTAGCTGGATGATCAATAGAAATAATCAGTAAGCTGTAGCAGGGGCCGGCAGGGCTCTGACCGCCAACGGCCATGTACAAATTCCTTGCAAACAGTCAAATCAAATTTACTCTCTCAAGTATCGTCGCAGTCCATGCTTTCGTCACACTCCGACGACTCCATCAGCATGTCGTGCTGTGCATTGAAATAAGAGTTCCGTGTGCTTAGATAAACTGAGGTCAAAATGGCCAAGTACAGGGGCAAGCACATCTAGTGACGTTCATCACACACTACAACTTGACACGCTCAGTACCCACGGGTCAATACATGAAGGTCGCTAATCGATGCTTAAATATCAGATGGCAGATCCAAGCCCTTCTGCCACCAACTAGAGCTCGCCCAGCATTGTGGTCCAATGCCGCTCGCTCGTTAGCTCAGGTCTTCCATATGCGCCTTTCCGATTTCCTCCAGCGAACCATGCCCACGCCTTGCACCTGCCTGCCGGCCGTGCTCTCGCTGCAGCCTCTGGCTTTCGTCAGGGGCATTGCTTTCCGGCTGCTAGTCTTTCTAATTTGCGGCTCCTCATGGTTGTTGAGTGATTCATCCTACCCAAGTTCTTAGACAGTGCTCTGGGCCCCTTTGAACGTTGTCAAGTCCTTTTGGGCTGGCTTTCCACAGCCCTTACCCCCTTTGGGAGAGCAACTTCTCACTTTCTGGTGAAAAGCATGAGCCTGAGCACGCTGCGAACAGGCCGGAACTCGACGTCTCAAGAGAGAAAGGAATCTGCTCGCGTACAGAGGGTAAGGCAGGGAAAGGCCAGCCCAAAAAGAAGGACAAGGTCCAAAGAGCCAAAAGGTGCCGGGGATAAAAAACAACAAAGTAATAAACACACAGCTAGACACGAGACGACAGCTTTTTCTCAATCCGCCTGCTGAGCAGGGACTTAAATGTCCTGGAAATCCGCTTGCTGTTGCTCTACAAGTCCTACAAGTCGAGTCAATATCGCCTCCAGCCGATTCAGCTGTGCGTAGGCCTGCTGACTTGTCGAGGCGTCCTCTCTGGGCGCCATGCTCGGAAAATCGGCAGAGCTGCCGCCGCTGTCAAGATCTGCTGTAGTGCCCCGACATCCCCGATATGAGTCGATGTTGTCGAAGTCCTCCGTCACTTTGCTGCAAAGAGTTGATGCCGCCTCGTCGCTCTTGCCCCTCTTCCAGAGGCCCTCCAGGTTGGAGCTGCTGCCGTTGGCGGAGCCGTCCTTGGCCGGCATCGCCGCAAGCTTCGGGTTCTTGTGCAGGTCCTTGGCGGGCGCCGCTTTCTTGGCGGCCGCCTTCTTCTTGCTCGCGTCCGACTCCAAGGCCTCCACCTGCGACTGCGGCGGCGGCGGCGGCTTCTTGCGCAGCTTCGCGGCGGCCGACGCCTTCTTGGCGACCCACTTCTTCTTGCTCGCGTCCGACACCCGACAGCCTCTCGCCGCCGCGGCGGCGGCGGCGGCGATCAGGGAGGAGGGGACCACGGGCTTCCGTGGATAGAGACCTTCAAGAAGAATTTTGGCTGCTGATGCTAAGCTTTAATTGAGTTATGTGTTTGATGAGTGATGGAGGGCCTGAGTGGCTCGTCAATTTCAAACGAGAGAAAGACTCTTTCAGTAGAGGGCGATGGCTGTTATCGGCCAGCCCAGGAAAAAGAGTAGCGGTCTTCTGGCGCCTTCGTACTTGTTTCACTCTTCACAGCGCCAGAAAACCGCTAAAGTACACAGCGACCTAGGTGGCCACTGAGTGCTCATTTGAGTGACAATGAAGTTGAAATATGATGGCCTTCTAAGCCACTCCCCACCTCCCCTCCCATTTTTAAAAATTCTTTCCCCCCCCTCCCACATTCACCCACCCTCCTCCTCCGGCATCTAGTCTGTCGGATCAGAGGCTCCTCACTCGTAACTACTGAGTGATTCATCCTCCCCTTGTTTTGACATAGCATCTTCAGGCCCCTTTGTAGCTGCTAAATGCTTGTAGTCCCCCCCGAACCATAGTCAATTTTTTTTGGGCTGGCTTTTCGCAGCCCTTGCCCCCACTCTGCTTTAAAACATTGCCAATCTAGGCTACACTCGACGTGCAGATGTGTTTCCGGCTGAGATGGGCTTGCCAGCTGCATATCTGTCGCTCTTGCGTTTGCAGCGAATTCTGGGCAGCTGTGCCGGTGGCAGCAAGGATTGCGGTCATGCTGCACCGCCTGGCAACCGCCCGGCAAATCAGGGCCATGACCGATCTTCTTGGGATAGCGGCGTGCACAAGCTTGTAATTTACTATTGGAAGAATTAACGTTCATATTTGCTAACCGGGAGTGTCTACCATGGCTTTCAAACATAATCATAAACAACCAATCGTGCGTGCAAATCAAAGTCGGACGATGTGTCAAAGCTTCTTTTCCCCTTTCTAAGTTCAACTCGTTGACGAACTTGTTTAATAGCTCTTTGTTTTTCAAATCGATTAGTAGCAGAGAGTCCCTCTCATCGCTTGGACCCCCTCATCTGCACTCTTCATTAATTCTTTAGCATCCTCATAGTAGAGGTGCTGATAGCCATCAGAGACACCTTGCTGCCGGATCAACTCAGGTGGCCGACGCACAAGGAGATGGCCGGCATGGCCGCCAAATTGCAGAAGCTCGCCGGCATCCCATACGTCATCGGCGCAGCGACGGCTCGCACTTCCCTAACATCCTTTTACTTTCACTACGAGGCGGCCCCGGTGGCACGGGCATGCAGCCTCCAGAAGCGACGAGCGGCCCCCTCCCAGATGTTTAAGTGGGATGGTTGCACAGTATCAAGGGCTAATAGGCAGGAAAGAATGCAGTCCCTTGGCAACAGGTCCACCCCCACCCACCCCCCCCCCTCAGAAGTGGCACTCTCAATGAGGGCAAGGGCTGTGAAAAGCCAGCCCGAATTTTTTTTGACCAAGGTTCGAAGTGGCCAAAAACGCGTAGCAGCTACCAAAAAAGGGACCTGAAGAAGCTATTGCAGAACGGGGGGATCCCGTCGTCCACCCCCCCCCCTTTGGACAATTTTCCCTTTAAGACCTAAGGAGGCTGCCCGGCCTGCCCGAAAAGGCACAGATGGCACCCCCCCCCGTCCAACTCCCCTCCTCGTCGGCAGACCCGGGGGAGCTTGACCAGCCTCCCCTTCGCCCCCCGCTCCTTCCTCCCCCTCTCTGCCTGCACAGTGTATTGGCTTGATTCGGCCTCCCTTTCAATGTTTTTCAATTTTTTTCATTCCATGCGCACCGCGCCCTTTCCCCTCTCCTGATCAGGAGCTCTTCCATGATCAGCAGCCGCATCCATTCCTGATCAGGAGCGAGGTGGCGCGGCCTCCCGCCCCCTCGGCAGCTCCGGCCTGCAGCGCTGTCATAGCGCCATCCTGATCGCCAAGGCCACGCAGTCGGCGGGACAGCTGCAGCTGTTGGCTCCCATGGCAGCAGCTGGCATGCCGGGCGCAGGCTGCGACAGCGCAGCGATTCCTCGCCGCCGATGCCAGCGCCAGCAGCGCCAACAGCGCCAGCTGGCGGGGGCACTCCGGCGCGCGGGGGTATGGAGCGCATCCCCGACCTCAACTTGGACGCCCAGGGGAGCCAGTGCTGGACAGTGGTGGAGGCGCAGACAGCAGCCCAGCCAACGACGGCGGGGGCATCTGGAGACATGAGTGGGTGGTCACTCTTGTACACGCTGCAGGAGCCGTTGATGTGGCCAAGAAGAGCGGCGGTGTCAGACGAGGTGAGCACCGGTTTGCACTATTGCGTGATCGTTGCGGGACGGTCTTCCCCGGTGTCACTGATCACTCACCGCCTCTTGTCTCCTGCAGGCCAACAGCTTGCTGAGTGGGATCGAGTTTTCGCAACCCTTGTCGACAAGCATCCGAGCTTCGACAAGAACATTTTAGAATGCCTAACCAAGTACATGCGCCTCGAGGAATTCTACAAGGAGGAGAAGAGTTTGAGGAGCTTTCCCGGCGAGGCAGCATCAAGCCTCCGCGGCAGTGCGGCCGAAGTCTTCGACATCATGGATTCATATCGGGGATATCAGGGCACTACTGCACATCTTGACAGCGCCGGCTGCTCTGCCGGTCTTCCGGGCATGGCGCCCAGACAGGAGGCCTCGACAAGTCAGCGGAAGAGGAAGGCCGACGCATAGGCGAATCGGGACGAGGCGCTATTGCCTCGACTTGTAGAATTTGCAGAGCAACACCAAGCGGATTTGCGGGACATAAAGTTCCTGCTCAGCAGGCTGATCGAGCTGATAGAGAAGCTGTAGTAAGGGCCGGCAGCAATCTCTCTAATTGATCGAGTTTGCTTTACAAATACTTCTCAGACTATCAACCAATCTGCCTCTTCCCAAAATGTGCGCAGGATTTCCATATTCTGCTCAGCAGGATGATCAATAAGCTGTAGTAGGGGCCGCCAGGGCTCTGACCGCCAACGGCTATGTACAAACTCCTCGCGAACAGTCAAATCAAATTCGGTTTGACACTTTCAAGTATCTTTGCATTCCATGCTATCGTCGCAGTCCGACGAGTCCACCAGCATCTCTTGCTGTGCATAAGAGAAAATTTCCGTGTGCTTGAAACAAACTAAGGTCAAATTGGCCAAGTACAGGGGCAAGCACGTCTAGTGACGTACATCACACACCCTACAACTTGACCCGCTCAGTACCAACGGGTCAACACATGAGGGTCGCTAGTCGATGCCTGAATACCAGATGGCAGATCCAAGCCCTTCTGCCACCAACTAGAGCTCGCCCAGCTTTGTGGTCCCATGCTGCTCGCTCATTAGCTCAGGTCTTCCGCACGCGCCTTTCCATTTCCCTCAAGCAATGCATGCCCACGCCTTGCACCTGCACGCCGGCCGTGCTCTCGCTGCAACCTCTGGCTTTTGTCAGGGGCGTTGCTTTCCAGCTGCTAGTATTTCGAATTTGTGGCTCCTCACTCGGGGTTGTTGAGTGATTCATCCTACCCAAGTTCTGAGACAGCGCACTGGGCCGCTTTGCACCTTGTCAAGTGTTTTAGGGCTGGCCTTCCACAGCCCTTGCCCCCTTTGGGAGAGCAACTTCTCACTTTCTGGTGAAAAGCATCCTGAGCACGCTGCAAACAGGCCGACACCCGATGTCGCAAAAGAGAAAGGAATTTGCTCGCCCACAGAGGGTAGGGGCTGGGAGAGGCCAGCCCACAAAGTAGGACAAGGTCCAAAGAGCCAAAAGGTGCCGAAGGAATCAGAATAAGCCACACAATTAGACACGAGACGACAGCTTCTCAATCAGCCTGATGAGCAGGAACTTAATGTCCCGGATATCCGCTTGCTGCTGCTCTAGAAGTCCTACAAGTCGAATCAATAGCTCCTCCCGATGCGCTTGTGCGTCGGCCTTCCTCTTCCGCTGACCTGTCGAGGCCTCCTTTCTAGGCGCCATGCCCGGAAGATCGGCAGAGCTGCCGGCGCTGTCAAGATCTGATGTGGTGCCCTGACATCCCTGATAAAAGTCGATGATGTCGAAGACCTCCGTCGCTCTGATGCGAAGAGTTGATGCCGCCTCGTCACTCGTGCCCCTCTTCCGGGGGCCCTCCAGCTTGGAGCTACTGCCGTTGGCGGAGCCGTTTTTGGCCGGCATCGCCGCCATCTTCAACTTCTTGTGCAGCTTCTTAGCGGGCGCCGCCTTCTTGTCGGCCGCCTTCACCTTGCTCGCGTCCGACACTATGGCCGCCTCCCGCCACGGCGATGGCGGCGGCGACGGCGGCTTCTTGTGCAGCTTCGCGGCCGCCGCCGCCTTCTTGGCGACCGCCTTCTTCTTGCTCTCGTCCGACACCCGACCGCCTCTCGCCACCGCGGCGGCGGCGGCGGCGGCGTCGGCGGCGGCGATCCGGGAGGAGCGGAGGCGCCCTCGGGCTTCTGAAGAGAAAGACTTTTAAAGAAGGATTTTGGCTGCTGAGGAGAATAGTGTGTATCTGATGACTGATGAAGGGGCCTGAGCGGCCAATCAAAGAAATCTGAATGAGAGAAAGACTCTTCCAGTGAGGGCGATGGCTCTAATCGGCCAGCCCAGGAAAAAGAGTGAAACAAGTACGAAGGCGCCAGAAAAGCGCCAAAGCGCACAGCGACCTAGGTGGCCACTGGATTCTTATTTGAACAATAGTATCGTTTCATATGATGGCCTTATAAGCCACTTCCCACCTTCCTCGTCACCCATCCTCCATCCGGAGATAGCGGCCCTGGGGGGGCCCGAGCTGAGGACACGTGACGGGCCGCAGACGTGGCCTCCACCGTGGCGTTTCCAGTCGGAGCTGCCGCGATGTGAAGGCCGCATCGATGGGCGACCAACCACGCCGTTAACAACTTTGATTTGCCCGCTAGGCTGCCAAGGTCCGCTGGCGGCCTGGCCATTCCGAGGCAAGGTCTTTCTCGGAGAGTCCACGAGTCGTCAATAAGATCATGCAGTAAGGCAATCCGTGGACGACAATAGATAGCATGTGCTAATGTTGTTGCACCTTGTTGAGCCTTCTCATGGAGAGGAGTGAAGTGCATCCAAGCTACAGCTGAGGACGGATACCTGATAGTCAAAGCAGATGCCTTAAGGCATCACCTTCTAAGCAGAGCGGCACCGCTGTGCTTTACCTCCTACACCAAACAGCGTCATGAGATGGCATTGACGTTGGTATCATGAAAGGATCAGCATGCCGAGCTCATCTCAAACATGCACATTTTCTGGGCCTGTGTCACCCGGTGGAGCCTTCTATGTAGAGCGTCAGAGATATTTGCGAAATAGGCAGGTATGCACAGGTGCACATTGCCAAGAGCATAAGGCATCCAATGAAGCACTGGAATACCATCACCTAATTTGCATCTCTAAAAGGGGTACTGCTCAATTGCCAACACTCGACGTCTTCATCCAAAACTTGCATCCCGCAAGATGAATTCAGCTCCTCAGTCGATGTTACGATCACACAACCTTGAACAATATGGACCATCTGACCAGCAGGCTACATTGTCCACCGTTGCTCTGAAGGAGATGGAAAGGGTTTTAAGAGGTGACTATGCGAGTTGTGCGGCCTCTTCCCATATCTGGCGCTGCGCTTGCTGCTTCTCTTTCTTACTCTGCTTCAGGGGCTGTCCAGAAGCTGACGTCTCCTTCTACACAAGCATGAAGCAGGTTGCTGTGTCAGCCTGGTCGTCTTGCCAATAGCCGATTGTCAATTTTGCACAGCGCGTATGATCAAGCAATTCCAAAGGCTATTAAGCGGCTTGCTACTTGCTTGATGCTCGTTCAGCATGCTTGACTGCAAAAAGTGGGGGTGTCGTCGAAAATACAGCTGCACTTGCGACAAGGAACTCCATGCTGTGGTACACCATGGCCTTACCTTCAGCGAGATCACATATACAGTGACCGCGGAGCAAGCCCAGCATTGAGTGCACTCCTGCACTTATGCCTTGCGAGCAATGCGGGACGGACAGCACCTCCGTTGACGAGCCGACGACATCGCATGGGCCCCATGCCAAGTCCTGAGCATACCTGGAAGTTGGCCTGGACGAGCCTGTGGAGGCGTGCCAGCCGCCGGCTGCCGTGCCGGAGCAGCGGCGCGACTTGCAGCGCCAGCGCCTGCTGGGCCCGGAGCGCCTCCGCATGCGCCAGCTGCCGGGCTCTCACCACTGCCCGCGCGAGCGCGCCGCCGGTCATGGCTGCCGCTCACCGCGCCCCGGCTGCTCGCTCGCTGAGGTAGCCAGAGCTCCTTCGTCGCAGGCGCGCGCCGCGCCTCGGCGTCGCCGCCGCTTCTTCTCAGCGCGCTGCTCCTACGCGGCGGCGCCGAGGGGCAGCGCCGGCGCAAGGCAAAGAGGCGGCCCGGTGGGACGACGCCAGAGGCGGCGCCGCGGAGGACTCCGGCGCCCGCAGCGCTTGCGGCGGCGGCGGAAGCGGNGGCTGCGGCGGCGGCGTTAGGCGTCAGCGGCGGCGGCGGGGGCGGCGGCGGTAACGGCGGCGGCGGGGGGTGTGGCGGGCGTGGCGGAGAGTGGGGGCTGACGGGGAGGGGTAACGGGGACGCGCCACGTGGCGGGTGGCGGGGTTTGTCGGTGGCCTGCATGGCTGATCGGCCTGCAGCTCCAAACGCCCATGTCGGGCACGCTCCTTCGGTGAATTTTGCCGGCATGCAATTCTGCAGCTTGGCAGATTTAGGATACCAAGGCTTCCAATGCACATTTCGTGCTCACCTATACCTCTTCTTAATGCTGGAATATAAAAGCTTTCCTTCTCCAAGATACTAGTCTTAGAGATTGGTGTTCTTGCCTTTTTGCGCCATCTGGCCCAGTCAGACCTTGTCCGTTCCTTCGGCTGGCCTCTCACAGCCACTGCTGTCATTTTGACAGCGCAGTTCTTTTCTTCAGCTCATATTGGCCGACGAGCAGGCTCCATGTGACGTTGATTCCCAGTCGTTTACGCGTCCGAGGACAAAGAAGGACGTGAGCGCTCAAGGAGAGGCAAGAGCCCCTAGGTTGGGTCGCAATATGGGTGAAAGCACGGCTAATGACTAAGAAAGTTGCCTAGCTTGCTGCTTAGCTCATCTACCGATGGGTGACCCTCACACGTGTAGTAAAGATCGTGTTACTGTTTGAGCGTCACAACTTTCGCATGAGCGTTCTTCAAACGAGTTGGACCAATCAATGGCTGGTCATCCTGACAACAGGATGATGGTCGGCGCAATGACATTGCTATGACACATGTCACTCATATTTGAAGATGGATTTGCTAACTTGGACAGAGACGGAATTGACAAGCTTATTCAAGTCCTGCAGAACCGAGATGCTAGAGCTATGCCTCCTGTCCAAGAGTGTCCGCGATCCATAGCCTGACCACGAGCAAGTTACAGGCTCATACATGATGTCGCGATCCGATAACTCACAACACACAGGGCGTTGGGCATCGGCTTACATTGTCCTCAGGTGATGAAGTTGCTAAGCTTGTTCCTATGTATTTCTTGAAAGGCCAGACAGCGCACAAAGTACGGAAGTTTCAAACAGCCTCATCTCCCACCGCACGCACCGCAGGATTTGCAGGACTGTGAGACAATAGTCCTACAGCTCCTGGCTGGCCATGCACTAGCAGCAGGTTGAAGGTGCGTCAAGGCGCTTTCCCCACGAGTCTCCATTCGAAGTTGCTGACTCGGGAAAACTTTGGCATACATTGAAGTTCTCAATCAGTACCCTTTGAAAGTGGCGTATCTTGCTAGACTCGTGATAACTGTGTTCAGCTGGCTCATCCTAGCTACTGCATCTTGCAAAGAAAAAGGATCTAGTTGATCAAAACCTTTAAGTCCTCTCCAAGTTGAACTTCTAACATCAGGTCGCCCACACCTCTATAAAACTAGCAGCCTTATGGGCCTCAAAATTGTATCTGGCGGAAGACCACCTAATGCAAAAGCTCAACCGCCTGCTAAGTTGTTGTACAAAGAGTTACGCAGCTACTCAAATGTCAACCGCTGGCTATGGACGAGATGGGCATAAGCCCCCTGTTTGCTAATTAATTGCGCATGCGATCCTAACTCAATGACCTCCCCATTCGAAAGGACAGCAATCTGATCGGCCGCCTGCACTGTGCTTAATCTGTGAGCGATGACAAGGGTGGTCCTCCCCTGAAAGTCCAAATGTGAACATGAATATCAGAGGTCACCATTACAAGTGACTATCTTATGTGCTCAAAATTGAATGAGTGCTACTCAAGTGGCAAACCTTGATGATTGATGCAAGAAGCAAATGAGTGGACCTTCATGAGACGCTCCAGTGCATCTTGGACGAGTCGCTCGCTAAGGCTGTCGAGGGCGCTGGTGGCCTGCACATGCAGGCACAGCTATTAGTGTAGGCTTGGGCACAAGTCAACACATGACAAATGCATCTGAAGAGTACTTAAAGAATCCAGTCATAGTACACACTAGGCATCCGCATTGCAAGTGACCTCTTGGGTCCTACCTCATCCAGAATAAGTATCGGGGAGTTCTTCAAGAGGGCACGTGCAATGGCTACTCTCTGCCAATTCACCAACAAAGCATGGGTCAGTGAAGCTTTTCTAGCAGGATCTGTCTGAAGCCTCTCTTAGCTGGCAACAAAAATTCGAGCAATAGCAGCATACTCACAAGTCAACAGCCTGGTCAAGGCGAAGAGCTCAGAAGTACCTGCCGCTGACCGCCACTCAGCAGGCTCCCTCGCTCCCCCACTAGTGTGTCATAACTCTTCACAAGCAAACATGCACATGCCGAACATCTGTCACAAAGTTGCCGAATCCCAAGAGGATGCTTAGAGCTTTCTATGCTCAAGGATATTTGCTCTGGCAGCTGTGCGACAGCAGTCACCGTTGTCACATGACTGACAAGGGTAAGTCTCTTAAATATGTACCTGGGGCAACCTCTCAACAAAATCGTGAGCATTGGCAGCCTTGGCAGCAGCGACTACATCTTCGTGCGAGACTTCGTCATTAGGCAAGCCATACGCTATGTTGTCTTTCACAGACATGGCAAAGAGCACCGGCTCCTGCATTTGGGCACGACATTCCAGAAGTTATCAGCCAAGTGGGAATAGCTCGTTGAAATATACAAGTTCCTGCAACTAGGTTGCTAAGTCTATGACATGGTGTCTGGCAATGCAAGATAGGCAAAGGAAGGTGGCACACCTGGTT
Organism: Spirogloea muscicola; assembly: GCA_009602725.1. Lineage (NCBI taxonomy): Eukaryota > Viridiplantae > Streptophyta > Zygnematophyceae > Spirogloeales > Spirogloeaceae > Spirogloea > Spirogloea muscicola. The sequence continues at coordinate 110,465 of WELB01000115.1, forward strand.
GACAAGCGAGACGGCTTTGGCCCACTCACTCTTGTCGAAGCTTCGGACGTCCCAGTTGGCCAGTGCAATCCTACCTTCTACGGGCTGCAATAGCAGCTACCCAAAGTCACACAGACGGCTCCAACAAATAGATTCATGTACGGTGCAGAATCTCAGTTGCACATTATGGTAGCAATGTCCTGTATGTCATTGACAATGCACCTACCTCGTAAAAGCGGGACAGGAGCTGCACCACAGTGCTCTTGCCAGCCCCACTGGACCCCACCAGCGCCGTCACTGATCCAGCTTTTAACGTCAAATTGATGCCCTTAAGCACATAGGCATCCGGCCTCAAAGGGTACGCAAAATACACTCCTGCAACACTCGCAACAGAGGTTAGTCAACAAGACAAAGTATTTCTGAAAACAGAATCTCAGCAATTGAGGGTGCCACTTGAGAAAGATGGAACCATAGTGGTCCTTACAATGGACTTAAGAGTCTGCTCACCCTCAAGTGTGACGTCGCCAGTCCATGCAAGCTCGCAGACACTGCCCCCCTGCAGGCCCTTCTGGCTCCCAGCCAACTCCAAAGTTCTGTCTGATGAGGTTGGCTGACGCGTGGGCGGCTTGATGTCCTTGCAGCTCTCCAGCTCGCCCATGGCCTCTCTCGCCAGGCCGATTGCCAAGGAGTCGTCAAACTCAGCTGAGCCGGCAACGTTGTTGACTCGCCCAACTGCCGAAAGAACGCTCCGCAGGTCCGCGAGCGTGTTCACCAGCCCTTGCACCTGCCACGCCTCCCCTCATCTTTGAGATTTTGACTGCCATGACCTGATTCATATCTTTGAAAACTGTCTCTAGTGCACTATGGATTGCTAAGCAACACAAAGAAGAGGACATTCCCATGGGTACATCAAGTGCAGGAAGACTGATGTCAGGCCTGAGGTGATAAGACCCATCACGTAAGCGATGAGATGGTCACAGCAATGAGCGTACAGCGAATGTTAATGTGAATGTGTAGCCGATGAAGGACACCATGGTCCCAATAGGAAGCTCACCCTGCCAACAGGAGGACAAGAACCAGAAAAAGGGAGGAGGCTATGTCATCATAACTGCAGCTGATCATACATACACACGCCTGACAGGAGAAGGTAAAAAGACTGACAAAGGAGCCGCAATTACTCTCCAGTTTTCTGTTTCATCAGAAGACAAGCCCACAAGGAGAGCAGAAAGTGGGTAATACACAGGAGGCATACCGCCTTGACTTTTGAGCCACCGAGGTAGTACACCACAAGAAGGGACACATAGACGGCAATACGCGTCCAGCTCTCGTTGGCAGAACGCAGCCAGCTCAACATCGTCCCGCTCTGGCGGTATGCCTCGACCTGAGAACCAAACATGCTGTACTGACGCATCTCGCCACCGAATGACCGCACCTGCAAAGGGATCAAGGGGCTCAGATGGTGGACATGCTCTGGGCTGCAAGTAGAAACAACAACTTACCCTAACCATAACCCTAAACCCTGACACCTAAACCCGAACACCTTGATGACAGACACATTGTATGAGCCTTCGTACCAATGACAGTCAAGATCATGCACCGGCTCTTGGCAGCAAAAACATACAGTGCGGATTGCGCCAAATGTTTCATTCGCGCATTCGGAGATCCGAGCCTGTGCTGCGGCATGCGCCTTGAAGACGGGGGCAGTCGTGCGCTTATACACGGCTGCACCCAAGTACAGTCCACAAAGCTAGGCAGCATCATGTTCGATGCTACTCTCACCCCAACGCTTGGATTGCTCACACCATGCTGCGCGTTGTACCTAAACCTTACATACACAGTAGCTCAAGGTGCTCATTGTCGTCCCAAGGGCACAAATGAAGCATCTCACAGTTGTGAATCTATCTGACAAAAGGAGGTGTGTTCTCCTTGCAAGAGGCAGCAACATACCGACTCCAACTGACACTCCAAGTATGAGGAGGCCGAGAATAGGAGCAAGCTCTCTGGACAACGTGAAGAGGATAGCCAGGGTGCCCAGCACCTGGTTTGCATTCCATATCATGTACGAAGGGCGTTAGAAGGAGACGAAATTGCAGTAATCTCAGCCTTGGAGGTCAATAAGCCAAGTAACAACAGGCTGCTTGAGATTGTGATGCAAAGGATCTATGCTTGTTTCACATTAGCCTAAGCTGATCCCTCACGCGTGTCCTTCAGCTGAGTCACAGCTGTGGTTGCTGGCCTTGACATATAACAGATTCTAGAGAGCATGTGCTTGACTTAAAATAATTTCGTTTGGTCGAGTTCCTGACAGATAACACAGGCCTTCATTAAGGTGACGGGCACTAGACTTGACCACCCATCTTGCAGATGAATCAGGTTAACCACTGTACCTCTGACAGAGCGCGAAAGCCACGATCTCGTGACACGTTTTCGCTGACAATCTTCTCTATGTATCCAAGCTCCGTAGACAGCAGTGCCTGCAGCTCACCGACCTGGTTCAAACCCACTGAGGATCGTCAGACGAATCTACAAGCTGAGTCAAGATCAAGCAGCCCATAGAGTCAAGCAGCGCCAATCATCAAGCTTGACACCTGAATGCAGGAGACCAAACCTGAATAAGCGTGACAACTGTAAGCTGAATGCTATATCAAACACAGCAACAAACAAGGCCTCTTCGACCCGCACATAAGGACAAAAGAAGGGACTGATAATGCTCAAGGCAGAAAATCCCACCACCCATATGCAAGAGGTCTATCTGTAGAAATTGCAAACAAGCGAGCGCGAGGAGGGAGAGTGGAAGGGGAAGAGGGGGCTGGNGGAGGGGGAGGGAGAGGGGGGGGGAGGCGAGACGGGTACTGAAAGGGCCTGTGTAACTATCTGCCAAGCCATGCCCACCTTGTGCTTATCGTAGAACTCCACCTGTTATTACACAGTCAATAACGTGCCAACATCAGTTGTCAAATTGTCTGATGACGTGCTATCTATGTTGAGCTGCTTCCCATTTATCCAAACCATTCTGTGAGGATTGATACCAACCAGATGCTACGGAGTGTGCAAAGAAGAGGCGAGACCAAGGAGAAGAAGGCTTACCTTCTGCACAAGCAAGCGCTGGAACACAGCAGTGCGAAGCTTGGCCATTACTGCCTCCCAGGTGGTACACATGGACGTGACGTACGCAACAGTGAAGATGGGCTCCATGACGTACACGATGGCGAGCGAGCCCAACAAGCGACTCAGGTTGCCCTGCCGCTTGCCAATGAGCGTCTCAAAGAACTGCCCTGCCGGAAAGGGCAAGCAGGATATGATAAGATAAAGGTTAATGTCATCCACTTAATGTCATCCACTTTAACACATTAGCGCGTATGCCAGGAGAATGGCCGATTGCCATGAGGGGGCAGCAAGATAGCAACAACAGCAACATAATTCTTTCACTATTCCACTAGAAAATGCAAGCTGACACTGCAGCCTGCAAGAAGCTGCCTCCGCTGTGGCCTTCTCACCAGAGAACTGAGGCATGACCAGAGTGCAGGAGGTGCCGCCGACAAGCGCGGCGATGGCGACCAGGATGCGTAGCCGCTGCGTGACCACAATCGCCATGATGCTACCCCACGTGAGCACTGCCACGCTGCGCGCCTGCCGTGCAGCCTCCCGCGCCTGTGGGGACGCCCTAAGTGGCTCTTTCTGCAAAGAGCGTGAATAAAAGGGCGTGTTAAGTCCTGAATTTGGGGGATGTGTTCAATCGGCATTCCTACAACAACACACTGACCTCCATGATTTAGCATGATGGAGATCAAGAACAATAAAATAACAACATAGGCAAAAGACAGCGAGCAGACGACAAGAACAGCGACGCCGTAGAGCCGCCATAGGTGTTGCTCACCAAGGGGGTGATGGGGTCCTGCGCCGGCTCGATGCTGTCGTCGCCTCGGTCGGCATCCCGCTGCAGCGTTGCCGGAGGGGCGATGTACGCGGCCCTCGGCGGGCCGACTGCGCGGCCGCCAGTTTGTCGGCGAGACCGGAGCTCCCCAGCTCCTGCTGCCCGCTTGGCCTTCTGCAGCTGCCTCGGCCAGACGAGCGCCAGGCGGCCAGGCCGAGACAGACTCGCGGTAGCTGCTGCCGTCCTTGGCGGAGCCGGGGCGTGGCAAGCCCATGTCAGCGGCATGGCTGCCGCCAGCGCAGGGACTGCCATGGCTGCGGTTTGGGTTTAGGTTTTAGGTTTAGGTTTAACAGTGGTTCAGACTAAGCTGGCCCGTCAATGGCCGCCGCCGCATCTTCCGGGCATCCTCTCGGCTCGGAGGAGCGGCGCCGAGCGCGCGCTTCCGGCAAGGCGGGCATGCGGGCCGGGGCTCTTGGGCGATGGTCAGAAACTCGTAGCAGAAAGACTCGTAGCTCAGCTCTGACGAGAGAGAGGGGCGGCTGGAGCTGCGAGGGAGGCGGGCTGCCGCAGCTGTGTCGCAAGGAGGAGATGGTTGAGATATGGGAGATGAGGACGTGAGTGGCCAAGTACACAGGCCATTACAAGAAATGTGAAGGAATTATACTAATTAGATGGAAGAGATGGAGGGAGGTGGGGACGTGGGCGATGGAGGTGGGCGGTGCTGGCAGCTGGGCTCCGCCAGCCCTCACACCTACTAAGCTTGAAATGAAAGTGCTACTGCGGCTGCTTAGCAGGGGTTACTGAGTGTCTCGTAGCAGCTTTGTTCCTGTTACTTAGCGCTTCCCCTGGCCCCCTTCTCGTACTCTGTTCATTCTTTTTCGGGCTGGTTGTTCCAGCCCCTATTCTCAATGGGCGAGCACTTTCTTCTACTGCTAAGAGCGCCCTGTTGTGTGCTTGGCCATTTGGCCTTCGTTTGTTTCAGATACACGAAATTCTCTGTTTGCCTAGCTTGTTGCTCCGTCCTGAGCACCTTCTTTGTGCACCTGGCTGCCTTTTACAGCCGCAATACATCAAAAAATCATATATCCACAACACATTTTTATATATCTGTTTCCTTCCTTTCTGCACCTCGGCCACCGCCGGCACTGCGCTCGGCGCCAAAGCCAGCCCGAGCTCGCCTGCTGTGCAGCGGCCAGACCTCGTCTCAAGCAACAGCCCGAGCATGCGCCGGGGCGAAGGCCGCTGCTGATATCAAAGCGCGGCTGCGAAAGCCAGCCGAGTGCACACGGACAGAATGTGTTGGGATAGAGTCACATCAAGCACGGGGAGCCGCCCTCCCTGTTTAAGCCAGTGACTTAAGAAAGCGCGGCCAGATTGACTGGTGGCTGGGAAAGGCCAGCCCAAAAGAATGGACAAGGTCTGAGGGAGCTTGAGTGCGAACGACTAAGACTAAGACATCAAGTGACTTGGGAGAGGCCGCCCAAAAGGAATAAACAAGGATTGGATAGATTGGACAAATTGGACAACCCAAAGGCCACTCAGTACCGCCGTGTCAGCAACTGGGAGTCGGCTAAGTGGTAGGCAAATGAATGCCGCTGCGAGAGCTCGAGGCTGCTGCAAGGGCACGACCAGCACGGCAGGTGCAAGGCAAGAGATTGGAGCCGCTGGAGCGACATCGGAAGACGCCTATCGTGGTGACAACCAGTGCCTACTAATCACCAGCTGGTCAATTGCAGCAAACCTCTTAGCGGCCAGGTCATCTTTCAAACCGTCACGGTGTTCCGGCCAGTCGGGCGAGAGGTAGGCGCCATCGATATTAGAGCTTCGAGCATATGTAGGACGCCTGGACATTACTGAAAGCTTTGAAGTGTAGCCACCTACTAAAACCTGTAGTGGGAACGAGCACCAAAACTAGAAGCTGAGGAGATTTAGGTCACACAGCTACTGCAGAGCCAAGCTATGCTTGCAGTCTTCACAAAGCTGGGGTTGCCGTCATCACTGCAGACCTAGAGCTAAGGCAGCCACACGTGTGCTGGAAATCACAAACTGCAAAGGGATATGTTGTTCACATTATTAATGGTCAAAATATACTTCGAGACCTAAATGATGCAATCAAGGCTAATGTCTTCGTATGTAGGAGACGAATGTAGGAGAAGAGCAGTACAAGGTGCAGCTACATGACGACAGGGCCCAGACCAAGAAGCTTGCAGAAGGCAATTAAGGGTCATGAATTTAGATTTCACAAACGGTTGAGATGAATGCAACCCAAAGGATGTAAAGAACACGCATGCATATGTGCAGTCTTAGCACATATGGATACGTGTAGACCAGCAGAAGGCAGATTTCCAGCAGGATGCATCTTGGTCTAATATGCTTTTGTTCTCCTCCATTACAGGCACTACCCTGCCCAGGTTGGAGGCAGTAGGGCCTCTTGGTGTGTCAGCTACGAGCAGGCTATACAGCTTAGGAAGCTGTACAGGCCAGGCTGTTTGATGTTCATAACTTAGAAGAGTTCCTACTCTGTCTGCTCGTGATGCTGCTCCTGTCTGTCACGTTCAGCAGACTCCGCTTCTCGTCTCCTCCACTCTGAGTCCTTAACTAGACGTTTCCCTTTGTCCGAAGGACCAGCAGACCGCCCTCTTTCTAGCGTATCAGACGCAAATACGCTCACAGCAGCACACAAATTTCAACCTCACTCAGAGATCAGCCACCCGTCCTTTTAGCCTTGGGATAGGAATGGGCAAGGTGAAGGGCATCATCACGCAATAGCACGCACAATGTGTACTTCACAACAGTTTGAACCAAATGAAGGCCTTCTTTGGTCTTGGGCTCAATCTGAGGGGGCGCTTAGTCTTCCTGTACAGGTCTGCTGCAGTAGCAAATAATCATGCTAACTTTATGGGTTATCTATACAACAAGTGCTCAAGAAGCAACCTGGCGGCACCAGGTGCACGCTTTCACTGAATGTCGGACCGCGTGGTGAAGGAGATGAGGATCAGGAAGGTGGAGGCGAGGCTGACGGTGATGCTGAGGAGGTAGAGCGCCCAGCTTGCTGCGGCAAGCAGCGAAGGCACGAGGCCTTGGCACACTTTGGCCAGGACGACGATCTCGCTGGCCGCAAGCTGCTGATGAGGTGATGCCAGTGGCGGCCTTGGGATTGCAAAGCCAAGGTCAAGCAGGCGCGGGAAGAGCAGCACAGCGTGCGTTGCCACAAAAGAGGACGCTGCGAAGCCCAGGCGGACAGCCAGAGCGAGGATAGTGGCCGCCGAGAACACTGCTGCCAGCACGCCGAGCTGCAACACCAGCTGCACCACAGAAGTAGGCGACCAGTCGATCAGTTGAGAATGAGTCTCAGACTTGCGAACGCCTGAGCATTATTTGGGTAACACGCCAGGGCATCAAGTACAAGCCTTATGCACTATCAGAGTCACAAGTACTGTTTTCCCACAAATATGTTGATTCTACGAGTTGCACATATGAGGATTGACAAAGTCTGATTTACAGCAACACTGGCACATACCTTATCCCAGCGCCGCCCATTGCGCAGCCGCATGGAGGGCAGGGCATCAAGCGTGGCCTTGTCCTGGGGCAGCGCAAGCAGGCGCAGTGGCGTCTCGCCATCTTTCTCGTTCTCCTCCTCATGGGCAGTGGGAAAGGTGCTGACGAGCTTTGCAGCAGCAGCCGCCAGCGCGGCGGCCAGCAGGATGGCATAAACGTCCTGAAAATTGCAGCAAGAAGCCATTGTCAGGGGCACCATGGACACAGTGCATCTTGATGGCCAAGAAATGACATGTCTGCTTATGTTGTGCAGTGACTGCCTCCACTTGGGTCAATTCTACACAACAAAAGGTGTCAGGTGTCAATGAATACATGATCCAGACAGATAACAGAACAAGCTTAACTATCAAAATAGGTGTAGACATAAGAGGTGTAGATGCTGCTTTGTGCAAGTCTTTTGACAGTAGATAGACTGTGACCTATGGGAAACTTGACTATCATTCAGAAGCGAGCATTGGCCGATTCAGCCGTAACAAGCAGGAGCTTTTGTGAACCTGTCCTGATACATTTGTGATTGATTGAGGGCCTTCAAGAGCTTCAAAGTATGATCTGCAGCTGAGGCACTCTGCATACCTTGGCCAGCGCAGCTGCCTCGCTCATGGTGACCATCAGCGCAGCCAATCCGCCGCAGAGGCTGCTGACCGCCAGCAGGCGGCGGCCACCCGGGGCAGCGCCGCCGCCTTCCCTGTCACCGGCCATGTAGAGCGAGAGGCAGATGGCCACGACGGCGCGGCCCGCCGCCGTCAGGCCGCCACGCAGGCCAGCCAGGCCGGCCGCCGGCTTGGCCACCACGAGCGCCAAGCTGGGCCCCCACTGACGACCTCGAGAGCTGCCATCGTCGTCATCGTCATCGTCGTCGAGGTCTGGCTCGCACTCGACGTACGCCGAGAGGAGCGCGACAGCCGGCCCGACGGCGGCGGCGGGCTGCTGATAGCTCGCCAGGCTCAGCGTGGCAGCGCCATGCTCCGGCGCCACGGCGCCGCCGCCGCCCACGTCGGCTTCGAAGGCCTCAGCATCGCCAGGCTCGCTCTGGAGCTCCTCGACGCGCCAGTATGGGAAGAGGCCCTCCTGCGCCGCCCACTCCCTCAGCGACAGCTGGTGCGGCAGCGTGACGGCCACTTGCGCCGCGCCCATCTGTGCCTCGGCGAGCGACACCGCATTGTCCCAGAGGAGCGCCCTGAATGGCAATGGCGGCGGCGGCGGCGACGGCGACAGGGTCGAGCGGCCGTAGCCGGCGGCCGCGGCGTCCACATTCACGACCGCGCTGCCGCAGGCCGTCCACCCATCAACGTCGCAAAATTCGCCATCGGCGCCATCCGAGCTTGTCGACGGGTTTGCGGCGCTGCCCTCGGCGCCGCCGCCGCCGTCGGCGATGACTTTGCCGACGTAGCTGCGCCCTCCCTCCTCCTCGGCGCCGCCCAGCGGCATGCCCACGACCTCAAAGGGGTCCTCGCCGAGCAGGCGCAGCACTGAGCCGCTGGCGCCCCACTGCGCTTCGCAGTGCTGCAGGGCGAGCTCGACAGTCATGGCGCAGCGGGCGAGGCGCCCGACCGGCGCGGCCTCGTCCTCTTCCGAGATGATGTGCAGGAGCGTGCCGGCGCCATGCTGCCGCGCCAGCTCGACTCCCATGGGCGCCGCCATGTCGCCATTGTAAGAGTGCTGCGGCAGGAGCAGCGCGAGGGCGCGGACGCCCTCCAGCTCCTCCTCCGACAGCGCGCCCGGCTCGTTGTCGTCGGCGGCATTGCCATCGGAGTTGAGCAGCTCTGCTTCGACGTCGTGGGCGTCCAGCCAGCGGATGTTGTGATCTGCGAGCCGCGCCTGGAGCTCTGCAGCCACCAAGATGCTCAATCAGTCCCTGAGTGCGGTCAAGCTTGATTCGTCAGCTTCATCCACAGTCAAGCCTGTATATACAGGCTTGATTGTCGTGTAACGTATAGGATATACAAATATTGACTATCTACATGTAACAAATCTCTGTTCTGCATGTTAAAGTCGCCGCCTCAGCTCAGCTGTAGCTCGAAATGCAAGGATCCCTGCCGAGCAATTACTGACTGGGGTTAAGCTGCGCCTTGATCGACGCCTCGGCACGCTCCAGAGCCTTCTTGGTCAAGAGCCGCTGGATGTCCTCCATGGCTGCCACAGAAGTGGAGCAGCCGTCAGCCGTCAGCCGTCAGCCGTCAGCCCTTGGCGCCCTAACTGCGGCAGTTAGCGACTAATGGCCAAGAATCGGTGGTCAATTTTGCAGTTAAGACCTGCCAAGCGGTCGAGCGCCTCGTCGGCCATCTCGCGGTCCATGGGCCAGTCGACGATGCTGCCGTCGCCGCCGCCGCCAACGCCGCCGCCGCCCCGAGCGGCGGCGGCGCTGCCGCGGACCTCGCTGGCGACGACCTGCGCGCGCTGCAGCCGGGCCTGCGCCGCCTGCAGCCGCGCCACCGCGAGCTCGTACTGCCGCTCCGCCTCTTCCATAGCCTCCAGCTCTGCGGCGCCTCCGCCGCCGCAGTCGCCGCCGCCGCATTTTCCGCCGCCACTTCTGCCGTCCGCGCCGCCGTCGGCCTGCTTCCCTCCCCCGCCATGGCAACGGGCTGCAAAGGCGGCCCTCCGAAACGCCACTCTCCGGCCGCCGACAGCCGCCTGCCGCCCGCCGCAGGCAAGCCAGCAGCTCCCGCCGCCGACGCCGCCGCCACCGCCGCCACCGTCGCGCGGAGCCGCCATCGCCGCACCTCCGCCGCCGCCGCCGCCGCCGCCGCCGCCGCCGCCGGGCGCGGCAGGCATGGCTCGATGCTTGGCTGGCACGGGAGCGCCGAGCAGGGGGATCGAGCTGAGGCCCACGGCCAGCCGTCCGATCCGACGGTCGATCCGTGGCTCACGGGGCCCTACTAACCGTCCGATTCGCCTTGCCTGGATAACAAGAAGAGGCTCGCCCATAGAGATAAGGCTCGCGGTGCGCATGGAATTGAAGCGAGGCCAATTCAAGCCAATACATTGTTCAGGCAGAGTCTAGGGCAAACTCAACAGGGCTATATAATATGGAGACCGAAACTAAGGTGCCTAAGGTGACATCAGTACCCATGGGTGAGCACAAAGAAGTGCGACAAGCTAAGTTGGGGAGCTGGAGCGCCACCACGAAAGCCGGAGGCCTGACTTAGAGCGCGCCCTGCACATTGATGAAGAGCCAATTGCGAGCGCTGCAAACTAAGTGAGAGCCGCATTCTAACACTCCTGCAAGTAGGAGAATGCAAGTCCGACAGGCTAGCCAGCAATTATTTCAAAATAGGAAGGCATATCTGCAGTCAGGGCTGTTGCTAGCTCGCACAAGTTGGAAAAGGAGCGGATCCTCAGATGATGTGCATGTGAGAAGCTGAAGTAGCTGACGAGCAGCAGGAGAGCAGCTGGAAGAAGCTGCAAGAAAATGCTTGCACCGGCCAGCTTCCAGCGTAGTGTGATCTTACAAGCCTTTTTTCATGAAGCACTCACTGTCCATCCTGATCGGTTGGTATTCGTCAGGAAGTGTACTCTAAATCATAAATGTGTGGTGGAAGTACCCGCATCGGGGGACTGTAATGCCTCAGTACGTGCCATTGACCTGAGTTATTTGCCTTGAAGTCCTGGATCTGGTGCTGTTTTCGCATTCTACTGGCATCCAGTATGCTATCACTAACTAAAAGCTGCAGAACACAGAAATCCCCCAAGCAAAGTAGCCTGCTAGTAGAGCTCCTGTGACATGTTATTATCTCCAGTAGCGCGAACCCATGTGGGATGTGCAAAGTCAAGTAGTGCACCGGAGTTGCTACTCAAAAGAGATGTGTAAGATGAATACCATTCTCTTGAAGCAGGCAGGAGCCCTGCTCTAACAAGCCCTCTGCGCTGCAGATACTCTGTCAGTCCTGTTTGGGCTGCCCGGCTACAGATTCTCGGTATGAAACGACACTTACTCTGACGACCCCCTTTGTTGGTGCCTGTTCGCCTGTATCTGTCTCCTCACATGCCTACGAGGCAGAAAGCCCCGGATTGGAACGGCCCACCACAGCGCTGGTGACCACGCTGTGGAACCTTGTCCACTCCTTTGGGCTAGCCTCTCACAGCCACCGCTGTCATTCCGAAAGCTGTTTGCTGTGATTGGCCAGCCCAAAAGGACGGTCTGAGGATCCGAGCCAGTAGAGAAATTGCTCGCCCAAAGAGAATAGGGGCTGGGAAAGGCCAGCCCAAAAAGAATGGACAAGATCCAAAGAGCCAAAAGGTGCCGAAATGTGAATCAGACTGCTAGACACGAGACGCAGATGGAAGCTTAGTACCCATGAGTAAGCAGCAGCAAGTCCGAGTAAATCGCAGCTGGGAAAGAGGCACTCCGCCTAGACCCAGATGCAGCAGTCATAGCGCGGCCTGCTCGCGAGTGGACCGCGTGAGCCAAGGAGCGCACTTACATAGAGAAGAACACTTCCTGGAGAGGGCGGTCGCTGTAAAAGAAGTGGCTCTCCTAAAGAGAAAGCGCGGCCAGATTGACTCTTTAGGAGTCTTTAGGAGTGACTCTCCTAAAGGGGGCAAAGGGCTGTGAGAGGCCAGCCTCAGAATAATTCCGAGGGGGCCATGGAAAGCGCTAAAGCAGGGACTTACAGCCCCTGGCTTTTTGGAAAAGCTTGGTTTCTCGGTGCACTCAGCTGAGGTTCACAGCCGCCCCTTCACTTCCTTGTGTCGTCGAGTGTCAGCTTGTCTGCAGCGAGCTCAGGCTCATGCGTTGCATCAGAAAGCTGGTCGAGCCTCAGCTGGTAGCTCAAGAGCTTTCAATTGCCGTCCCGTATTCGGGCATCAATTAGCGACCTCTATGTGCTGACTCGTGGTTACTGAGCGGGTCAGCTTAGCAGCAGGTGACATACATTTGTCAATGTGCTTGCCTTTGTACTTGGCCACACATGGCCCTCCATCTCTCAACACACACGCATTTCTCTTCACGATCAGCAAGCCGCGTGTCGCTCCTGCGCTATGGAGAATGGAGAAGGGAGAATCAGCTCTTCTAGACGCAGTAAGCGAGGTGGTTGTGGTCGGCTCGTGCCAGAAAAACAAGCACACAAAGAAACAAAGCAGCTACGGATCACTCAGTAAATCCTGCTTAGCAGCCTCAGGTCAGAGACGCTAGGCTCCTGGAAGTGGGTCCCCTGGCCGGAGCCAGAGGCAGCAGCGAGGGCTCTGCCGGCCCGCAGGTGCAGCGCGCGGGACATTGACCGCTGCAGCGAGACGGCCAAGCGCATCCGGTACACCTGCGCTAGCGACCCGGCTGCTGTGTGCTTGTTCTTCTCAGCGCTTCCCCTGGCCCCCTTCTCGTCCTTTGTTGGGCTGGCTTTTCCAGCCCCTATTCTCAATGGGCGAGCACCGCCAGGCTTGGGGGGAAGGTGGGACCGGAGAGGCGCGCGCACGTGGGAGGCTCCTCCACAGCGCGTGTGGGCGGCGGGCCCGGCCGTGCGGCCCACCCTGGGGGGGGCGGGCGGCGACCGGGGGCAGTGGCGCCCCCCCTCCAACTTTCCCACTTCTCAGCGCTTTTTCGAGCCCCTCTTTCCGGACTTATATTAATCTCTTTCTTTCGGGCTGGCTGTGCACAGCCCTCTTTAATCACAGAAGAGCCATTTCCTAATCCACTTTGCTGGCGCGGGGGTACTGCGCAAGTGTATCGCATGCGCTTGGCCGTCTCGCTGCAGAGGTCCATGGCCCGTGCGCTGCACCTTCGTGCCGGGAGAAGAAGGTGCTCGCCCATTGAGAAGAGGGGCTGGCAAAGCCAACCCAAAAAGAATGGACAATGTTCAAAGCCAAAGAAAGAGGTGCTGAAAAAGGACTACACTACAAAGTGCAAGATGGTGCAGAGGGAGATGCAGATGGCTGCTCAGTATCCACGGGAGAGCCCTCGCTGCTGCCTCTGGCTCTGTCCAGGGGACCCACTTCCAGGACCCTAGCCTCTCTGATTTGCGGCTGCTTAGCAGGGGTTACTGAGTAATTTGTAGCTGCTTTCTTTCTTTGTGTGCTTTGGTTTCTTAGCGCTTCCTCTGGCTTCCTCTGGCCCCCTTCTCGTTCTTTGTTCATTCTT
>WELB01000115.1:125722-140236 GCA_009602725.1 Spirogloea muscicola
TGCGCCGCCGCGCCGCCGCCGCCGCCGCCGCCGCGCTCCTGCTCCTCGCCGCCTCGCTGCTTTGCCCCGGCGCCCGCGCCGAGGTCACGGCCCCGCCATCCTCCCTCCTTCCTTTCGCCTCATTCTCCTTCCTTCAGCAGCCGCATTCTTCTTGTTGGCCTCCACGCGAAGGGCCGGCTGTGGGGGCCAGCCCCTTCGCAGGGGCTCGCAAGCTGCCCCGCCGGGCAAGCAGCGGCTGGACCAACAATTCGGCTCCATGAGAGCAGTCCAGAGGCAGGCAGCTCGAGCTTAATGAGATTCTCCATGTCGCTCTCTCCCCTCGCTCCACACAGCATACCGTCTTTAAGACCGCTCTTGCCCTCCATTTCTCCCGCCCTCCACCTCCCTCCCCTCTCTCTCTCTCTCTCTCTCTCTCTCTCTCTCTCTCTCTCTCTCTCTCTCTCTCTCTCTCTCTCTCTCTCTCTCTCTCTCTCTCTCTCTCTCTCTCTCTCTCTCTCTCTCTCTCTCTCTCTCTCTCTCTCTCTCTCTCTCTCTCTCTCTCTCTCTCTCTCTCTCTCTCTCTCTCTCTCTCTCTCTCTCTCTCTCTCTCTCTCTCTCTCTCTCTCTCTCTCTCTCTCTCTCTCTCTCTCTCTCTCTCTCTCTCTCTCTCTCTCTCTCTCTCTCTCTCTCTCTCTCTCTCTCTCTCTCTCTCTCTCTCTCTCTCTCTCTCTCTCTCTCTCTCTCTCTCTCTCTCTCTCTCCCCCCTTTCTTTTTTCCCTTCAATGTGTATACTACTCCTCCCTTCCTCTCACTTTTTTGCTGTGTCTTGCTTGCTCGCTCGTTGCACCCTCCACCCTTTCCTTTCACCTCCTTCGTTCTTTACCTTCTTACCCCTCCTGGACTCACCGCCTCCTCATTGCAGTTCATCCAAGTCGGGGCTCTGGTAATACAGCAGAGCCTCACCTTATACATTGAGATTTCATATATCTCCCACTTCCTCAGCTGCTCGTGCATGTGACTGACCGGTGCCTTTGACCTGTCTGTACATTCGGATGCAGTGTACGCTTGACAGCCTTCTGGTCTGCAGCACAGGGATCGCAGAGAACATCCTGAATGAGTTGCTGTACACTGTGCAGCCAGCATGTTGTGCAGCGATTTTGGCAAATAACAAGCCATCCACATGTTTCTGCAACACGTGGCTTGGAAAGGCAGTAGGGCGCTCGCTCCCTCCACGCCAATACAGTCAGCCATATTTGTTATGGGTTGTTGATTGGAGTTGACCGTGGTTAACATAGCAAGCTTGTCCAAGGAGGGTGGAGGGGAGGGGCGTCAATCGTCCATGGCTAGGCATATGCGCAAACTCCAGCCTGTGCATGCAATATACCTGGCCTTGGATGCCATTGCTAATGTAAGACGACATGTAAACTGGCAGCTGCAGGGAGATGAAGCATGACTAGTCACGCGTCTTCCAGCAACAGCTCCCGAAACACGTCGCATGTTTGGCATGGGCAGGTAGTGGCCGCTGAGGGGCGCACGAGGGTCGTCACGCTGCAGGCACTCAAAAGCTGCAACATTCCCATCGAAACAGTTGGCATCCCGGGCACGCCGGCTTGCCCGCCACGTGAGCAACTGGCTTAATGTTGTTTCAGCGACTAGCAATGCCCCTCCATTCTCTCTCTGTGCCACTCCTTTTGCCCCATGGTTGCTCATGGGTACCAGGGTGGCGGCTGCTCCATGCACTTGTGCAGCACCGCCGCGTCCAAGCTTGCACGTCCCGCCAAGCCCAGGCCTCAGGTGCGGCCCACTTATCTGAACCTTACCAATGCACTTGTCCAAATCATCACAACCTGGCCACAGTCAAATTGTGTGCCTTTCGTTTGCTCCTTGAGCTTGCCCTTGCGCATACCTTCATGCGTGCTGCAGGGGCGAGCGAGATGCCCTGCTGCGAATCAGGGTTGCTCTGGCAGACCCGCAGGGCAACCTCACTGGCTGGTCGGCAGCCGATCCCGACCCCTGCAACTGGGTAGGAGTGACGTGCTCCAGAGCGGGCGGCCGCTTCGCTGTGACTACGCTGGACCTTATGGACCTGCGGCTGGAGGGCAAGCTGCCAGCTGAGGGCGGCCTTGGCGATCTCACACAGCTCGTGCGCCTCTACCTTGCACGCAACAACCTGACAGGGCCCATCCCCCCGGAGCTCGGCCGTTTGCAGCACCTCGAGGTGCTCCACCTCGATGGCAATAACTTCACAGGCCCAATTCCTGACGAGCTTGGCAACTGCACTAGTCTCAAGATCCTCGACATCAACGGGAACTTGTTCGTAACTGGCATGGTACCGGCATCGCTTGGACGCCTCAAGCACCTCTGGTTCCTCTACCTCTCCCGGTGCAGCCTGACAGGGCCGCTGCCACCGGAGCTAGCAGGAGCGAAGTCCTTGGAGGTGTTGGACATCGAGACGCGCACTACGCTGTCGCCCGGCCTCACGGGTCCCATCCCACCAGAGCTTGGCAGCCTGCCGCGCTTGAGGACGCTGCGGCTGCGGTACAACTCCTTGACGGGCCCCATACCTGCGGCGCTCAGCAACTGCAGTTCGCTGGTCGTACTTGCGCTCGCTGGGAACCGACTTCGGGGTCATATCCCACCAGAGCTCGGCCGTCTGTCAAAGTTGGCCTACCTCCATCTTTCAGACAACTCTCTGGAGGGCTCTCTTCCTAATGAGCTGGGCAACCTGTCATCCCTGTCCTGGCTGGCTATAGCCCGTGCCGGCTTGTCAGGGCAGATCCCCTCAAGCCTCGGCCGCTTGCAGCTTCTTTACAATGTGCTCCTAAGTGAAAATCGGCTAACTGGCGAGATCCCACCCGAGCTCAGTAGTAGCAAACTCCTAGAGGCCATACTTGTGCATTACAATAGGTATTCTCAAGCGCCACCTGTCTTCTCATTGGCCTGTCTGCATAGTGCTCGCCCCAAGTTCACCTGCTTTGAGACTCTAGCATCAGCACTGGACTGTTTCAGCCAGCACAACCGCTTGAAACTGCTTGACATTGTCAATGTGCAACAGGCTCACACGTTGCTATCCTCGCACTGCCTGCCAGGCTGACGGGAACGCTGCCGCGGGAGCTAGGGGCCATGAAGAAGCTGTTGACGCTCGATGTGCGGGGCAACCTCTTAGAAGGACCGATCCCTCCCGAGCTGGGCAATGCCACCAAGTTGAGCATCCTATCCCTATCTGGCAACCGTTTCACTGGCGGCATCCCTATGGAGCTCGGACAGCTAGGCAACCTTAAGAGGTTGGAGCTCGCAGGCAACCGACTGATAGGACCAATCCCGCCCAGCCTTGGCAACTGCACCAACCTGTTCCAGCTCAACATCAGCTACAATGGGTGCTGTTCTTCAGCCTGGCCTGCTGATTGTCCAAATCTGTAAGCAAGAATCAGCTTCGAGACCCTTTAACTTTTTCTCGTGAAGCTGCTCTGACTACCCGTACCCTGTGTTTGCATCAAAGGCAGTTTGGTGGGACCCATTCCCATGGAGCTTGGCAATATCCGCAATGTCTCTGTCATGGACATCTACTTGCCCAGCTTCAAACAGCCAAATGTCACAAAGCTGCAGTACATCGATATCACAAGCAACGCCCTCAGCGGGCCATTGCCAGCTACTCTGGGGCGCCTGAGTGCCATGCAAGCATTCTACTTCAGCAGCAATCAGTTGACAGGCAGCATCCCACCAAGTATCAGCAACTGCTATCAGCTTCTTCAGCTGAATCTCTCACACAATAAGCTGAGTGGGCCACTGTGGCCAGGCTTGGGCCTGCTCACCAACCTCACAATAGCTGACCTCTCCAACAATGCATTCACTGGCCCCGTTCCATCCGAGCTGTACAGCCTCTCTGCGGCACAAACCCTGGACCTTGCTCACAACAGATTTTCCGGCAAGATTTCCCCCGAATTGGGCCTTCTGGTCAGTGTCACAAGGCTCAAGCTGCATAGCAACCTGCTGGATGGTCCCATTCCGACAGAGCTTGGAAATATGAGCAGCCTTGAGGACCTCGACTTAAGCAACAATCAGGTCCGCCACTGTCTGGTATGTGCTGTGGACTTTGTCACTCATCTCTTGATTGTCCATTCTGATGATATAACACCTGCATCTGCTTGCTGTGCAGCTGACTGGCCCCATCCCCGCCACTTTGGGAGACATCCCTCTCATCTTCTTGAACGTTAGTCACAACAAGATTGATGGCAGTCTGCCAGCAAGCCTAGGCCAGCTGCAGGTTCTCCAAGTGATGGACGTGTCGATGAATAACCTCAGCGGACCAGTGCCATCGTCCTACACGTCTCTCTCCAAGCTGAAGTACTTCAATGCATCTTACAACGATCTCAGTGGAGTTGTTCCATTGGAGGGGCCCACAGCTCTTCGTCGTTGTGATGCCTACCTTGGGAACTCCAACATTTGCAACAGCACCAAGTATTGTCGATCGAGCGCTGACGTTCCACCACCCAATTCAGCACCAGCTCCTCCAAATCACAAAGACAGCAATAGCAACGTGGGGGTCATTCTTGGTTGCTCCTTGGGTGGGTCGGCTGCAATCATTGGGCTCCTCATCCTCTTCTGCTGGAAGTGGCGGCAACACAGTCGAGATTTGGCAGCAACTTCTAAAGGCTTTGATGATGCAAAGGCCGGGACTGGCAATGTGATTCAATGTCAGAAACAGGATACGCCCCTCACATATGCTGAGATTATTGACGCAACTGATAACTTCGATAAGAAGCACGTCATTGGAGCTGGTGGCTTTGGCACAGTCTACAGGTACAGCTTTGTGGCTACCAAGGTCTTGGACGCCGTCTTGCTCAGTGTCATTGCTGGATGCTCGTACTAAGTGCCACAATGTACGAATCTGCCTGTCCCTTGCAATACTTTGCTGGTATTATAAAGAAATGAGTACAAGACATGCACAAATATCCCAGTGGTCTCAATCAAGGGTAGATCTAAACCCGATCTCACGATCAATTACTTGTACAGAGCAACCCTCAAGGAGGGCTTGGAGGTAGCTGTGAAGAAGTTGGAGGCCACCAGCTTGCAGGGGGAGAAGGAGTTTCTTGCTGAGGTCGCTACACTTGGTCGCATCAAGCATAGACACCTGGTCAGCTTGCGTGGAGCTTATGTGGGTGCTGCTGGGGAGCGGCAGTGGCTTCTCATTTACGACTTTGTCAGCGGAGGAAACCTTGACACTTACCTGCGGGCAGCCAGCAGCATGATGTCATCAACCACAGCGACAACGCACGGGCCATTCAATCAGGAGATGCACCTTGCTCAGGAACATACAGCTGAGCAGCTGACGGCAAGCGGGGCGCCAGTAGTGGAGGCAAAGTCCCTGCACCATGATACTGAAGAGCAAAAGCGGCGGTGGGAATTCTGCTGCAACTGGGCGACGCGGAAGCGGATTGCCATTGAGATTGCACATGGTCTGGCCTACTTGCACCACGGTTGCAGCCCGCCCATCATCCACCGCGATGTGAAGCCGTCCAATATTCTCTTAGACCTCAATCTCAGAGTGCAACTGTCTGACTTTGGGCTAGCCCGGCAGATCACACTTGGTGATACTCACGTCTCTACAGGCGTGGCAGGTAGATAACCTTGCCAATGCCAAGGAACCTGGGCAGCTATACTATCTCCCGTCAAGCAGTGTACTTTCAGTGCTTGATGATGACTGCCCCATGTCTGACAGGCCCAGCATATCTGTACCGAATTCTGCACCACTCACTGCGAATCATTTGATTATGATCTGGCAGGCACGGTTGGCTACCTCGCTCCGGAGTATGCCTACCAATTCAAAGTAAGCGAGAAGAGCGATGTCTACAGCTATGGCGTGGTGCTTCTCCAGCTCATAACAGGCTGTCGACCTACGGACATGGCCTTTCAAGACTATGAAGGTGGCATTGTGGGGTGGACCACGGCAAAGCTTAGGGCAGACCACAGTGCCCAACAGATCGCTGCACCGCAACTAGCTGTACCAGTTGCATCGGCTGCCGACATATGGCAGGACATCCTGGGGGTCATAAAGGTGGGCCTGCTGTGCACAGCTACAGAGCCAAGCTCGCGCCCTACTATGGCTGAGACCCTTCACTTGCTCGAGAACAAGAATGCAGTTGGGCTCAAACCCAGCCCAGACCTAGCCTGGCAGCTAAGTGCAAGCCCAAGCGCATACTCCTCCAGTTCAGCTGCTCCTGGCCCCGCCTCCCTTCCTGGTTCAAGTCTTAATAGCATCCTGCAAAGTATCTCAGACTCTCAATGCACCACTGACGTGAGCTTGCCGTCCAACTTCAGTGGAAGCATGGACAGCTCCGTCACGCGAGCAGAGGTCCCATCTTGACTCTGACCCGAGGTAGACATTGCAGTTGTATCTATATCATGCTTTGATACAGAGATGACATGCAGCTCTCTGAGAGAGCATATCAAAAGGAGCTCTTTGATATGCTTTTTGTACGATGTAGCAACACTTGGCAGCGGCACTCCGTTGTGATGAGAGTCCTCTATAGTGTCCAAGAAGTGTGGTGTGGGGCTTGCTGACGAATCAAGTGATGCACACTACCTGCGGCTCTGTCAAACAGGGTTGCTTTATCTCCGCAAGCCTCTTTGACAATTGAGTGCGCTTTGTGTTGCCATCTTCCATCGGTTTAGAACTGAACAGATAGACCTTCAAGCACAACTGATGAGAGCATCCACAATGTACGAACCCAACCAATGGATTCGGGAACTGGTTATGTCGGAGCATCGAATCACATCTGGTTTTCTAGCCACCTCTTGACTTAGGTGGAATTGCTCGTGAAAATGAAGGGGCCTGTACCTGCTTGCCGAAAGGCCTCCTACTCTGGCTGCTCCCAACGTTGCTCCCCGTCGATCACGTTCAGCAGTCTCCGCCTCTTACCTCCTCCACTCGTAGAAAAATTTCAACAGATTTACGGTCTGTCGCTAGCAAACGAGTTTCGTGACGATCATATAAAGCCGCAACACAGAATGAAAGTGCCGATGATACAAGCCCATGACTTAGCATAAGCACAGTACTTCCTTTCCAGAGTCCTGGACTGGACATCCCTACCTCCGGAGGACCAGCATACCGCCGTCGTCTTGATCGGTCAAAGTTTAGGGTTAAGGGGTTTTAGGGTAGGGTTCAAGGTTCAAAGTTAGGGGGAGGAGGAGAGAGCTGCAGGCGGAGGTGCAGCCTGCGAGCCCGGCCCACGCTCCGCCCTCGATCCAACCCCCATCCCCGAGGCGCTCCTGACCGCCCGATGGGAGGAGCCACTGCCGTCCGATACTGCCGGTGCCCATCCACGTGGGCTTGGCAGCATCTGAGTCTGCGGGCGGGCGATGCCCCCCGATCCGCACGAGATACGGCAGCCGTCCGTGCGGGTCGCACGTGCGGCGGCGGGAAGGGGAGGCCGCCGGTAAGGGGCCCCCCCTGGCGGCGAGCATGGGGAGGCGTCTGAGAAGTAGATTGATTTGGTTGCGGCGAGGCGCTTGTCGAGAAGCTCGAGTCGGCACGCTCGAGGGAGGCGCTGCTCACAGCTCTGATCTGTCTGTGGGGAGGGAGGAGGAGGGGAGCCGGTCGGGCGAGGCGCCCAGGGGACATTGCCCGGGCGCGCGGGGAGGGGGGGTGGGAGTCGGTGGGCCTACGAAATAGGAGAAAGCGCTCGCTCACTGCGGCTAGGGCCTACGGAATAGCGGTTCCCGCCGCCGCCGCCGCCGCCGCTGGAGCCGCCGCGGGNACCGCCGCCGCCGCCGCCGCCGCTGACGCCGCCGCCGCCGGCGGCCGTAATGCCGTCCTTGCCGCCGCCCTTGACGGCGTCCTTGACGGCGGCGCGGGCAGTGCACGCTGGAGAACGTGCTGCTGTGCTCCACGGCCGGGGGCGAGGACATCCTCAACGAGGTGCTGTACACGGTGCAGCCGGCGTGCTGCGCCGCAATCGTCGCCAACGCCCGGCCCGACAAGTGCCGCTGCAATCCCTGGATCTCTCGGGAGGTGCGCCAGTACCGCCCTGACGAGCCATGAGCATCGAGAGTACGCTTTGGGTAGAGCATGACAAGATATCCCTGCAGTTCACCACACCGCGAGAGCGCTGTGCGTAACGTACATTCAGCAAGTGATTCTCCGAGTGTCTGCTATGTACTTTTGTGCGTTTCCGTCTTGCGTTGCTCCATGTTATGTGGCTGGCGAAAGAGCCGCTCACGGCCGCCTGCGCGCCCTCTGCGGGCGGCCGCGCCGTCGCAGATGGCCGCCGCCGAGGGCTTGCCGTTGGCCACCACGCTGGGCGCCATCGCCAGCTGCAACATCCCCTTCCTCTCGCTTGGCATATACGGCACGCCGTCCTGCCCACCCCGTCAGTGCCCTCTGTCTCCCTCTCCCCTCAGCTCATCTGACTTCCTTTTGCTCACACGGGGTACTAAGAGCGCCCTGCCTGCCTAGCCTGGTGGCTTACTATATAGTCATGAAAGACCCTCTGTATGCGCCTGACTGGCATTTGCAGCCGCTCCATCAATATCAGCACCTGCAGTCTTCCTTTTCCCGTCCTACACGAAGGCGCTTGCAGCTCTGCGCTTCCTCGCTTCCTGTGGCGACGCTTTCGCTTTGCCGGCGTGTGACTGGGACCTGCTGGGGCTCTGGCCGGCGTTCATTGCGGTGCAGCGTCGAACAGCACGACCCCGGAGGTCGCATCCACGCCCGGCCTCCGTGCGGAGCGCGACGCGCTGCTGCGCGTCAAGGCGGCGCTGGCGGACCCGCAGGGCAACCTCAGCGACTGGGTTGCCGGCGCGCCCACTCCATGCGGCTGGACCGGCGTGACGTGTGGCGCAGCGGCGGGCCGGGCCGGCGCTGCCGTGGTCAAGCTGGACCTCATGGACATGAAGCTGGCCGGGGAGCTACCGGCAGCCGCCGGCCTCGGCGACCTCGGCGAGCTCGTGCGCCTCTACCTGTCGCGGAATGCTCTGACAGGGGCCATCCCCGGCGGCGAGCTCGCGCGGCTGCGCCGCCTCCAGGTCCTGCACCTCGACGGCAACACTTTCACGGGGCCGCTGCCCGACGAGCTGGGCGACTGCGAGAGCCTCCGGGTGCTCGACGTCAACTCCAACCCCCGTTTGACGGGCGCCGTGCCATCGTCGCTCGGCCGCCTCAAGCGCCTCTACTTTCTCTACCTCTCCCACAGTGGACTGCGCGGGCCGCTGCCACCGGAGCTCGGCAATGCCACAGCGCTCACGACCCTTGACGTCGAGCTTCTGCCGCCCGGCCTCACGGGGCCCATCCCAGCAGAGCTCGGCCAGCTCAGCCGCCTGCGCACCCTGCGCCTGCGCTACAACTCGCTCACAGGGCCTATCCCGGCAACTCTCGCCAATTGCAGCGAGCTCGTCTCGCTTGCGCTCGCCGGCAACCGGCTTACGGGTGCCGTCCCGCCAGAGCTTGGCCGCTTGCAGAAGCTGGGCTACTTGCACCTGTCCGACAACCCGCTCACCGGCACGCTCCCCGACGAGCTTGGCAATCTCACGTCGCTGTCCTGGCTCGCCATTGCCCGCACCAACATCTCCGGCCACATCCCGGTCAGCCTCAGCCAAATGCCTCTGCTCCACAATCTCATTGTGGCAGGCAACCAGCTGTCAGGTGGCATCCCAGCGGAGCTCGGCCGCTGCAAGTCTCTTGAGAGCATCCACGCCCAAGACAATCGGTAAGGCTCACTTGACTGCTCGGCTCAAGCCATCCTGCCCTGGATTTAGCTTGATTGTGGCTGGCGTCCCTCTGCGGCCGACTCAATGCACGAGCATGTGTGACGCAGGCTGGACGGGACGCTGCCCAAGGAGCTCGGTGATGTACGGACGCTTCTGACAATCGAGCTGCGTGGCAACATGCTGACGGGCACGATTCCGCCGGAGATAGCACGGGCTTCCAAGCTGCATATACTCTCCCTCTCTGGCAACCAGATGAGTGGCGGCATCCCGCCCGAGTTGGGGCGGCTTGCCAACCTAACACGACTGCACCTCGCTGGTAACCGCCTCAGCGGTGTCATCCCCCCCAGCCTCGGAAACTGCTCCAACCTCTTCCAACTCAATGTCAGCAGCAACGGGTGAGCGACCAATGTTGCTGCTGCCACTAGGATCACTGGCAGTGGTGCAGATAAAACTAGCGCCGTCAAGAGTTGCTGCAGCCAAAACAAGTCGAGCAAGGTGGGCCCCAATCTGCTGCCGGACATTGTTGTTCTGACTAGCATATGGCGTGGTGGCTCTGGTGGAGCGAGCAGTCTCACGGGGCCCATCCCGCAGGAGCTCAGCGGCATCCGGGCCAGCCCGGTGACAGAGGAGTTCTACATCCCGGGCTTCGACCAGCCGCTGGTCACCAAGCTGCAGTACATTGATATCAGCAACAACCGGCTGACTGGGCCGCTGCCGTCGAGCCTCGGGCGCCTGGCAGGCATGCAGGCCTTCTACTTTGGTGGCAACTGGCTTCAAGGTGGCATCCCGTCGTCCTTCGTCAACTGCTCCCGGCTGCAGCAGCTGGACCTCTCTAGCAACAGCTTCAGCGGGCCCCTGTGGCCAGGCCTCGGCATGCTCAGCAACCTCACGGCCGTCGTCCTGTCGGGCAACCGCTTCAATGGCAGCATACCAAGGCAACTGCGATACATGCAAGGCTTGCAGATCCTGGACCTGGCATACAACCGCTTCTCAGGCAGCATACCTCCGGAGTTTGGCGAGCTGACAAGTGTGACGGACTTCACACTGGCAGGCAATGGCCTCCAGGGCCACATCCCGCCAGAGCTCCGGCTCATGAGCAGCTTACAGAGCCTTGACCTGAGCAGCAACGAGGTGTGCCAAAGACGTTCGCCAAGTCCGGCTGTCAGAGACCTCGTTGGTCTTTGAGTGACGTCCATTTAGGGTATCTGGGCTTCAGTCCTGCATCACAATCGATCTCAGCTGCGGACTAGAGTCAGAGAATATGCATCACAGACAATTATTTCCTAATGCCAGAATGCCTGCTCCTGATTTGCACAGCTGACCAGCACCATCCCTCAGGAGCTTGCTGATGTACACGTCCAGAACATGAATCTCAGCCACAACATGCTCAGCGGCAGCCTGCCAGACAGCCTGGGCAAGCAGCAGGTCCTCCAGTCCCTGGACGTGTCCTATAACAACCTCTCCGGAACGGTGCCGGCGTCGTACTCATCACTCCCCATGCTGCGCTTCTTCAATGCCTCCTACAATGATCTGAGTGGGGCCTTGCCCAACTCAGGCTCGGCCGCGCTGCTGAATCCTGACGCCTACATAGGCAATGCCAATTTATGTGACATTGATGCGACCTGCGCATTGTCACCGTCAGGCAACAGCGAGCATCACCTAGGGCTTATTATTGGGTTAACAGTGGGCGGTGCTGCGGCAGTCATTGGTGGCCTCCTCGTCTTTTGCTGGATTGCTCTCCGGCCTAGGAATGGCAAGCAAACGATCTTGTCCTATCAGTTGGCAACGATTGAGGCAGAGAATCAGAAGAAGCCTGGCTTTTCCAGCGAGAGTGGGCATTTGATGGTCTATCACAAGTCAGAGAGCAGCTTCACACTCCAAGACATCCTTGAGGCTACCAACAACTTTGACAGGAAGCACGCCGTTGGCGTCGGCGGTTTCGGCACTGTCTACAAGTACAGCCGGCCACAGCCCTAGGCCTTGCCTATACGGGAAAACTAATCAGAATGCTAGACTTTAGCCGTAGTCCTCTGTTCCTGGTCAGCTTGACATGTAACCTGTATAAGGGGCTCATGCGGAAGAACATTTACCAAAGGATGGTACCCGCTGCTCATTAGTGACATGATGGCTGCTGTCTGATGCAGGGCGGTTTTGAAGGACGGAACGGAACTGGCAGTGAAGAAGATGGCTTGCACCAGCCTGCAAGGAGAGAAGGAGTTCTTAGCCGAGGTTGCAACTTTGGGGCGCATCAAGCATCGCCACCTGGCCAGCCTGCGAGGCGCATACGCTGGGGCTGTGGGAGCTCGGGAGTGGCTGCTCATATACAATTTCGTAAGGGGCGGCAACCTGGAGAGTTACTTGAGAGATAGTAGTAGCTCTGTCACCTCACATGCGGGCAGCTCTGAAGCAGCCAGTCTTGAAAGGGGCCACACTGGTCCTCCGCATACTGTTGCAGAGTCTGGAGCTGAGAATGTCTGCATGGCAGACAGCGGAGATGTGAGGATAAAATCTTCAGTGAGTGGCTTGGACCCCAACGAGCAGGAACGGCGGCAAAGGTTCCGCACTGACTGGCCCACAAGGAAGAGGATTGCACTCGAGGCGGCTCATGGACTTGCCTATTTGCACCATGGCTGCAGGCCATCAATCATACACCGTGATGTGAAGCCGTCCAACATTCTCCTGGATCTGCAGCTTTCAGCTCAGGTGTCCGATTTTGGATTGGCCAAGATAGTCAATCCTGGTGATACCCATGTCTCGACTGCAGTTGCCGGTCAGCGCTCATTTTCCTCAACAGCATTCAGCCCACAAATCAGCAATCCTTCAACCCCTTCTTAGATTGCTGACCACAAACGAGGATCCTTCTTATATTGCTGTCCAGGCGACAACCACAGGGAGACAGCTATAGTCCCTGATTTCACATGAACTCTGTCTTACTTGCTGTCTCATTGCTTTCGACCTCTAGCTGAATGTGCCTCTTGTCTTAAACAGGAACTGTGGGCTATTTGGCTCCCGAATATGCATACCTCTCCAGAGTCAGCGAGAAGAGCGACGTCTACAGCTATGGGGTGGTGCTGCTGCAGCTCATAACGGGGCGACGTCCTACCGATTCCGCCTTTCAGGACTACGAGGGTGGCATTGTAGGTCACACTGCCGCTGCACTTCAAGCAGGCCACACAATACAGCAGATTGCTGCGCCTCAATTAATAATCCCCGAAGAATCTGCTGAGCAGACCTGGCAAGAAATCTTGGCGGCCTTGAAGGTGGGCCTCATCTGCACTGCCCGAGAACCGAGTGCGCGGCCCACCATGGCTGAGGTGATTCATCTACTAGACAGCCACCCATTATCAGGCATTTCAGGATTGAGTACTGACTGGCAGCTGAACAGCAGCGTCACCTCAAAGTCAGAAACTCAATCCTTTAGTAGTCTAACCTCAATGTCCAGTAGCTCATATAGCATTCCAAGTGCACACTCTCTACCTCAGTCTTCTGGAGGGATGTCCTCTGACATTGCTCCGGACAGTGCTCATCATAGCATGTAATGAATATGATCAAATTAGTCAACTCTAGTCATCAATCAATAGTAACTGAATTAGTCAGATTTGACAAGGTTCTTGTCTGATGCATGATGACAAAGTTCGTGTACAACAAAGCGTGTGGAAGTCTTTGGGTAGGAGGTGATGCCTCGCCATTTAGCTACATCGAGTGCTAAATATGTGGTGAAGACAAAGTCTTCATAGCACACTCTGTTCTCCCTGGAAAAGTCACAGCTGTCCATCATGGTGGTGCGCATTCAACTTCTGCATGTGTCATACTTGTTGAATATTGTAATATGTTGAATCGGCTGGTCGGGGTGGGTGACCATCCCGCCCGTCTCATTGGGCCCTTAGAGTCTCCCCTGGATAAGGGAGGCCTCGGGCACCGGTCGGTACACTTTACATCTGAGGCCACGCGGCCACGCGCCCGTGCGCCCTAGCCATGGCTGCCACCCACCTTGGGTGAGGGCGGAGCCTGTGCTGTCTGACTGTCTGTCTGAGATCTGAATCTGTTTGCCGTCATGAGCACATCTGCATCTGAGCCACTGCGACGAAGTCGCTCTGCTGGGCCGCCGCCTCAACGAGGGCGATCTGCTGGACCTGGAGGACGTCCAAAGGAGGAGCACGACTGGAGGAATGCAGACTCTGAAAACGCTGTGTACAACACACAGGACAGGTACAGGAGCAGGTACAAGAGCACGCAGCCCAGGAAAACTTTCAATACTTGCCCTTAACATCAGATACATCGCGAGTCCAATACCTACCACCCATCGGCCCCTTCTGCACTCACTGAAGCCATGAGTGGATGCGGGG
Organism: Spirogloea muscicola; assembly: GCA_009602725.1. Classification (NCBI taxonomy): domain Eukaryota; kingdom Viridiplantae; phylum Streptophyta; class Zygnematophyceae; order Spirogloeales; family Spirogloeaceae; genus Spirogloea; species Spirogloea muscicola. The sequence continues at coordinate 139,753 of WELB01000115.1, forward strand.
ACTGGGGAGGGGGTTTCGTAGATTATAGGTTTGTGGCAAGCTGCTTCGTGTGGTTGTGAGATGCGTCCTTCGGACTGGCAGATTTATGACATAGTAGAGTTGAACAAAGGAGGTGGCAGTGGGGGAGGTGGGGGGGGGGAAGGGGAAACAGTATTCAGCCGCCTTATGTTTGCCACGCAGCAGCGTTGCAATGAGTACGTCACTACTGATCCAATCAGATTTTATGCGATAAGCAGAAACTAATCGGCGGTGTTAGTCACCTTGACAACACGGTCCAAGGAGTCTTCGGTCCTCGCAATCAGTTCAACATGACGTGGATCGAGTCATCCTTAGCGTCAACAACAAACATGCATTACTCTTCAGTCATTACAGATCAGGCCGCATCGATTCTTCGAGTTTGTAGATGTGTTGCTTAACTTGCGAAGTCTGAGTACACTCCGTTTCTTCCACTAGACACTTGCCTCCCCCCTCCCCCCCCCCCCCT
>WELB01000115.1:145329-180569 GCA_009602725.1 Spirogloea muscicola
TTCTCTCCCTCTCTCTCTCTCTCTCTCTCCCGTCTGTTTCTCTTTCTCTGTCTCTCTCCTCCCTCTTAACAGATTGCCTTCCCCTTCCCCCTAGCCTCCCCATGCCCACTCCCGCTTCTCTTACACTGCGTTCCTTGACTCCTCCTCTGCGTTTCCTTCACCGTCATTCTCCCCTCTCTTCTCCTTGGTTCTCTCTCGCTGCCTTCGAAACCCCATCCCTTTCCACCTCATTCCACCTTACTGTCGCATCCCCAATCTTCACTGGCTCTCCCTCCTGTTCCACTTCCTCACGCTGTCCCCTCCACCTCATGCTCGCCGTGCCTCTTGCTCTCCCTCTCTCCTTTCCTCCTTGCCTCAGGTTACAGTCAGCCCGCGTCCTCTCTCCACCTTCTGCTCCCTCGCTCGGCCGCTTCCTCTGACAGCCCACGTGTGACAACGGCCGTCTTTGGCAGGGTCACGCTGCCCGATGGCAAGGTCGTGGACGGCCGCCGGCTCCTCACGTCGCCCATGGACGTCGCCAGGGGCATCTCCCAGGGCCTCGCCACCTCCGGCCTCATCGCCAAGGCGAGCAGCAGCCCCCTTCTCCCCCCCCTTCCCGGGCCCAATTTCCCTCCTCCCTACCTCCTCAATGCCCCTCACTCCTCTGTCACTGCAGGTGAACGGCGCCCTGTGGGACATGGCCCGGCCGCTGGAGGGCGACTGCGAGCTCGCCGTCTTCGGCTTCGATGACCCCGAGGGCCGTGACACCTTCTGGCACTCCTCTGCCCACATCCTTGGCCAGGTGTCCTCTCTCCTCCCCCCCCCCTCCTCTCCCCCTCCATACCCACCTTGCGCCCTCCTCCCCTCTGTCGTCCTCCTGGCCCGCCTTTGACACGGGCGACCGGCAGCCATTCCTGGCAATGGCAGTCGCTGGAGCTCGAGTACACGTGCAAGCTCTGCATCGGGCCGTGCACGACGCGTGGCGAGGTGCCCCCCTCCTTCCCTCCCTCCTCCCTCTCTCCCTCCTCTCCACTCCCCTCCCTCCTCGCGCTCGAATCACCCCTCATTTACCACCCACAACTCCCTTCCTTTGTATCATTCAATTCGTTACTCCTTTCTATTTTTCACACGGAGCGCAGGGCTTCTACTACGACGCGTACTATGGCGACACGACGCTCAGCGAGGAGAGCTTCAAGGCCATCGAGGCGCACGCAGCTCGCGCTGCCAAGGTTTGGGATTTTACATCTCCTGCCCTGTCAAATCCTACACGCCCTGTGGAGACCAAAGTTGATGCCAACCTCCAACACATCTCTTCTTTCTGCTGCAGGACAAGCAGCCCTTTGAGCGCATCGAGGTCACGCGGCAGCAGGCGCTTGACATATTTTCGGACAACGCTTTCAAGGTCCTTCTGGAAGCCCCTCCCTCCTGTCCCCCTCCTCCCTCACATTCAACCTCCCTCCTCTCAACCCCTCTTGTCAGTCACCATCTCTTTCCCTCTCTTCCTACCTCTCACCCCAGCCCGCCGATGATTTCCTCCCTCCTCTTTTCGCCTTCTCCAACCTCCATCCACCCTCCCTCCTGGCTGACAGTCGTGCAGCCTCCCTCCTTCAACCCCTCTCTCCTCACCAAGCCTAAACCCCTTCCTCCCTGCCATCCCACCTCCTCTCCCTCCCTCCAGTCTCCACACCGTCCCCCTCCTATCTCCTCCTTGCTGCCGGCGCCACTCTCCTCCGCTGTCAAGATCCACTGCGCCTGCACACAGACACCCCAACTGTTATGCATGGTATGATGTTAAAATGAAAATATGTTTCATTAGATTAAGTGCCAGCGCTCGGTGCTAACGCCTGGGCCTCGCCCATCTCGATGGCAGGTCGAGATCATCAATGAGCTGCCCGAGGACATGATCATTACCGTGTACAGGTTGCGCCGCCGCAGCCCAGTGGCTGATCCTCCGTGTTATTTTTTTGAGTTGTGATTTTTGACTAATGGTTCTGATGATTGGGCAGCGCAGGTGCGGGCCGCTGGTCGACCTCTGCCGCGGGCCGCATATCCCGTCCACGGGCCATGTCAAGGCCTTCGCTTGCCTCAAGGTGCAAATACTTCCAAGGTGTTTAATGGCTGGCACTTAACATAAAAATAGCAGTATATAGGCATAAGGTTTAAGGATGTTAACTACAAACTACGTCACATGCCCTCTCTCACCCTCCACCTCCCTCCTCCTGCCGCTGCCCAGGCGTCGGCGTCGTACTGGCGGGGCCGCGCCGACCGCGAGAGCCTTCAGCGCGTCTACGGCATCTCCTTCCCGGACTCCAAGCGGCTCAAGGTCCGCAGCTGCGCATTCCGCTCCTCCGCTCGGATCCTCTCTGGCCGCCACTACCGACCCCACTGGCTGTGCCGCGGCCTCAGCCAAGTGCATTGACTTCTCGGCTCTGCTCTGCTGCAGGAGTACCTGCTGGTGCTGGAGGAGGCGAAGAAGCGCGACCACCGCACCGTCGGCCTCGCTCAGGAGCTCTTTTTCTTCCACCCTCTCAGGTCCGCTTGCTTGCCCACCGCTTCCCCACCTCCCAAGCTAGGCAGGAGGAGAGGAGGAGGAGGGAGGTTGATGGTGCTTCATGCCTGAATGGACGCAAGCCTCCAGGCACTGCATGCTGTCTGCGGCGTCTTTAAGACGTTCTGACCTTCATGACCTTCATGAGTGCACCCCGCCCTTCTCACCAAAGTGACGTGTGCAAATGTTGGACAGAGCTTCGATATATGGCCCCTCCTGACATGTTGCGCTTCTTCGTGTGACACTCTGTGCTGATTGCATTGATTTGTTACAAGCACTTCATTTCCAACCACTGGACCCCTCATTGTCCTTGGCGTGCTAAAGCTGCGGACATTAACTGGGCAAGCTTCACGCTGGCCCTGCTGGGCAAACCCGTAGCGAGCTGAGGCCGGGCGATATCTGGTGTCCCTGCTGCAGCCCAGGGAGCTGCTTCTTCCTGCCGCACGGCGCCCGCGTGTACAACCGGCTACAGGAGTTCATTCGGGCGCAGTATCGGCGCCGTGGCTACCAAGAGGTGCATGAGAAACACAATTTCAGATATTTGGGGTTGTCTTGATCGACTCTTAGGTTTAGGGGAGGGTTAATGGGGAGGGGGAGGAGAGGGGAGGGGGGGAATGGGCTGCGGGTGGGGCTGGATACTTGTCCTTGGCATGACCCATTAGAACACATTAAATCATAATTTAGCAGTTAGCATTGCTGTATCATGCTTCTGTAATTAGTCCGGCCGTTTACCCCTGTCTCAGAGGCCTTCCAAACCACGTTGGTAACAGGTGATCACCCCCAACATGTTTAACATGGAGCTGTGGAACATCTCCGGCCACGCCGCCAACTACAAGGAGAACATGTTCGTCTTTGACGTGTGCACCCCCCCCTCTCCTCTCTTTCTCCCTCCTCCCTCTGGTTGTTCTCGTCCTCCACCATCGCCCCACACCATGATACCTCCCGGTTTCTGTCCTTGGCTTTTGCCTGCTTTCTGGAGTTACTCCACATGTTCATCTAAGTTTCTGTACCCACAGGCTTCATCAAAAGAACACTGCTATTCTGCTGCTATTCTTATCAATGCTGTCAGCCACAAGAATTCAGTCTTTCATACCCTAGCCATCACCAGATTTCTTCTGCACCTGTTGCCCACCATCGTGACCTCTCTTATGTTACTTGCGGCGCAGGTGGAGAAGCAAGAGTTTGGGCTAAAACCGATGAACTGCCCCGGGCATTGCCTGCTTTTTGCGCACCGCGTCCGCTCATACCGGGGTAACGTCAGTCCACGCTGTCAACAAAGTTCAGTCTCTGTATGGCTTCTACAAAATTATTATCTAATGTATACTGAGTCATCGTATTGGTCGCGGACAACTCGTGGCAGACCCTTCCTTTCGTCGCCCGCTGGACGGCATCGCAGGAAGCACACTTAGGCTTCTGTGTGATGCCGCAATTCAATGTCTTGTATTTGAGATGAGCTCTTACAGACATGGTCAATGCTGCGGCATCGGGTCTTACTGCAGAGCTGCCGCTGCGGCTGGCGGACTTTGGTGTCCTCCACCGTAACGAGTTCAGCGGCGCACTTACCGGCCTCACCCGCGTGCGCCGCTTCCAGCAGGTCTACTAGATGCTGAGCACCCTTATTGTCCGTGTTGGGGGCAACACTTCCTGTGACGATGTCATGACCTTGTCTGCTGTTTCATCAGGGGTCTGAGCTGCTGTGGCTAAGAAACTCCTTTCCTAATTGTATAGCCAGAACAGCTGCTTAGTAGCATTGTTTCACATCAGTCTTACCTGCTCTTACTCTGACATGCTGCACCCTTCTTGTGCCGCTCCTTGGCCCTGCGGCAGGATGATGCCCACATCTTCTGCACTGAGTCACAGGTGCCGTTTGGCCACTCTCCATCCAAGTGCGCCGCCTGGCTATGCTCCTGACCAAGACTGTTTGCGTGCAAAGACCTCGCTCAAGCAGGCAGCTGTGCATACAGGAGAGATTCTAGCGTCCAAGTCATTGGTGCTCTCTTGTCAGGCTTGGTGCCTTGTTGTGTCAAGCGACACAAAGGGTCAAGCTTTAGGCTTCAGAGCGTTGCTTTTGTTCAAGCGGCACAAAGGGTCAAGCTTTAGGCTTCAGAGCATAGCTTTTGTAGACGGTTCTGATCATGACTTGTGACTATGCATATTGTGTTATACGTGGTTGAGGCTTAGGGGTTCTTATAGTCAAATCGTTAGCCGACAGGTCAGACCAGACTTACTCACCGAGTCTACACTGGTGGATCCTGGCATCCTGAGCATCGAGCACAGGGCTTAACAGCGAGAAATCTTAGCTCCAGTCTGCGGGCGTGCTAGAAGTGCAGATTGAGGAGGAGGTCGGCGGCTGCCTGGACTTCCTGCAGACGGCCTACGGCATCTTCGGCTTCACGTTCGAGCTCGTGCTCTCCACTGTGAGCTACTGTGTGTCAGGCCCGCATTGATGCAATCAAAGCAGAGGCCCAATCTGTGAGATTTCCAGACAAGGCCACAGCTTGTTGACCACTTGCATGGGCTTCGGTAGTAAGTTAGCATTGAGCTGAATTTCCCGTGTGCAATGCGTGTGTTTGTGCTAGCAGAGGCCCGAGAAGTACCTCGGCGAGATGGAGACGTGGGACCAGGCGGAGGCGGCGCTCTCCAGCGCCCTTGACGCCTTTGGTCGCCCCTGGCAGGTCTGAGACACCGAGCCTTTCTCGTGTCGGAGGTCTGGCAGTCGCAGTACTCAGCAACACTGCAAATTCCATCACAGCTCTTAGACCTGAATTTTGCTGCCATCTCCATGTGCGGCCTCAGTGCTGCAAAGCAATGATGCCAGTATCCATAATGCACAACAAGAACCAATACAAAGAGAAGTGCTGATTGCGGAACCTTGCACTGTCTGCCAATGCGCAGATCAACCCAGAGGATGGCGCCTTCTACGGGCCGAAGATAGACATCACGGTATTCGATGCCCTCAAGCGAAAGCACCAGTGCGCCACGATTCAGGTCCGCCAAGTCCACTGGTGACTGGACTCAGGCGTACGAAGGCAGTCAAAGCTTGTTGACGCTTCCTGTATATCCTGCCTTCATACTGATCACTGCCGAGTCTGTATGATGGAGCAGCTGGACTTCCAGCTGCCAATACGGTTCAAGCTCGAGTATACCACAGAGGAGGAGGGGGGCCGCAAGAGACCAGTAAGACCTCCCCCAGAGTGTGCCAAACATCCTGAAATGTGTCATGCGATGTGCATTGCCACAGTCTATGAAAGATCTTGGTGCTTCTTCTTTGTTGCTGGCTGACTCCATGCACGTGCTTCATGTACATTGGAAGATAAATGGCAGCTAGTGAATGTGAATCCATCAGATGTGCACTTGCCCATGTAGGTGATTATCCACAGAGCAATCCTGGGCTCCGTGGAGAGGATGTTCGCAGTGTTGCTGGAGCATTACGCGGGCAAGTGGCCCTTCTGGCTCAGCCCGCGGCAGGTCGTCATCTGTCCAGTCTCTGAAAAGCACACTGAATATGCCCTCAAGGTATACAACTCTCTTTCAATAACTGGGCCTTTACTGCATGCAGTATAGCTCTTGACAGTACATTGTCACTGAATTGCCAGCCACACATAAGTATCTGTTATTGCTGCTCATGACATGACATACTGGGTACACAATGTCGCAGATTAAGGACGCCATCCACAATGCTGGCTTCCATGCTGAAGCTGATTTGTCAGACCGGAAATTGCAGAAGAAGGTAGAGCAAGCACTTCGCGTTTCTTGTCATGACAACAATTTAACCTAATAGTGAAAATATTTGTGTACCAACATTTATGAGAGTCCTAAGTTTGTCCGGGCTTTTCAATCATGCATATAAGATGAAACATACTATCTGATGATCACTGTACCCAGGTACGGGAAGCGCAACTCGCACAATTTAACTACATCCTTGTGCTCGGCAAGGAAGAGGAAGACGACGGCACGGTGAGCATGTGGTCAAAGTACTTATGGCACATAGTAATGGAGTATGGAGCATGACATGCAGTAACGTGCAGTAACAATAGGCATAATTTGAAACATGCCAGTGTTATCCTGCTGTAAGTAGCCCATGAAGAGCATGTCTCCTGTCATCGGCATTCCTGCACTATCCTCCACCTCAATTTTTCTGGCCTTGGTGGAGCCTGAGCAGGTCAATGTGCGTACAAGGGACAATGTAGTCCATGGTACCAAACGCCTGGACGCCTTTCTTGCTGAGCTGAGGGCAGAGGACGAGGCATGTCACTGAGAGATGAATGTATGCTACGGATAGAAATGGAATGAGACCACCATCAAGACCAGATTGATTAGAAGACCATCTTCATCCTGACATCGTACGATCTGTCATTGAGGTTGTAGCGCCCTCCCATCATGTGCCCACGGCACCGTGAAGACTATGCTGCAAATTTTACGTCAACACAGTGGAACAACAGAAAGGTGCAGCCCCAACTGAAACCAGATCTCCATGTGATGTTTGGTCCTCCTGAGAAGTAGTTAAGTGAACGTGATAAATGCAAGGGAAGTCTTCTTAATCGGATACGGATTGCCATGGTATGGCACACAGTCTTGAGAATGCCTGAGTAGCCAGTAAAGGCACAGAGTGATGTCAATGCATCACAGGCCATTATGTTAGTGGTATAGTAGTGGAATGTCAAAGATATTACAGTGACAATAAGCATAGATGAGGATGGACTAATGTCAACCCAACTCGACACACACCTCTTTCGCACTGCCCGCAGCCTCAGAGTCACCCCACTGCACAGGGGTCCTGACCTTTGCCGCGACATGCACTCATGAGACGGACAAAATTCCTCAGACAGAGACAAGACTGTCCATAGATCGCGAATGGCCTGTTGGCATCTTCGCCAATGCCAGGGCTGCGGGCAGAGACAGGAGCTTCTTCCACTTCCCAACGTAAGCTCTCCTGCTGAAGTTATCGTAGTCGTTCCTCTCAATGGCATCTAATATCTGCCTGTAGAGAAGCAGTGAAGCCCAGACCTGATTTCAAGATATGCACACAAATTTGGCATCAGCAATACGGGGTTAACCAAGTTGCCTCAGAGTCAGATTGTGTTCAAAAGAGACAACCTCCAGCACTCTCTTTGCAGAGAGGAGACTGCACTTGTAATCTTGCAAAGTCTGGCTCTTGTCATCTCAAAGGCTCTTACCAATTCAAAGAGAATTGTAACAGTCACATCATAGAAGGCATGATATTCTGTTTATAACACGTGGTAAGTGTACACACAATTAAGGCTACTCATACTCACAGGCCAGCGGCTGTGCTCATCAAGCTCAGGCACGCCTTTCTCCGCTTCTTTGAAATAATGTCTTGCCCTGTCAATTTGGAACCTCATGAATGCCTTCCATTTCCTGGTCACTTTGCCATTCTGGATATCCTCATTGCTCAATCCATATTCTGCTAACTCATCCTGTGGCAGGTAGATACGATTTCTTCTTGCACTGCAACAAATTTTCACAAGACTACAAATTTAATCACCTGTAACTGCAGTGAAGGTATACTCCGTTCATTAATGAAGTGAGCTTAAACACCGCATGACTATCTAAGTAAGCACCCAATGCAGCTCACTAATATATGTGTGAAGACATTGGCGCCTGTAGTGACCATTCAAGCCAGGCAGCTATACAAGGTGTGAGCATAGCATCAAATGCAAACTTACTCTTCGCCAACATCGCGCAAGATGTTGGTCAGCTGATTCGCAATGCCCAATGCCATTGCAGCAGCATACGTTCTCTCTCTGGGAAGCGTGGAGTCTGGGGCTATTCCCATGACTGGGATGCTCATCAAGCCCACTGTGCCCGCCACATTGTAGCAGTAGAGGTACAGCTCATCAAAAGTGGCATAATGAGACTTGACCAAGTCCATGCGCATGCCTTGAATCATGTCTCTGAATGGCTGCAGAGACAGGTCCCATGGTCCCAGGTCCATCAGAAGAGGAAGTCCCAACCAAACTCATCAACTGACATCATCAGCAGAAGCACTGACCAGGAAAATGGTAGCAGGCAGGCAGCCGAGAAGGCTTGGAAAGGGTGCCCGAATTACATTGTCGTCAAGCTTCCACACTTGCATACGTCAGCTGTGCAAGCACCCCTCCCAAAGCTGCAAACATAAAGAAGAGCATGGGGGCTTTCTCACCTGAATGTGGACGGGGTACGTCCTAACCGTGCCAGTGAGAGCAGCATCAAGCATATCATAAGGCTGGCCATGAAAGACATCCTCCAGCCTTTGCTCCCATCTGTTCAGCGCTGTGGGGGTGATGTGTGACGCATTGGGCCCGTCCACTAGCTCGTCTGTGCGCCTGCACCAGACTGTGGGGCAGAGTAGAAGGTAAGATTAGGGCTCCAGATAAGATAAGGTTGAAGGTAGCCATGCTCAAGGAAGCTGCAGGCGGCTCTCCTCAGCAGCCTTCAAGCATACACAAATGCAAAGACACTCTTTGACATGGCAACATTGGATATAAACAATATGTAGGATATCCATAACATAAGCTATCGCTAGTCCTCACCGTAAATGGCCCAGATGGCTCGCTGCCGCTCAGGTGTCATCAGCTTGGTACCTGCCTTGCCAAGCAGTCTGTTGCGGGTAAGAGTGCAGCTACTAGCAATAAGTGAGTGCACATAGGAGTAGAGACATGAAGCAAGTAGCAATGCATTGGAGGTTATCACAGTCAACGATCATCCTGCGACACTGCCTGTTACTAAGCATGCCTCTTGAAGCACGGCCTGAGCATCTGGAAGCTCACCGAGGTAGAAAGTCTTGGCGTACTCGGCGCAGACCTCGCCGCACCTGGCATACGCCTCCTGCATGATCTCGTCGGACGTGATCGGGAGCAGGCTAGCCGACGACACGCCAGCCGCCGAGCCGTCTCCAAGCCGCTGCTGCGCCTCGAGGTCCGCCTGAGCCGCCGGCTTGACCACGGTCTCGAATATGCGCTGCTCCATGGTCAGCTGAGGCCCGCCCGCGCTGCCATTCTCGTCGTCCTGCCCGGACGCATTGGCGGGGCTGCTGTCGATACGCAGCGCCGCCATGGCGGCCCCCTGACGAGGCTGCTGCGCCCGCGCCGCCGGCGTCTGGCAGAAGACCCCGGCTTGCGGGCAGGGATGGAGGCCGCCCAACGCCGGGCGCGCCCGCGAATGCCGCGTCTGCTCGGCCGCCGAGCACGGCGCGAGGCGGCGCTGCGACNGCCGCCGCAGTCGTCGCGAGTCGCGGCGGGCCAGGCCGGCGGGGCGAGGGGGGCTGGCTCTGGCCGCGGGCGTGGCGGACCAGCCAGTCCGGGCGGGACCGTTCCTTGATTTGATCCGCCCCCGGGATCGCCGACGCCCTCAAAGCCCTTACCGGATGCCTGCGGTTCTGCCGCCGCCGAAATCCGTGGCCTAATGTCTGGGGTCGGCGACGTGGCCTCCCCACGAAAGGCCCCAACCGGGGCCCCTAACCTCGCCCTAAACTGGCACTAATGGCGTCCCCGGAATTTACGGTGCAGGGGGCCTTCGTTGGCCCGCCACTGGGACGGCGCGCACAATAGGCCGTTGCTCGCCGTTACGGGCGGCTAGGCCTCTTCTCCTAACGCACTTCAATCAGGCTCACTAGTGGGGGATCGAGGCAGCCAATCGGCCGCTCGCACGTCGGCTCCTGGGCCAATGAGAGGTGGCCAAGCGGGATCGGCTTCTCCGCCGTTCGCTATTCCCCGTCTTCACCGTCGGCCTTGAAAGCCTTCCTGCCGTTCCCAGTGGCAGCCCCCGCCACGTAGCCCCCCTCGCCGGCGGCCACTCGCGGGCACTGGACCTCCTCCACCAAAGCTGCTCCTCACCGCCCACCTCCCATGGCTGCCAGGTGAGCTGCTTCGCTTGCCATCCCGCGGCTCTCCCCCTGCGAGCCACGTTTGACGCCAGTGCCCGGGCCCCTCCGTCGTGTTCGCTGCCTTGTCTTGACATGTGACGACCCTGATGATTGACGTCCGTGGCTCTTGGCTCGTGAAAAGACTCTTCCAGTCGAGAGGGCTGGGTTCACCAGCCCAGAAACGAATGACAAGCGTTCGCAGGCAAGACCGGGAAAGCGCCAAAGCACACAGCGACTAAATGTGACGCGAGTGCTGCTTTTTGGTAGAGCTTATGTTCAGCAGCAGTAGCTGGGTTCCTTGAGCAGGCAAGCAGCAGCTGTAAATTTCCATAATCGGCATAAGACGAGCTCCAAGGGCCTGTTTGAGCCGGAAGTGTGGCAATCCATAGCTAAGAGGCCCTTACTGCGATCGTGGTGACACCTTCGCCCAAGTAGCCGATGCAAATAGGTCCTACTCCTAGCTGATCTGTGCAAGCAAGGAAGCTGGTTTGACAACGATGGTTGCTTGTTGCCAGCTTCACTCCACTCCAGCTACGTGAAACCCATGGCAAGCGTCTGCTGGTGAAGAAGATGCTTTTGCGAGGTAGAGGATGTCTTAAGGAAAGCATCACTTAAAGGAACAGCAAGATTGCACTTTGTGAAAATACTAGTTGCTAGTAGTAGGCCCAGAGGCCAAATTTTGTTCAATTAAATGTGGACATGAATAGCAGGTTAGTTGACATCAGATGTGACGCTCAATTGTGATTCAGAAAGACATAAGGAAAATACAGAAATTGGCAACCTTGGGCTCTATTCTTCTGTGCTGGGACCTCTGCATTCTACAGCGCTAAATTTGACTTGGGGCTCTTGTGCGTAGTCACAGCCTCTCCACCATCAAATGCCGTTCATTTACATCTCCACAGCATCTAGCTATAGTCATCCCGGTTGACTGGGCCCAGTACACTACTGCACCTGGGATAATCATCACTCAAGCGTCCAATAAGGTCTCTTGCAAGTCTCTTGCAGGAGAGGTGGACGATGATCAATGGAAGACTTCCAGAGGTATAGTAGTGTGGCGGGCCCAGCCAACCCAATGACCAAAGAGCTGATGAACATTGTGACCATCAACTCGGGCTTGGATTTCGTGTACGCAGGGGTGCATACTGTTCACAACAGTTGCTTCTTAGCATACTTCCCGAGGAGTGCCTTGGCAGCATTGCTGAAGCGCTTGTTTGCAGCCTCTGCTTCAGCATAGGCTTGCATGCATTGCAGGACGGCAGGTGTCAAGATCTCTGCATTGCCAGAGACAAGCATCAGCCCAGAGATCTCACTGACATGCTGATAAGAGAGGTTAGGATTTTTTCAGGATCATCATAGTTGGAACCACTTGTTCAGTACACACATGTTCATGCCTACTAATACAGCAGGCAGCCTGGAGCTTGTACCCCTCTCTGTCCTGCGATTGCACAAGTAGTAGAGGGATGATATTGCTGAGAGCACCTACAAGCACGACAAATAACACCACGGGCTTAGGGTTGAGGCATTAGCAAGGTACTGAGCAGAATTTCTATTTGCTGCTGTTGGGAGAGTCCAAGAAGCTGATACATGCAAGAGATGAACATCATGAGCAGGCGAAGGTATTCACATGCGCTCTCAATGTAGACCTAGTCATTCAACAACACGACTAGAAGCCAATAACTTCAGCATATGTACAACGGATGAGGGAAGTCCTCACAGTGTTCTCCACAGGGCTGGAAAGGCAAGCAATGACGTGCGGCAGGCCTTCGCTCTCCAAGATCACGGCTGCATTCTTTGGATCTGCAAGTGGCACTCATTACCAGAACCTGGGCCCTCTCTTTCGCGTTGAAACTATATCCGAGAAGTCCACAAACGATTTCAGGTTCGTAGGAAGGTTCCATACTAAGGGCAGTGTCTTGAGGGGATAAGGTGCAGCAGTGTTGCACTGATAAGCCAAGGCAAAATTGCAGCTTCAGCACTGATGGGGGTTTCTAATACCTCGTCTGAGGTAGAAAATGTCAACAAATTGCTTGCTACGCTCCTCTGCAAGACGCCTGAGGTTCAAGGATCAGGTGGGCTTCCAGAGGTACTTACCAGGGGAGCAATTGCTGATGCCGCCAATCCCAAATTCCACAAGGAGCTCATTGGGTTCAGTCAAGCAGTCCAGGAAGAGATCAACCACGTGCAGCTGCAAAACGCAGTGCACCAGTTTCAGACATTTACTAGGAGACAGGAACAGACTCCTCAACCAACAAGTCCAAGACAAAGTACGTGGCAGGTCGCAACGACATGAGCCAGGCAGACCTTGCGGAGGTGGTCGTAGTTGATTGGGTCGTACGCAAAGCTTGCTAGGTTGGCAACAATCTGCTCCTTGGCCTCTGCAGGCAAAGTGATAATTGCATGAGAATGGACCACAGGAGGGGCTTGAGTACCAAGGGGGCGATCCAAGTATGCTTTCCAACAAATAAGCTGACTGGAACCATTCATAAAAAGCCCAAGCCCGAGTCCAAGCCTTGAGCTTGGTGTTCAACACAATCTCCATGAGTCAAGCCCACAATCCTTGACCTCAGCCAAGATGAAGGGCTGACAGGGCAGCTTTCTCAGCCAGGTCCTGACAGAAGCAGGGGGCGCAGAGGGGTCGCACCCTGAGAGCTGGTCTCCTGAAACTCCGTCACAAGTGCCTGAAGTGGCAGAGACGCTGAGCTGGTCAGTAGGACAGAGAGACTCCGCAAGAAGCTGTCGTCTTCAGCAACATGCAGAATGACCGGCAGCCGGTGATTGCAAGGCAGGCAACAGCCAGAGCTTGGCCACTAGTGACGAGGAGGGCTCCCCTAAGCAGCACAGCCGATGGGGTGGCCCCGTTGGAAAAAGGAAGTCAGGCATGAAGGCCTGCAATCCGAGCCTTACACCTTCAGGCCAGGATAAGACCATCCAAGGAGGCTGGGTCTCGTACAGAACTGCTACAGCACTCAATCGGCGCCAGCTACAGGGCCATAATCGCTACTGGAGGCTAGCACTCGGCCTGCCAGCCTCCGCTTTGGGGCTCGGCAGCTGCCTGGTTCTCAAATTGCATGGCGCGTGACATTGCAAGTGCAACGGTGCCATTCATGGGCAGTCAGCACGTTCCGTCTACAAATTGAGACGACCCAAGTGCCGATACAACGATTGATAAGCCTCCTCTGCTGCTCTGAGCTGCGGGCTGCTGCTGGGAGCTGAGGCGGAGAAGTCTGTCCTGATTATCATAGCTCTGGAAGACAAGGAGGGAAATGGGGCAAGCGGGCTGATGGCCCCAGACTAAAGCCCCACACTAAACCCCCCTCGAACCTTAGACCCTTCATTCCGGACTCTTGGTCCTGCTCCTGCACCGCACCTGGAGGTAGTCGAAGCGCGGCGTGCCGTAGCGCCCCGCGCGCTCGCGGATGCGCTCCTCCGAGCTGAACATGCGCCTGCCGTGGCTTGAATCCAGAACCTCACAACCCAGAACTCAAAGCCCGTCTTCCTCCCCTTTCTCAGAGCATCCGCCGCGCCCGCCGCTCCGGCGGCCGCCGCCGCCGCCACCGCCGCCGCCGCCGCCGCCGCCGCAGGAGGCGGCGCGAAACCCGGCCAGGATTAAGGGTTTAGCCTGACGCTCGAGGAAATCATACTGGCCCGGTCGAGGAAATGCGTCAAGCGGTCTCCTCAGGCCTGACGCTCCCGCGTCGGAGGGCGAATGGAGCTGCCACGCGGCGAGCGCTCGGCAGTCCTCTGCGGGCTCGCGGCAGCCGCGCCGTTGCATTCGGGGCGGCGGGCCGCCGCGGCCTGCCGAGGACCATGATGGGGGCCCTGGCCGGGGGCCCCTGTTCACACCAGCTGAACGGCGGGAACCCCGAGCCCGGGATCCCGGCGCGCTTCGCGGCGCGCTTCGCGGCGCGCGGCCCGGCGGCGGCGCGGGCTCTCGNCGGCGATCATTGGCAAGGCGACGAGCGACGAGCGGAGGCGGCGGCGGCGGCGCCTGCCGGCGGAGGGCTGCTGGACCAGGCTCTGGCGGCAGCGAAGCTACGGCGGCTGAGCTGAGCTGAGCTGAGCCGGCGCCAGAGCCGGGCCGTGGCGGCGGCCGATCCGGCGCCATGGCCGGCCGGCGCGCCTGCGCGGCCGCCCTGAAGGCGGCGGCGGCGCCGCGGCTCAGTACGCTTGCCCCTGGGGCGCGCCAGCCAGGGCGTTCTCCGGTGGCCGTCGCGCTGCAGTGGAGCGATGGCGTTCCCCCGGCGGCGCTACCACGAGGCGCCCGCGCCATCAACGCCGATATCCGTCGCGCTTCAAGGCATGAGCTAAGCCCGAGCTCTGCATCGCTGCGACAGCGTGGCCGGCACGGCCACACTGGCTCCGCATCTGGCCGCTCTTACAGTGACCTCGAGTCGGCTGTAGGCCGGGGCTGTTCCCGACGTACGCCCGGCTCGGCACCGTCGCGAGCGGATTCACGAGGAGCTTCGCTGCAGCAGCTGACCGTGAGTTTGCCTTCAAGCCATGGGCATTGCCGGTGGCTCACTTGTTGGTGGCTCACTTGTTGGTGGGCCCTCAAGGTCGACATTGTGGCCAACATGAAGTGAAGCACCACTTCGTTAGACCTGCATGCGACGTCGTTTGTCAGTGCAGGCAAGCTGTGCTGCGTATTACTGCCTGCTCTTGTTGCTCAGCTCAAGCGCTTACGAAGGTGTTTGTGGTGCGTCTCAGTTCCGCCGCATCAGGAGATCGGGATGCCATCCTTGTCGCCGACAATGACTCAGGTACGTGGAAGCACTGCCGTAGCTAAAGGGTATTGTAGAGCCGACCTGTGGACTAAGTCCTCACAAGTACTGAGCTTCTGGCAAAGCAGCATTGCCTTGCTCAGTCACGGCTGGCATTGGCCCCACTGGCCAAGCGGCGTTCCTCTTGCTACTCTCTGTAAGTTGGTGTCAGCGCTGTCTTCACATGCAGGGCAACATCGTCTCCTGGAAGAAGAAGGAGGGCGAGGCGGTTGCTGCAGGCGATGTGCTCTGTGAAATAGAGACGGTGAGTCTGTCTGGCACAGACTCTACCTGTCCATGCGGGGAACATCTTCATGGCCCGAGGTTTAGTCCGTGCAGACGTTCGTCTCAGACTGCTGAGTACTTGTGATAGATTGTTGATATTGTGAGATGCAGGACAAGGCCACACTGGAGATGGAGTCCATGGAAGAAGGTTTCCTCGCAAAGATCCTCTTGCCAGATAACTCCAAGGACATTCCTGTGGGGCAGGTCAGCTACTTTGACAGACTTGGTCGTGCTTTGCTCTGCGCCCAAGTCGGGCATTGGCACAAGCCTCATCGTGGCAGCCATGTATCTGAGAGTAGGTCACGGCAGGCACTCAGTACCATAGCTTGGCAAGTTTCTTAGCAGCCTCTGAAGCAGGGGCTTGAATGCTTCGAACGACTGCTTCAAGCAACAGAGGAGGAGGTCTGACGTGAGGTGAATGACTTAATATTTCTCTCTGTGGACTTCCAGGCTATTGCAGTTATGGTAGACTCTGAGGACGACATTTCCAAGTTTGCTGATTATTCACCTGGAGCTGCACCTCCTCCACCAAAGAAGGAAGAAAACGAGGACGACTCCTCAGATGCTCCACCTCCCAGCCCTCCTCCACCTCAAAAAGAGTCTCCCAAGCCATCACCAACGGAAGAGAAGAAGCCCGAGGCTCCTAAAGCGCAGGCACCGCCTCCACCGACTCCTTCTGGAGGCGAAGGCCGAGTCTTCGCCAGCCCTGCTGCCAGGAAACTGGCAGAGGAGAAGGGGGTATGATTAAGATCCTCAATGCTAGCAGTTCTGCTAAGCCTGTGGGGTGTATCACTTATATTTCACTGTATGCTCAATGCTTGTCAGCTCTTTGTGTCCTGTAGGCCTGATTAATCTTTTGGGCTCCATATAAGCACAGGTTGACATCATCTGTGGCTCTGTGTCCGTACAGGTTGACATCAGCCAGATCAAAGGCACAGGGCCTGACAACAGGATAGTGAAGGCAGATATTGAGGATTACCTTGGTGAGAAGCTAGTGCTTTTCTTTTGGAGCTTTTGCTGGAGGTGGCTGCACAAATTAACCTTCTTTCCACCATTTTTGATCCGCATTTTAATGAGCACATTATAATGCGTGGTCCTGCCTCTGCAGCTGCAGGTCCTGCACCAGCAAAGCAGGACACTGTGCCAACTGCACAGCCCGGGGCACAAACCCCCATTTCTGGGCAGGAGTATGACGACATTCCCAACTCTCAAATACGGAAGGTACAGTGCATGCCCTGCCTTTGCTTAACCCAAAAGCTTGTGTTGGGCATGTCTGTTGCCACTTTCCTTTTAAGGAGGAGTAGACGCATATGTAGTGGGCTGCAGGGTTTTGTCCTTTGTACCTGCCTTTTTCAGCAGTGCTTGAGTAGTATATGCTTCATCAGAGTCATGTAGCACTTGCACTGCAGACTAAGTTGAGATACCATGTCCACAGCTGTTTGTCGTACTGCTGTACGTGCTTATTCATGTGACAGATTGGGCACAGTCCTCTTATGTCATGCGTGCATGTAATAATCTATCTGCGCCTACCTTCAATCTGCCCCTTGTGCAGATCACTGCAAGGCGACTTTTACAGTCAAAACAGACTATACCTCACTACTATCTGACAGTGGACCTCAAGGTTGACAAGCTTGTCGCGTAAGTCCATCTGTGACTGTGTATCACCTGACGGAATCTCAGTCCATGAGTCGTCAACATTTGCAAGATAAGACAAGAGCTTAAATCTGCACGAGTGCATTAAAGGAAGGCAGTAGCTCACCTTGAGCCTGCATCGACACATAGCCGCAGTGGCTGCCTGCTAGACTGAGAGTTGGCCTATATTACAGCTTGCGGAAGGAGTTAAATGCTCTACAGGAGAAGGCAGGTGGCAAGAAGTTGTCTGTCAATGATTTCATCATCAAGGTTGACATTTACACCCCCTGCCAGCTGCACCTGTCAATAAGAGGTCCAGATGCACAGTGCCTAGTCTGGTGGTTGTCCTTGATGTAGGATTGCCCCATGCCCACTTGACTTCTATGAAGCGTTGCAAGCTTGAACCACCTTGTAGCAAGGAATGACGACTATGTCGGCAATGCATGCATTCTGTCTACTTTTCAGGCGGCAGCTATGGCCTTGAAGAAGGTCCCTCAGGTCAACTCCTCATGGAATGATGATTACAACCGACAGTAAGTGCATCAAAATGACTTGGAAAGTATGTCTAGCTTCAGCCGTTGTATAAGATAGCTCGCTTTTGCTTCACCCCTTTGCTTAGCCTTCACAATTATCATCATCCAGCCGATGAGCACTGAATCACCCTGACAGTTGTCCTTACAACAGTGACCTTGGCCGTTGTCCTTACAACTTACAGGTACAAGAACATTGACATCAGCGTTGCTGTCCAAACAGAACATGGCCTGATGGTTCCATTTGTCAAGGTTGGACACCACCCAAAAGGGTACTTTGATGGCCACGTAGCAGTCATAATGAAAGTGTATCCACTTAAGCAAGTCGCCCGCGTGACATGTGGTCACCCGTTTCACTGTGACATCTCAGAATGCCGATACGCTTGGTGTGGCTTCAATATCAGAGGAAGTAAAAAGACTAGCAGATGCGGCTCGCCAGAACAAGCTGAAGCCTTCTGAGTTTCAGGTCTGAAGGCACTGAGTGCCATGAAACTGTCTTATTTGGCCTGTGATTGACAAGTATGTCAATGCTTCATACCCTTATCTTACTCTACTTGTGACATATAGCTGGTACCCAACAGTGCATGTACCTATCCTGACTGCTCTATTTATGTCTTTGAGATAATGGCATATGCAGGCCCTGACCTTGTGACTGATGTCCAATGTCACAGGGTGGCACCTTCACAATATCTAACCTAGGAATGTACGGCATCAAGTCATTTTCTGCCATCATCAACCCTCCGCAAGCATGCATTCTTGCCGTTGGCACAAGTAAGAGCAGTCTTGTGGCTTTATATTATTGCTCAGCCCTTAAGTTTTTCAAATGTAGCAGTGCCTTGAGATGCCTTCATGACTTTCAGCCTCTCACCATCATGAGTGTGGCTTTGCAGCTGAGAAACGAGTTGTGCCAGGAGCATTAGAAGGAGAATATACCAGTGCCGAGTACATGTCTGCCACTCTGAGCTGTGATCACAGACTAGTTGATGGTAAGCTTGGCATTCAGAATAGTGTGACAGTATTAGGAAAAGGTAGAGCAAGATAGGTGCACTAGGTACTTGATAGGTACTTGACAGAGTGCTTCATAAGTAAACTGCATCGGAAAGCACTTGATTGCATCGGCGTTGGATCCGAAGTTGTGCAAGGACCACAGTTTGCTGTTATGATAGCTCAAGGTTGGGACCGCTGCTTCTGCTTGTGCAGGTGCAATGGGTGCCCAATGGCTTGGAGCCTTTAAGAGCTATGTGGAGGAGCCACACACCCTCCTTCTCTAAGGTTCTGACTGACAATGTCAGCGTAGATTCATAGGTCAGACTCAGGGTCAAAAGCAAGGGCAACAGACGTAGCGCTGCTGCCATGGATGCTCCAGATTCTTATGCGTGTCTTGGTGACTGTTTAGTAAGAAGCTGTGTTGGCTGGTCGCATGCTCAATCGAATACGTACTCAAGGGTTCATGCACATGTGGCACTCAGACCTCGAACACTTTCAGGGGCAGCAGCCTAAGATGCACCAAGGTGCAGCATTGCACAAAGCTCAGCTTGTCAATATCAGAGTCTATGCTGTTCTGGCACATAGCCAAAGGAGGAGCATTGGCTCCCCACAAGGCCAAGGCGCGAGCATGATGCAGCTGAGCAGTTCCTGAAGCCCAGCGCCGCACCATCTGATTTGTGGCTTCAAGAGAAGGTTGGGGCAGTGAGGTGTGCTTGCACGTGTGACGGTTTTGGGACCCCATAAAACAGCCAACCTTGACAGATTGTCTCTTACTAATCTGATGATTCATCTTCGGCGCTTCTCGATGGCCATATGAGGCAACTGCTTTATCGCTTGTCCAATCTCGCTTGGGCTGTTAACATATGTAGTATATAAGCATATGACCAGCTCCCTGCTGCATAATGGTTGAGTTGAGTGGGCTACTGCTAGCACGCTGCTGGTGAGAGGTAATGGCAGAGGCCTTGGAGCTTGGCTCCATCTCGCTCGTGAAGCTGGTTAATCAGCCGCACTTGTGCTTGGAAATGCTTTGGCTTGGTTCGGTATCCCTTTCATTTTATGTGCACTGCACGCCTTCTCATATCATGCGGTCCACAAAGTGACTAGCCTGAGTTGCTAGCATGTGAGAAATGCTGGCGTGCACGACCCAGTACGCCGCGTGTCCGAGCCTGGCATAGCAACTACATACGTCAGTCAGTGAGCAAGCATTCATGTGGCTTCAAGACTTCCTCGGCAAGTCAGAACACAGCCAGATGCCAAGCTCCACGAAGCTACAGACGACACTTCCAGTAGAGGCCGATGGCTGTGGTTGGCCAGCCCAGTAAAAGGTATGAACTAACTTCGACTGGGCCAGTGAAGCAGTAAAGAACATAGCGATCAATTGGCCACTGGGTGCTGAATCGTCCCTGTTGAGCTGCCGCAGATCAGTGAGACGAGTCGCCGGGAGCTAAAGACAATTTCCGTGTATTTGAAAGAGATGAAGGCCCCAAGATGACGAAGTACAAATGGCAAGCACTTCCAAAGACGTACATCACCCGTCAGTAACCACGAGTCAATACACAGGTCACTAAGCGATGCCTGAATACCAGATGGCAGTGCTACAGAGGTGACAGAGACTTGCATGCAGGCTGCGGGTGCACCATCAGTGCGGCACCGTGCATGAGTAGCCGTTGCAACTCCATAAGCATACGACGCACTTAGCGCGGCAGGGCCAGCGTGGACTCGCCAATGCAAGCCGCCAGGGCCACGACGCTCCGGGGCTGCTCCGCTGCGCTGCCCGCCGCAGCCAGCTGCCGCGGCGTCGCCGCAGTCGCGAGCTGCGCCGGAGCTGGCGGCGGCGGCGGCGGAGTTGTGGGCTGGTGGCCGCGGCCGCGCAAGCTGCTGGCCGTGCTTGCAAGCAGGCAAGTGCGGCAGTGCATGCTCCCACCACAGCTGCACCTGGAGCTCCTAAACCCTACTCAACCCTAACCCAAACCCTAAAATGTAAAACCCTTCGCCCTCAGATTCGAAACTAGATCCCTGAATCGCCGCTTGCACTGAAGCGGCCGGCTATGGAATTGTGATTCTGCCCCAATCCCTGGTCACTGAATCTCCATTCTGAATCTCTGAAAGCTAAGACTTGGACTTCAAGCCGTTATTTGGCTGCACACAAGTTGCTTCTGGCTACTTAGTGTTACGTGCAGCACAGCTCGAGCGGCTCTGCAACTTTGGATCAGCAGCTGCAGGGTCAGGCTTAAAGTATGATTGACGTCGAAATTAGCTTCAGGGTCAGGCCTAATCATGATGCACGCCGCAGCAGCTCACTCCCCCTCGAGACTTGCGTGCTGCAGCAATTGCGTCATCAGACGGACCAGCACCTTCTGGGGTTCAGTCGCTGCTCTCAGGTGAGTGGATGAGAATGCTCTCAAGTTTTCCAATCAGAGCCTGATGCCCGAATACCGAAGCTTAATCTGAGAATAGTCTTGGTGAGCAACAGGGTTTGAAAGAAGAGAGGGGGTCAGTATGGGGGCCCATTAACTTCGTGATGATTGTAGACAAATATGCAAATTCATGGTACTATTCTGGTCCCAGATGGCACATTCCCCAGGCCCCGGCGCGGAGGTTCTGGCTGGGGTCGGCAATCCGCATGGGCAGGCGAGCTGCCAAGATAGCTACAAGGAAGGTCAGTGCAGCGTTCAGCACAGAACCCACAAACACCTTCTACGAGTCTGAAGGTGGTGGACCTTAAGTCGACGTTTGTGCAGTTTCATGCCTGAAGTATTGCTCGTGCATTCTGTCCAACGTGTGACGACTTAAGCGTGGCATGTTGGACTTGCATGCAAGACTCAGTCTCCTTTGCCATTGTATTGATAGCTCGCTGTTGGCCTTTGCTACTGACCTGGTCACTGCGGCAGGGTCAAGGTTCAGGCTTAACGATTTGAGGTGACGTACCTGTTTGGTCGTCTCGTTTCCTTTTCCACCGACGAGCATGTGTGTCTGCACCACCGCTTGTCTGCAGGGGGCCCAGGATGCAAGGAAGGCTAAGCTATATGGGCGCATTGGGAAGCAGATTGTTGCAGCAGTTAGGGCCGGTGGTGCGAGCCCGGGCTCCAATGCCGCGCTCGAGCGGGTGCTGCAGCAGGCCAAACTGTTTGCCGTTCCGCGGGACGTCATCGATCGCAACCTCAAGCGCGCATCCGAGAAAGGCCAGGCTGCTTTCGAGGAGGTCACATACGAGGTGGGCGAGGATCCGCAAAAGAATTTAAAGATAAAGTGGCATTGACATCACCAGTAGCAAACTGAGACTCTTCGAACTCATTGCGACATCCATCGAGCTCAAGACAAGGTCCAAACCTGCTTAGATAGCTCTCAGTATGAATGTCTATCTCTTTGATTTGGATGATGATTGTGAACCTGAACTCAGCTCTGGCTCTGTTGTAGAACCCAGACGGGGTCAGGGCTGCAGCTTTGTCGAACTTCGTGAGTGCTTGGCCTGCAGCAGAATTTGATACAGAAATCACTATCCGATTGGCCTTTGCCATGACGCTCCATCTGTGCAGGTGTATGGCTATGGAGGGGTCGGCCTCGTGCTGGAGGTCCTGACAGACAATATGAATCGTGCGGCCGCAAACATACGGGAAGTCGTGCGCAAGGGCGGCGGGAAGATGGCCGACATGGGGTCTGTCATGTTCAACTTCCGCAAATGTGGTGTCGTAGCTGTGCCTTTCGATAAGGTATGCCACATTCTGCACAACAGATTTGCCAGTACTTTCCTGCTCAATGCATTGCAACATCTGACATTAGCAGAAAATTAGGATAGCTGGATGGAGAGACCAACATGGTGAGATTTTAAGGTACAAGCTTGTACGAACGGAAAGGGTACAGCCTCCTTTCAGTAATGCATGAAGCTGCCCACTTGGAACAATGGTTGAGAAAAATTGTTGTGGAACGGCTGCGTATGCAAGGTGGCCATCACTCAGAAGCTTCTGTGGATCTTAGGGAGTCACTGAGTCTGACAGATTCGATGCAAACGTGATGGTCAAACGGCTCTTCTGAGAGCTCGCAGGTAAGCAGCGACGAAATCCTGTTGGCGGCCATGGATGCTGGTGCGGAGGATGTGATGGATCCCCGAGCAGTAAATGAGGAGGAGCCCAAGGAAAACCCGTAAGTCAAGCATATGAACACTACCTCCAGCTTGTCTCAAGGAGTATCTGCAGCACCGACCATTTCAGCATGGTGATGAACCCAACAAGTTGCATCCTTACACTTTGAGCCAGCACATAATAGTGGACTTGGACCCCACTTGCTGCTTGTGACAGCAGGTGGCTGTAATTGTCAAAAACCTGACAATACCTATACCGGTTGATGTACTCATGCTCTGTCAGTGCTCCACTTGACTGCTATGCTTCACCTCGGACTCCGCAGGTCATACAAGGTCATCACTCCCCAGGAAGACTTCTTCAAGTGCAGGCTGAAACTGGAGCAGGCCGGCATTCCCATTGACGTCGACGGCTCTGGCCTTCAGTTCATGCCTACCGCGCTTGTGCAGGTCTGAAAGATGCCACAATGCAAGGTTTCTGGCATTCCTTAGTCTCATACAGTGCCTTCTTCCGGCTGCACGAAGTTGGTCTTATTTCCGCTCTGCGTTCCCTCTCTTGATTCTCAGCTCGCAGGCTCGTTACAACTGTGAGGCGCTTGCATAGGCACCTATGCCAACTTACAACCAAGTGTCAAAGTACTGGAATAGAGTTGATATGGATATGCAGTGTGGTTGGCAGGTGGACGATGATGCTCGAGAGCTGAATGAGGTTCTAAGAGAACGACTTTTGGAGCTCGAAGATGTGGACGCCGTCTACCTCAACCAAGACTAGGTGCTGGTAGGCTTTGCTTCTCCTTCCAATTGAAGTCCTCCTTGCCAATCTGACGAGTTAGCTGAGAGACTGAGAAAGATGTGGTAATACACTGAAGGACAGTGTTCATTCATGTCTATGTGCGCGATGTAGCATAGCCCAGACGATCATAGTTCCTATCTGTGCAACACAATCTGCAGAAGCTGGCACTGCTTCTCTTGTAGGAGCAGGCAATAATCTGACGGGGCAGTAGGGGCCGCCACAGCGTTGAGATTCACATGTAGGTGGCAATGGGCAGGCCTCTTTTTGTTATGCTAAAAGTCACCTGGTCCAGGATCTCATTGCAAATCCTTCTGTCGGCCACACACCTCTGGCGGCCATAGATGGCTGCCATGACAATGCACTGTGGGAACACAACACTTCACTGCCAGGCTTCACTACCATGCTGCAGCGGTGGTATGACTTGCTAAACCAACAGTCTTCTGAGATTGTCGTGGCCTTCGGCAGAGCGCTCAAGCTTAAGGGCAGTTCATGCACCACTAGTGAATGTGCAGCTTTACTGTGTTGCCGTACCAATAGCAGGCTGAAACCCAGATGGTCTGCTTGCAACTCTTTGCAATATCATCCCTGGACGTTCCAGATCAAGAAGAAAGTGCTCGCCCATTGAGAATAGGGGCTGGAAAAGCCAGCCCAAAAATGAATGAACAGAATCCGTCTCATTGCTCTCACGGTCAAGGACAAATTGAATGGACCAAGTACAAAATGTCAAAGAATAATGCAAGCATGAATGACAGTCTTTCACAGCTTCTTTTTCTAATGCTTTACATCCGCATGAATGGAAGCTTGGGCAGGGGAGCTGTCCAGGGTGGCTCACGGGCGTAGGCGAGCTACTGTCACGGCCTCGGAGAAATGTCTTCAACTTATCTATACAGGAACTGCATCAGCCAATTGAAGGAGGGCAGAGAATATCTAGCAAGCTCATCAAATACCTAGACCAGCAACTTCACGCACTAAGATGCAGGTCCAGAGTGATCGCAGATTCACAAGATCCGAAGGCAGGATATGTGTCTGCACCTTCACCAGCTGTGGTCACGGCTTATTGCCTTTGGACGCAGCCAAGGCGCCGGCGCCAGTCGCTGGTGAGTCCGCATAGTAGTCCTGCCTCCTCACATTCACTCCGTACTGCACACGGGAGTCTTATCTGATAAGTACTCCACAATGGGCTTCTACAGATCTCCACTCGTGGGCGAAGTGGAGATCTGTAGGAGTGCATGCGCGTGCCTCATGAATCTATGATGCGGCAGTCCTACAAACCCTGGTCAAGGAGGAGCATTGAAGATGCTTAGGCAACTTACAAATGGGATGACATTATAAAGCAAGCCAACGCAAGCAGCTGAAGACAAGCTCTCAGCCTGCTCAGTACCTCTTTAAGGGCTAGCGCCAGATCTTCAGTTGTGAGTACCAACCGTTTGTCCTGTAAGTGTAAGATGTGCAACGGGCAGGCATAGCAGGTGAGCATGGCACCCTTGAACATTCAATACCAGCATGTCAACTCCTACTCAAATACCTGAACATTCTGTACTTGATACGTACTAAGCCCTACCAAGCCCATAGTCTCAATGATTGAAGTGATCTTCCAGCTCTGTGTCAACTGCACCAGTCTACGTGCTAGCGCGCATGATCGACCAAGGAGAGTCTCCAGGCATGTAATGCACCCTTGCCGCCAATGCTCACCTTAGTCTGCAGCCCCTTGCCGAGCTTGTCCTTGGACGCCGCTGACTGCCGAATCTTGCAGTACCTGGGCCAGCCACGGAAATTGGCAAGTGCCCTCTGCTGTCAGCTTGCTGCGAAGTTGCTCGCCCCGACAGGCGGTCCTCCTCCATCAGCTATCCCATTACCAAACCAATAATGTGCAAAAACCTTGAAGCTTGAACCACATAGATGCTTAGCAAGAACCTGAATCTCAAAACCCTGCCAGGGACTGAGTGTCGTCATTGTGGTAGTGGCTCGGGCAGGAGAAAGAGGTGAATGCAACGTACTGGAGGGAGTCGCTGGCGAGCTCGCTGATGAACTTCTGAGCCGCTACCGAGATGAGCCGTGTCCTGCGCCACAGCTGCGAAGCCCCAGGTCAGCACTGTCGCGGCCACCTCGTGGGTGTTATCGTGGGTTGCTGCCATATAGAGGGTCTGACGCAGCGAGGAAGTGCTGACGCGGTCTAAGTACTTAACGTGGACTTGATACTGTGGGCCTAGTCCTGAGCCCTGAGTCCTTGATGAGATGATTATCCCAATGCCATCTAGACTTAAGGTCTTGTGATTGCGTAGTGCGGGCCTCAAGCGAGCTACGTGTTTAACATGATTCAATCTGGGTACTTCGAGCGAGGCGGCCGCGGGTCGGGTTCCAGCTGATTGCTAGAGGTGTTTAGGGCTAAACCCTCGCCTAAACCTTAACCCTAACCCTAAACCTCAGAGAGTCAGTAGCCGGGGGCCAAACTGTGGCTGGGCAGCGGCTTCGGGTGCCTGCGAAGCTTCGCCGAAGGCGGCCATGGAGCCAGCTGCTGGCCGCGCCATGGCGGGAATGGGGAGCGTGGAGGTGCTCACACTCGCGCGTCGGGGCAGTGGAAGCCGCTGCGGCGGAGGTAGCACGACGTCAGCTCGTCGGGGACCTGCGCCGGCGGCGGCGTCGCGTCAGGCGGCGGCGGCGGCGGCGGCGGCGGCGGCGGCGGCGGTGNAGCGCCGCCAGGAGCTCCTCGAGGCCCTCCGCTGCCGGCGCGTCCCCCGCCGCCGCGGCCATGGGCGGGCGGGGGACCGCGGTTGTCGCCGCAATACGCGCCGCGGTTGACGCCGCGTACCGCGGAGGGCTGGCAGCTCTCCGGGGCTGGCTGAGCGCGGGTGGGGGAGTCGTGATCTGGCTTCCTGACGGGACGGCAACCCGCTAACGGCCGCCGTTTCCCACCCCCTCCCAGCTTCGTCACCCGTCGAGGCGGTCAGCGCCGCGCTGACTCCGCCCAGGAACCTTCGTCTGCTCAGCCCTGCAATTTTCACTGAATTGTTCTGCGTTTCTTTTGCAAATGCGAGCACTACTACGTTGACTTCTCTGTAAGGGCGCGCGGTGCGCATGAAATTGAAGGGGAGGCCAAGTCTGGCCTTACACATGTCCTGTTAACTGGGTAATGAGCTGGCTAAGGGAATAAAGTGCCCGCCATTGAGAATAGGGGCTGGAAAAGCCAGCCCCAAAAAAGAATCAACAAAGGACGAGAAGGGGGGACACCAAATATCCCCGAGGAAAGAAGACAAGGAGAACGCGTCTTGGCTGGCCAATCACATTTTCTTGCATTCACAGCCGCCGCCCCCTTGGAAGAGCTCAATCTTCAAAGAGGCGAGGGCCCGGCGCTTCCATGAAGAAAGTGCCGGGCGCTTCCATGGGGAGCCGGTTGACTTCCCTGCAGCCGGGTCGCTGGCGCAAGTGTATCGAATGCGCCTGGCCGTCTCGCTGCAGAGGTCCATGGCCCGGGCGCTGCACCTTCGCGCCGGCAGAGCCCTCGCTGCTGCCTTTGGCTCTGGCCAGGGGACCCACTTCCCGGAGCCCAGCGTCTCTGATCTGCGGCTGCTTAGCAGGGGTTACTGAGTGTCTCGTAGCAGCTTTGTTTCTGTTACTTAGCGCTTCCCCTGGCCCCCTTCTCGTACTCTGTTCATTCTTTTTCGGGCTGGTTGTTCCAGCCCCTATTCTCAATGGGCGAGCACTTTCTTCTGCTGGGAAGAGCCAGCCCACGAGTGAAATACTTCTGGAGGAATCAGAAAGCTCAGAAAGAAGAGTTGAGCTCTTCCAACAGGGACGGGTGCTGTGAAAAGCCAGCCCAGAAAGAATGAACAAGGTCCAAAGGGCTGAAGGGCGCCAAAACCACACAGCAATCACTGAGGGCGCCTATTCAGAGACCCCTAGTCAGCAGCCGCTGACTTGCAAATGCTCAACCACCTGGAAAGTAACCTCTAGTACAGTCAGTGTGCTCCCTGGAATGGGTCTCTAGGCATCGGCTGCGCCAGCGGCTGCTCTGAATAGTAAGAGCAAGGCATGAAAGCCGAATCCCTTACCTCCTAATTCCTAAACACTATGACGGCCGTGTAGCCCGCCACAGGCAGATCTTTCCGCCCGCGGTGCCGCCGGCAACGACCGCGGGCAGCAGCGGGTGCACGGCGAGCCGGGCGCAGATGGACGTCATGTGCTCGCTCGACAGGCGCGCCACCGAGCCCGAGCTTGCGTCCACGGCGTCGATCACACGCGCCTTGGCCATGCTGCCGACGAGCACGTGGCGGCCGTCCCACGCCCACACGCCCCTGCCAGCACCACCTCGATGAGCGAGGAGCAACGGAGCAGACCCAGAAATGGAGCCCGACTGATGTCTACGCTTTCATGGACAACATTCAGGGCTTATGCTTATATATATTTCTAACTACATATATGTGTATAGTTAAGGCCAGCTTCACATAGGAAGGCAGCGCCAGGCGGGCGGACCTGAAGGCCGATATCCAGCGGCCGGTGTTGTTGTCGTGCGCCACGGTGCGCGCCGGCCGAAGCCTCTCCGGCGGCTCTATGTCCCAGATGCGCACGGTGTCGTCATAGCTGAAGACAGTGCCGGCCCGCGGTCAGTGTGGATGCCCCAGCCGGCAGATGACGCGCTTGGGAGGTAGGGCAAGATCGAGGGACATCAACAAGGATCGGGGCTTGAAGGTGAGGAAGAGCTTATGAACATTTGATTGAAATGTTTGCTCAAAGACACCCTCAGTTAACAACAAGGTCAAGGCCGACCTGGTGGATGCGACACGGCGACCGTCTGGCGAGAAGGTGGCGGAGTTGACGCCCTTGCCATGCAAGACGCTGGCCAGCTCGCCGGCGCCGAGGCGCCGCACGTCCCACAACCTTACAGCTGTGTCTGTGGACGCCGTGAGGAGCAGATGGTCGCAGGCCGGGCTGAGCTCCAGCGTTGAGACTTTGCGCTGGTGGAGCTGGTGGTGCGCTACTACTACACCGGCCCGCTGGTCGAATATGGACATGCAGCCGTCGCCATCGCCAATGTAGGCTGTGCCTGGCAATGGTGCCAGCGCCAAGGTGCTGAACTGGTCGTCGTGGGAATGGAGGGCCTCAGCAAACACGCGTGCCTCAAGGTCCAGCACCCGTAGTGACCCGTCGTAGCTGCAGGTGTAGAGCTGGAGAAGGAGGAGGAGGTGGGAGGAAGGAGGGAGGCAGGGAGGAGGGAGAGAGGGCATCAGGGAGTCAGCTTGTAGCGGCAGTGGCCACACATTGCAAGCAAGAGCAGCGGCTGTTAAGATCTCAGCACAGTGACGACCGCCAAAGACAGCCCAGACCGCGGTCTTACTTTAGTGCAGTCGTGAGCGACGAAGGCGAGGCCAGACACGGGCTTGGCGTGGAGCTCGAAGAGGTGCACGCCCGCCGCATCACCAGCCGGCGGCTCGGGGTCCACGTCCCACACCCCGAGCTGCCCAGCCTTGTCGCCGGCTGCCACGATGACCTTGTCCCTGCGGCCGCCCCCGCCATCGCCGCCGCCGCCGCCATGCTGCAATGGCCGGTATCAGCAGGTGCTGCCACGACTACATGGTTTATGCTGCCATTGCCGGTATCAGCAGGTGCTGCAACGACTACATGGCCATTGGCTACCTTTCCCTGGTCCTGATCATTACAGCAATGCTATGAAATTTGAACATGTCAACAATGTCTTGACCTCCTCAAGTAGCAAAAAATACTGCTATATTCAGCCCTGAGATGTTACTTGTGACCTCCTGAGGTAACAGATATACACACCAACTACATAGCCCAAGTTGCTGATACATGGTCAAGCCACAGCTCTTAAGGATTCAGCGTCATCTCCAACTGCACTTCCCGCCTCACCTCGCCGGCAGGAAGGCGACGCAGAAGATCCGCTCCTTAACAACGCGCGCAACATCCGCCGCGTGCAGCCGCAGACTGCTGAGTGCCGGTGCAGCCCCCTCCTCCACCTCCTTCCTCGTCCCGGCCGTTGCCGCCACCAGTGGCGGCTGCGCCTCTTGAAGCCGCCGCAGCACAGCTATGAGACGCTCGTCTTCTGCCTCGCTTGCATTAGCGCTGCGCAGCACCACCGGCCCCCCTCGGCGGCTGCCACTCCCACCCCTACCGCCATCGTCCGGCTGGGCGTCCTCCAGGACGATGTGGCCGCCGCGGAGCTCGGCGCGGATGCCGCCGGCGTGCTCCGGGTCGGGCTTTATCTTCTTGGCGCGCAACGACCGCCGCAGCACTGCCGGCTCCGCAGCGGCCATCGGCACGGCACGCCCCGGCCTGAGGCCCTTCACCGCCATGGCAGCCTTGCGGCTTTGGGTCCCGCCGGCTGCAGCGACGAGCTGCGCCGCGGACGCCACTCCGAGCTCCGCGAGCTTGGCGGCGTTGCGCGCCACGTTCTCGCGCCGCCGCCGCTCGTACTCCGTCTCGCCCTCCAATCCTCCAGCTGGGCTGCCATCGAAGTCGACGGAGTTACCTCCTGCCGCCACTGTTTCCTCCTCCTCCTCCTCCTTCTCAACCAATGCTTCTGCAGGCAGCATTGCTGACAGATCAAGCAGAGCACACTTACTTTCATTATGGAGCTCCAAGCTCCCAATTACATTTGTCTGTTTGCCTCTATAATTCTCGATTACACTCGGCCGCCGCAAGTGACCTCGTCCTTGCGGCGCTACCGGTGACCGTCTCTTACCTCCTCTCCTTTCCTCCTCCTCGCCGTCTCCCTCTTCCTCCCTCTTCAGCCGCCTCCGCTGGAGGATGGGCGGCTTGTTCCCACCTTCCTCCTTTCTTGCTGCTGACGCCCCTCTCGCTGTACGTGCTGACTTACGGCTGCTCGCTTTCACAGCCGTCCCGACGCCGCGCCTTGCCCCAACTGCGCCATTGGGTTTGCGCCGCACAGCACGTCTGGCCATGGCCTCCGCAAGCCTCGACGCTCAGCTTCCAGCCCTGACCAGCAAAGCTAAACCTTGTCCTCGACTCCAGCCCCTGTTCGGAAGCGCCGTCTGGCGCCCGCTTCTGCCTGCTCCGTAAGCCCTGAACCCCTAATCCCTAAGCCTAAACCTCAAACCTGCTCAATGCCGGTAGGGGCTCGAAATCCACGCTGGCTTCTCTCTCCAGCTCCCGCGATTGCGAGCAGCTGCCACCCGCCGCCGCGGCCAAGTGCCGCTGTCTCGCCAACAGCGCCGCTGTCTTGGTGGCAGCGCCGTTGTGGGTCGACGCCGGCGACGCCGCTGCAGTTACCGCTGGAGCGACGGCGGCTGTGCCTGGGACCCCAGGCACAGCCGCCGCAATTCCCGCGGAGGCGACGGCGGCGGTGCCTGGGACACCGTCAAGGTGACGACGGGACGGCCACTTGGAGGAGGGAGGGGGGGGGGAGGAGGGAGGATTTGGCGGGAGGAGGTGGAGGGGGAAAAAGCGCGGGAAGCGCCAGTTACCCGCCACGTGGCGCCGAGTCGGGGGTGCTACGTGCCGGGTTGAGCCCCCGGCGGAGCTCGTCCCCACGCCGCGCTCTGAGCCCCGCCCCCGTTACGTGCCTCGTTACTTTCGCTGCTGGCCTCTCAAGCCGACCAGCGGCGCCGGGAACAGGGTGCAGCCCTTCCCGGTGGCTTGTCCAGCCCCTATCCTCAATGGGCGAGCCCTTTCTCTTTCTTCTTTTCTTCCCGGTGGCTCGGTGTCTTGGGGTCTTGTGTCCTGCTACCGAATGCGTTTGTCCATGTGCCTACAGCGGTCCCAGGCGATTGCTTTGCATCGCCGGGCTGGTCGCGCCCTTGCAGCAGCCTCTGGTTTGCGCAGCGGGGTTGCTCTTCCTCCCCTCAGCTCATCTTTCTTCCTACTGCTTGACACGGGGGTGTTGAGGGCGCCCTGTCTGCCTAGCCTTTGGCTCCGTCATGAACACCTGTATGCATCTGGCTGGCAGTTTACAGCCAATTCTAAAATATCAGCAGCCGCTCATCCGTTCCCCCCTTTTCATGCATGTCTGCATATCTGCACATCTGCATACCTGCATGCCTGCATATCTGTCGTTCTTGTGACGTCGAGTGTCGGCCCTGATTATTGCAGCGTGCTCAGGCTCATGCTTTGCACCAGAAAGCTGGGCGGAAAGCTGGGCGAGCTCTACTTGGTGGCAGAAGGGCTTGGAATCTGCCATCTGGGATTGAAGCACCGACTAGCGACCTTCGTGTGCTAACCCGTGCTTATTGAGTGGGTCAATTTGCAGTAGGTGATGTACGTCAACAGATGTGCTTGCCTTTGTACTTGGCCACTTTGGCCTTCGATTGGTTCAAGTACACGAGATTTTTCCCCTTTGGATGGGTGACCTTCCGTGAAGTCGTCGTGTCATCTGTGAAGGCTCCTTCCCTTTTCAAGCGCATCTGAGGAGCATCCGCAACTCAGCAATCGGCTCTTGTCCCTCTCTACATCGACAGTGGCGGAGAGTACCTAGGAAAGCGCCATTGTGGCTGCGAAGCACTCCTCCTTTTTGGGCGAGCTCTAGTTGGTGGCAGAAGGGCTTCGTTTCTGGCATCTAGTAATCATGCATCGATTAGTGACCTTTATGTTTTGACCCGTGGTTACTGAGCGGGTAAATCTGCTGTATTTTATGTTGATCTTTAGATGTGCTTGCCTTTGTACTTGGCCATGTGGCCTACGTTTGTTTCAAAAACACGAGATACTTTTCTCTCCTACCACAGCGATTCAGTCAAGAGCTGGCAGACAAAGGGTATTGTCCCAACGATTGACAACCCCATACACTCCAAAGCAACTTGGTGTTGCAGAGCGCCTCAATCGAACACTTCTGGAGAAGGTGCGCACCATGTGCTTGACCATGGAGAGAAATTGGCGTATGTCATTGTGTATGCTATTATTATATTATTATTATTTATTATAACTATTATAATTATTAATAATTGTAATTATTTGCAATCCAACAATAGGGCTGAACACAAACTGGATTATATTCACAGTGATGTATGGGGCCTGCGCCAGTGGAGGGGTTGTTCAGAGAAAGATTTTGTCACTTTCTCCGACGGTTTCACAAAGGTGGTGTTGGTGTATTTGATGCATACCAAAGCGGATGTACTCCACGCTCTTCAGCTTTTTCGTCCTATGGTGGAGCGGGAAGCAGATAGAGAAATTGGAGTGCTTCGCAGCGACAATAGCGGAGAGTACCTATCGAAGCGATTCAAGATCTGGCAGACAAGGGTATTGCCATCAATTGACAACCCCATACACTCCAGAGCAGAATGGTTTTGCAGAGCACCTCAACCCAACACCTCTGGAGAAGGTGCGCACCATGTGCCTGACCATGGAGGTGTCAGAGCAGTGGTGTTCGGTTGAGGTGCTCTGCAACACCATTCTGCTCTGAAGTGTATGGGTTGTCAATTGATTGACAACCCCCGTGTCTGCCAGCTCTTGGATTGATCGCTCTGGTAGGTACTCTCCGCCATTGTCGCTACCAAGCATTCCAAATTTTCTCTCTGCTTCTCGGTCCACGATAGGATGATACCGCTGAAAAGCGTGCTGTGCTTCTGCTTTGGTATGCATCAAACACACCCACACCATCCTCGTGAAGTCGTCGGTGAAGGTGACACAATATCTTGCTCCAATCATCCCCTCCATTGGCGCAGGCCCCCAGGCATCACTGTGAATGACATCCGGTTTGTGTTCAGCCCTATTGTTGGACTCAGTATGAGGCATATCTTGCTTCCCTAGCATACACCCATGACATCTATGCCCAGTTTCTCTCCACCGAGAAAGTTCGATCCTATCACCAGTCCCTTACCCTTCAGCCTCTTCAGGCCAGCTCATGGAGATGTCCCAGCCTCCTGTGCCATCTCATCAGACTTCTCTCCCTATGCTCTTCCTCACTGTTGAAGCTTGTTCACAGGCAGTGAAGGGAGGACGTTTGCAACTGCTGCCGAAAGCAAGGACACTGGGCGAGGGACTGTCTGCGCAACAGGAGACAGAAAATCACATCTCCAGGTTCCAGACCTACTGTGTAACCACACAGTCGACAACAGACAGAGGAGAATCTAAAAGGTACGTCGTGGACATCCCAATCTCTGTCCATTCTACTGCTCTTCACAGTGTAGATGCACTCCATATCTACTCTGCCTGCACTCAGCTGGCCTGCACAGCCGCCATTATTGATTTGCAGTCGCATGCTTCGCCAGCTTCAGTGCCCTCGCTGCGCCGCCGTCATCCTGGAGGGCAGGCCGTGAGGGAGGGAGAGAAGACGCAAGGAGACGCGGGGGCAGCCATGGCCGCCGAGGAGGGCCTCCGGGCGCCGTCGAAGCTCCGGCGCATCTGCGTCTTCTGCGGCAGCAGCCGCGGCGCGCAGCCCACGTACGCCGCCGAGGCCGTGGAGCTCGGCCGCGAGATGGTGGGCAGCCCCCGCCGCCTCAGCTCCCCCCCTGCCACGGACCCCGCGAGGCCATGCGATTAGCTCACCTTGCGAGGCATGCAGGCGCGGCGTGGCATCGGGCTCGTCTACGGCGGCGGCAACGTGGGCCTCATGGGCGTCGTCTCCGGAGCGGTGCACGAGGCTGGCGGCCAGGTGCTCGGGTAGGACTCCAACGCCGACTCCCCCTCTCCTCCCTCCTCCTTCCTCATGACCTCCCTCTCTCTTTTCCTGTGCGACACACCTCCTGTCACCTACCTCCCTGACCATTGAGGGCAGGCTGAGCTGCTGGCGGCACTGCGAGCAGGATCATACCGACTGCACTGATGCCAGTGGAGGTAGGAGCAATGGAGCCGCTGCAGCACCACTCATCGCCCTACGGCGGCGGCGCTTGCATGCCGCCAAACATTCTTCGGAGGGCTCGCAGTGCATACACCCCCTCACCTGCCTCCCTCCTCCTCTCTGGCCGCCAGCAAATCTCCGGGCAGGCCGTTGGCGAGGTGCGAGCCGTCGCCAACATGCACGACCGCAAGGCCCAGATGGCCGCCGAAGCTGACGCCTTCATCGCCCTGCCAGGCACGCCATTGCCGCCGCCCTTGCCGCAAGCTGGTGCACCCCAGGAGCCCCCGGCCGTTAACACTGGCGCCTGACTGGCTATGACGGCGGCGGCGGCGGGTGCGCAGGCGGGTTTGGTACAATGGAGGAGCTTCTGGAGGTGATCACGTGGAAGCAGCTCGGCATTCACAACAAGCCGGTCAGTGCCTTGTCCAGGGCCACATTCTCAGCCCTGAGCTCCACTTTCCATATCATTTGGTTCAATATACCAATCCCATCTGTGATCTTTTAAGCTCTTATCACAGTACCTCAGTTTGAGTCATATATTACACTGATCACAACAAATAGGCAATAAGGATTCCATGTCCAGATGTTGAACTCTGGCACTGTCTGTACCATACCCACTCTACATAGGCCTGTCCTGCCCCGACCTCCTTAAGCCTGGCCCGCTACACGCGACCTGCCCTCAGCTTCAAAGCGCGTCACTCAAAGTCGTGCATCCTTGCTGAACAACATGGTGCAAGTTCACGGAGGTGGCGCGGCCCTGCATTTTGCTTGCTCTGATTGCCGCCATATCATGGGTTGACAAGAAGGGCCTGTGGAGCCGTGCAACTTGCCCCAGGTGGGCATGCTCGACGTCGGCAGCTTCTATGCACCGCTGCTAGCGTTCTTCGACCACGCTGTGGCGGAGGGGTTTGTGAAGGAGCAGAACAGGCGGCTGGTGCTTTCCGCCGCAAAGCCAGTGGAGCTGCTTGACCTGCTCGAGGTTGGCAGCAAGCAGCCCTCGTTTTCTTACCCTCCCTCCCTCCCTGACTTCCTCCCCCCCTCCCTCC
>WELB01000115.1:181178-195150 GCA_009602725.1 Spirogloea muscicola
CTGTGGTGACACCTCTACTGACAACTTCGACAGGAAGCTCACTGCTGCCCTGTGCGATATTGTGGAGGACTTCGCTCTTGTCAGTTTCAGTACGCTTGACATTCAGGTATTTGGAATTGCTACTAGCCAAGAATAAATGCAACCGGCATAAGGAATGCTCGACAGCTTTATGTGCTCATGTTGCTCCGCCGCTGAGGCATCAGATCCAGTACTTCTTGGCATATGTACTTCAGAAGGGCCTGGGCCCAGTTGTTTTGCTGCAATTATACTATCTTGATAACAAATGTCAGATTCAGTGAGCATCTACAACTCACCACTTGAGGGTCTTGGACAGGATAAGGAGAGCGTCTACAACTTGTTGAAAGTGATTGATAAGAGCAATGGTTACGTATTTGGGGGCATTGAGGGCAGCATGAAGGAATATAGCAAAATTGCTGCAGGCCCTTTAGACTGGGAGTACAACCGATATCCTCTCAAAGCGCAGTTCCTGCAATCTCAAATCTAAGGATACACGCAAGAAAGGTTGCTTGTGACCTGTTAACAATCATGCATGCCACTTGCGGCTGCAAAGCATTGTCACAGCTCTTCAGAATTTGCCAGCACTTTGTGCAGTTCAACTTGACTCGCAGATTTACAACTGGCGCTATCCAGGAGAGGTACATGAGCGATGGCAGCGACTGAAGAAGGCCCAGATTCTCTGGTACAAAAAAGCTTTCATGGCAGGAGCTTGCTTCCACAAATCCTGATCCAGGTGCTTTGAATAGACAGCACCTCCAAATCCTACCTGTTAAACCTCCAGAAGCTGCACTTGCGAGGGTGGTCACTTGACGGAGTTTGATGGAGAGATTGGCAAACCTGTTAGCGTTTGGTCAGAGTGTAAAGAACAAGGACCTTATATTGAGGCCCTGGCTGAAGTTACTGGCCTACTTGTGTTGCCCATTGCTGCTTGACCAGCTTCATATAAGAATGTAGTCACTCAACTGGGTTGCCCCAGGCTGACTTCCAAGTCCATAGTCTAGTGCACCTCCAATCACTTCTAAGCTGTCTGCTACTCTCGCTTTGCAGAAGCTCAGCTCTTCAAGTCTGACAGCATGCAGCCCGCCTTGCAGACCAGCATTTGAGTCGCTGCATGTGCCAAATGTCCGGCAGGAATGCCTAGGAGTTTCTGTGGATCGGCAGGTGCGCTGGGACGTGGTCGTCATCCACCACCAGCTCAACCTTGTGCCCTTCAGGAACCTCCCAGGGCTTCCACTCTGCATGCACAGCTCAGGAGGGAACAACGTGATCAGATAGCAGGTTGCAGTACTTTGTCATAAGTCAAGACCACGGTGCAGCCGTTGACCCCAGCAGGTTCGTCCTTCCTGCCGAGCAATGGGACGTGCGCAAGGCCTCACTTTTCAAAAGCCAGCCTTCATAGTCATCTTAAACACTTGTACGCATTGCTTGTAGCGTGGGTTCAATCCTGGATGGTGTCCTAAGTTTTTGGTCAGGAAGCACTACCTCTCTCAAGTGCTGCAACTTGCATTTGGCTCGCCCGAGAGAATGGGTGGTGGCCAAAGCCTGAAGGCCAGCTCAGCCGTCTGGACAGGTTGCGTCACGACTCTCGAAGCACGCGGCTCGCCGCACCAGGGCTCGATAACGCCGCCAGGCTGCGGAGGGCTCACCGGCCATCTTGGGGATGAGCTGAAGCTCGTCGGTGGCCTGCGCCAGGAGCTCCTCCACCTGGCCGCAGGCGATGCGGCGCTCGATGACCTCCCACTCGGGCTCCTCCTCGCAGACGCGCAGGCGGTGCTGCGCGATCTTCTCCACGTTGCGGCGGTACGCCGCCGCCGACGGGATGGCCTCCACCGCCGCCAGCGTCTGGCGGTAGAGCGCGATGAGCTTCTCGCGCGCGTCTGGCACCACCTCCAGCCCCGCGATGCCCGTCGTCTCCTTGAGGCGGCCGCCGGCGGCCGCCAGCAGCGGGCCCGCCAGCCGCCGCAGGAACATGGCGCGCGACGGGCGGGGATGTACGCCGCGGCCAGCCGGCCCGTCTCTTCCTGCTGCCAAGCGAGCGCAGGCGCTAAGGTAGAGCCGGTACGGTGACGCGCTGACGGAGCTCCACCCACCCAGATGAGGGCCGCCGCGGCCGCCGCCGCCGCCGCCGCCGCCGCCTGCCGACTTCGCCGCCGCGGCTGCTGCTAGATTGGGCGCTGCTCTCTGTGTCCCCAGCGCTCGGCGGGGAATTCCGTGGCTCTCCGTCACCATGGCAGGCAAGCTCCACCAGCCCAGCCGCCGTCAGGCTGCGTGGCCTCGCCTCACTTGCCGGCAGGCTTGTCGCCGCAACCGGGACGGCGGTCGTCTGGCCTTTGAGCACAGCCGCACCAAGGAGCACCTATTGTCCGCGCTGTTGATGTAGATGTGCTATCATAGGCATCCCTCGGTGTGCGCCTGCCATTAGGCAATTCACTTGCATACTAGCTCGCCCGCTGAGTTGGTGGCCGCGGCTGCTCCGCCCTCTGCAGGGACCTTCCAGCACGGCGCGCTCGCCGGCGCCAGCCCGCCTCAGGTCCAGAGAGTGAGTCTGCCAGCCTCCACCACCTACCGCGAGTTTGCAGCATCCGCGAAGTCGATGAGGCAGCTGCCATCGCCCACCATATCATGAAAGCTTTGCGAGATTTGGCAGATCCGCTGCTGATTGCATGCATGCATGTCCGTGCAAGTCCTTCTCCGCCATGATAAGGGGGGAGGAGACAGGGATCTGGTGTGCACCTAGTTGCTGATCAAGGAGTCCGTTGGCCCTGATCGGCACGCATCGGATGGTCTCGTGTGCGCAGTTTATGGAGGAGGAGGACCGGCTGTTCAACGCCGAGGTGGCGGCCGTGGAGGCCTGGTGGCGGCAGGAGCGGTTCCAGCACACGAAGCGGCCCTACTCAGCGCGCGACGTCGTGAAGCTGCGCGGCACCATGCCCGTGCACTACGCATCGAGCGACCAGGCCAAGAAGCTGTGGCGCATCCTCAAGTCGCACCAGGCCGGCGGCACCGCCTCGCGCACCTTCGGCTCGCTGGACCCCGTCCAGGTGGCGCAGATGGCCAAGTACCTGGACACGATCTACGTCTCGGGGTGGCAGTGCGCCTCCACGGCGTCGTCGTCCAACGAGCCCGGCCCCGACCTCGCCGACTACCCCATGGACACCGTGCCAAACAAGGTCGAGCACCTGTTCCTGGCGCAGCTCTTCCACGACCGCAAGCAGAAAGAGGCGCGCATGAGGTTCGTACGCCGGCCCACTGACGATCTGCTTGGCTGCGATCTGGTCCTGGTGTGTAGATGTTGGGATCGAGACCGGCTTGATAGTCTCAATTGTTCCAGTCGTCACCTTGATCACCACTACAGTCAGATCGCAGCTGCTCAGTGATCTCATTCAGAGCCATTGAGATCGTCTCATCATCAACGCTACATATTCTTAAGATCTCAATTGTGTCATTTGTCACGATTGTAATGATGAGCACAGTCGTCTTCATTGTCACATTTGGCACAGTCGCGGATCACTGAGGTGGGAGCGACGGTGTCCAGTATGTCAATCGAGTCGTAGATCTGTCATCTGACACCGCTGCTGGACGTGTGGGGCACTGTCTGTCTGCAGCATGACAAGGGAGCAGCGGGCCAAGACGCCGTACATCGACTACCTGGCGCCGCTCGTCGCCGACGGCGACACGGGCTTCGGCGGCATCAGCGCGACGGTGAAGCTTGTGAAGATGTTCGTGGAGCGCGGCGCGGCGGGCATCCACATGGAGGACCAGGCATCGGTCACCAAGAAATGCGGGCACATGGCCGGCAAGGTCCTGGTCGCCACGTCGGAGCACGTCAACCGCCTGGTGGCAGCCCGCCTGCAGGTGTGCGCCGCCTGCTCGTGGAGACGGCTGTTGAGGGTTGACTTCAGATCAGAGTCCGGCAGATCCCAGCGGCGGGCGTCAGGACCGAGCATCGGCTGACCGATGCACCTGCAGGCCCTACAACAGCCGCTGGGATCTGCCGGACTCTGATCTGAAGTCAACCCTCTAGGAACATGCATGCAGGAGGCCTTGATCTTGACCTTGGCCTTGACCTATGTGTTGACTTTGACACGGGAGCTGACTCTGACGTGGGTGCACTCGGCGCGCAGTTTGACATCATGAGCGTGGAGCAAGTGCTGATTGCGCGAACGGACTCGGAGGCGGCGACGCTGATCATGACCAACATCGACCCCCGCGACCACTCGTTCATCCTGGGCAACACTAACCCCCACCTGGCGCAGAGCCTGGTTGAGGTCCTCAACGACGCGCAGGCCGCCGGCAAGACGGGGCCCGAGCTCCAAGGTGCGGAGCTCACTGCTGGCATTGCGGCCAGACTGCTGGCCATGGTGCTTGTCGTCGTAGACGTTCTTGTGTCGTTGGTCCAGAAGATGGGCTCTCGCCTGCCCAAGTCGCTGACGGCTCTCTGGCCTGCGCTGCTGCTGCGGTGCGGCAGCGCTGGAGGACAAGTGGCTGGCTTCA
The DNA here is from genome assembly GCA_009602725.1 of Spirogloea muscicola. Classification (NCBI taxonomy): domain Eukaryota; kingdom Viridiplantae; phylum Streptophyta; class Zygnematophyceae; order Spirogloeales; family Spirogloeaceae; genus Spirogloea; species Spirogloea muscicola. The sequence goes on from WELB01000115.1 coordinate 185,691, forward strand.
GCGGACCTGCGGCTGTACGCTGACGCGGTGGCGGACGCCATCCGCAAGCTGGGCATCCCCGAGGGCGAGAAGGCGCGCCGCCTGGACGAGTGGTTTGCGCAGTCGGAGGGCAAGGCGCACCACGAGGCGCGCGCGCTGGCGTCCAAGCTGGGCGCACCCGCCGTGTTCTGGGACTGGGACGCGGCGCGCACCCGCGAGGGCTACTACCGCTTCCAGGGCGGCGTCAAGGCGGCCATATCGCGCGCCGCCGCCTTTGCGCCGCACGCCGACCTCATCTGGATGGAGACGGCCAAGCCCGACGTGCACGAGGCGCGCGACTTCGCCGAGGGCGTGCGCGCGCGCTGCCCCTGGGCCATGCTGGCCTACAACAACTCGCCGTCCTTCAACTGGGACGCCTCGGGCATGACTGACCAGCAGGTCCGCCGCCTAACATTTTCTGTTTATTCCGCTTAACATTCGGTCAATTCACAAAGCAGGACTTGTAGATTGCAACATGTAAGATAGTCCCACTAATCCTGCGCCGCCTCCCACGAGGTCTGGCCCCCAGGCCTGCGCTTGCTTCATATCAAGCAGTGTGCATCGGCTGCCGCTGTTTCCCTTAGCTTTGGTGGGGGCTCGGTTGCTGCTTGCTGCTTGGCTGACTATCACCGGTGTGCTCTGGCCGGCCCCGCCCGCAGATGGCGGACTACATCCCGGCGCTGGCCAAGATGGGCTACGTCTGGCAGTTCATCACGCTGGCCGGCTTCCACGCCGATGCGCTCATCACCGACATGTTTGCCCGCGACTACGTGCAGCGCGGCATGCTCGCCTATGTCCAGGTGAGCCACTCTAGTCAGAAGCCTTTGACAGTTGGAGAGGTTTGGTTGCCTCGCTTGGCCTGGTGAAGCTTTCAAGCGCAGCCCAGCTCGTTCCAGATGGTCGCGTACCTCGTAGCTGACATGGTGTCTGTGTGCTTCGAGCCGTGCAGGACATCCAGCGTCCAGAGCGCAACGGCGCAGTCGAGACACTGGCGCATCAGACGTGGTCGGGCGCCAATTATTATGACACACTGATGAAGACAGTGACGGGCGGCATTTCGTCCACTGCTGCCATGGGCAAGGGTCAGTACTGCAGGATTGGCATGATGGCTATCTGATCCTGACAGCTTGTTTCCTAAAGGCTGCAGCATGCTCTGTGCTGCTCGGCAAGCCACTCCTTGAGCGAGGCTTCCTGTCAGCTTCAGGCATTCATGTTGGCTACTCAGCAACAGGAACAGTGATTGCGAGAGGCCGGAGGACCTGATACTCTGCTCCTGTGCACCCGTGCGAGCAGGTGTGACAGAGGACCAGTTCAAGAGCACCTGGGCGCCTGCAGCAGCCAGCTCCATGGAAGGGGATGGTATCTATGCCAAGCTCTGATTGCGCAGGTTGTATCAAGCAACCCAGCTTGACGTACAGCCACAGACACCCCTTCTGCCTTGGCCGCCGTTGCGCAGTAGCTCCATCACCCTGTAAAAAATTTAAGCTGCTGTGCGCGTGCACTCTATTCATTTGCTAGCTGCATCTGCCACTGTCTGCTACGATGGGAGCATGCACGTACTATCACCAAAGTAGCACTCATTTAATCGAGTCAATCTGCTAGGCAGCCGCTTTAGTCGGTACTTTCAACCCGCCGGTGAATTACCACAACTCAATCTAGAGCAACGCTAGAATTCTCTTTACAGAGAGGCCACATTATTTGCTGGAGTAGACATTCAATATTCTGTTAATTAAGTTTGCAGCTCACCTGCCAGCTGCCTGATAGCCATGGTATTGGATTTATGTTTTCATGTGGCTACATCCTCTCCATGCATTGGTTGTAAGCAGACAGTGACATCTATTATGCCAATCTTTACTAGCAGTAAGCTGGCCTTGCATTACTGCGTGTTCCATGGCACTAGTGTGTGACACCAACATTCATCATTCCTGCACTCACATCCAGCTTTCACAAGTTGCTGTAGATTTCCTGGTTGAATCTACTTTCAATCTAGTGACTGGCAGGGCGGTCTTGGCATTTGCAGACGAAAATGTCAGCATTTGTGGACATTACAGCGGCCTAGTGAAGCAGCGGCCTAATGAAGCAGCTCTTAAGTATAGCATGACTCGGACATGCTCAAGTGGTCGACCTCTTAAAGGGCTTCTTGAAACGTGGGCACAAGATGGGCCGCTCAAAGCTACTGAATGCTGTCTGCTGCAGCGAGAGTACTGGAAGAGCCGCACATATATGCGTTGCAACCCCACAGCTTCTTAGCATCCTCTTGTGAAGCAGCAACATAGTGCTGAAGATGGCCTACTTCCCCACCAATACTGCATTGTCCGGCTTGAGATGGTTCACCCGCATTGCCCCCAGCAGGTAATTGTCGGCACGGCCCCATTCCTCCGGTGGCGGCTGTCACGATGTAATAGAAAGGCCTCAGCAACGAAGACAGTGGACACCTTGATAAGTGGTGCTCTGCAGTTACCTTATGTACACCTACTTAATCAGTGCTTGAGTTGGTAGGATCAGAACTAGAGTCTTGAGCGGATGTCTCATGAGTGGAAAATATGTTACGCATCCAAGCAGCACAATGTCAGGAGCGCTGTACCTCAATAAATATGGCCAGATCTATCACGAGGGACGCAATGAATTTGAGGACAAGGCTCATCATGCCTCGTGCAACTGATGACGAACCAATATCAATGTCAATCTGCAAACACACAGATAGCTCGTTTAGTGTGCATCGTACTACCTGTGCAATGGCTGCAAGCCTTCCTCAAGTCTGGTTCCTGTGAACCTGCTACAATATCCAGCTACAAACAGTCTCTTTTAATGACAAACTTGACTCAGGACAGTAATACTTGGAAGCTCCTCAGACCCGCGCGTTAGAGTGGATGGGGAATGCAATTCTGGCCTTTTTATTTAGCATACCTCCAAGAAGTTGGGGCCCCGAATGTAATTGCAGCTCAGGCTCTGGGCAACTGTTACCACAGTTTTTCCCACAGCCCTTTTCACAATCCAATAGCCCTGGGCTCAGGTGCGCAGGCCGGTGAATCTAAATGTTTAATACTCTTACTGCCAACATGAAGGGCACCTGCTACGGTGTGATGGCTGAAACAATGATTGCAAGCAGTATGCTTCCAGAACTTTATCTTGAGGCTTGAGCCAGCAGAGGGCATGGTTGATGAGCATGTCTAGCAAACTTGGACACTTCAGGGGCACCAAGGAGCAGACAGAAAGCGGACCTTATGCGCATCTGACAAGCATATACAAGCCAAAGTAAAGTGGAACACCAGGGCAAGTGCCATTCAGTCACCTTGACGACTGCGGGAAGAAGCTTGAAGGAGGCGTCGCGGAAGCTGTCGCTCCCATTCACAAACTTGTCCAGCAATGAGCGAGGCCTGATGGGCTTGGGCGCCACAAGGTATGCTATGACACTATAATTTCGAGGCTTGCCTGGTATCTGTGGATTTGCCAGGTTACAAAAAGTTTGGAGGAATTACAGAAGGGCTTGACTTGTAAGCAAGTGTTGAACGAAGTCACACACTAACCGCCAAGGCCTAAATTTCATACCCTGGATTAAGCATCGTCACAAGTGATCAAGTATGAAAAGTTTCACAACGGAGAACTGTTCCGCTTTAGCCTCTGACATGGTCCACCTTGCGTAGCTGTGCTCGAGACAACTACCTGGAGATTCACAACTAGGATGAATGGAAGTCGCTTTCCTTCAGGTGACTGTAACAAACCACAAAAAAGTTGGAATGTGACTTCAAGCGGGCTGGGTGTGAGCTTGACCGCCGTGTTTCTATGAAGATATACATGATAGCATGATGCCAGACAGCACAACTTATACAAGATCATAGTGACTATGTACATCAACATAGCCATTCGCAAGCTTGCCAAAGTGTCGCTTGCAGAAGCTTAGATACCTGCACGATGCAGCCCGGTGTTGTGGCGAATGCGTCAAGCTTGCCCTCATGCTTGTAGCAATCCACAGCCAGCAGCTTCAGCAGAGGCTCTCCGACATCAACCTGTACGCCAGGAAGTGATTTCACCTTACGACTCATAGAAGTCACCTTATGACTCTTTTGAGGGCATGTACATGTTCACTGTGACGGCAGCATAAGCCTTGTCCTCAATAGCAGGTGTTTAGGGTTTAGGATTTAGGACTATTAGGGGAATTCTCAGACTTTGCTAGATGCTACACCAGTAGACCAGTTTCAACGGTGGACTGCATCGTGCAAATTGCTCCCACCGTGGTGGGTTTGCTCCGCCGATTTTGTTGGGTCAGCTGAGAAATTTCTGGCTGACTCCAGCCCTCCCGTGCCATATTCCCTTGGAAATTTCTCTCCTCAACTACTACAGGTTGCACATCCTCCTGCAAGTCTGATGCCAAAGGAGGAGCTGCAGGGCAAAGGCAAAGGAGGAGCAGAGTTCCGCATTAGTCAAACTTAGAATTCACTCATGCTCGGTCTCCCATGCATTGTGACTGTGAATATTCTTAACTTGCTGAATGCAACTGGAAACAGAAGTCAGTCGCACCTTTTGTGGGCTTGGCGATGCTCGACTTCTTTCTGAGGAGTCTTGATGGTGGACTATCCGATTGCTGGGGTAAGACGACACGTGAGAGTATGTTAGAGAGTCTACTAATATCTCCGACAGGAGACTGCTGCCCATTAACAAGAAGCACTGCTTTGCATTTGTGACAAAACCAGCATCCAATCTAGAAACGAGCTCTGGCCAGGACAGGGCGACCAACAAGATGTCCACTCGGGCCAACATACAGACCCTGACCATGTCACCAATGCTCGGAGCAGCATCGTAGAACTCCTCATCCTCCTCTTCGTCGTCTTCGGCTTCGTCACCGCTTGGCTCTCCTACGCTGGTCAGGTCGAAGAGCCTGCTGTCCCCCTCCCCCAAGGACGGGGCAATCTCAGAATGGCGGATGGAGATGCTTCCGCTTGCCAGATCTGGTCTGGCCGCAAAGAACTCCCTCAATCCTGGCCAACCAAATGTGACTATAATATTCAGAAGTATTCTACAAGAATGCAGAACATAGTAACGACAACAAATGCAGTGTATGAGCGGAGGTGCTCAGTGAAGCAACATTGAACAGGAGGCACGCCAATGAAGTAGATGCAGAAGCGCTCAAGTTTTATCCTTTGTGACAGTGATGCAGTAGACCTGCTACCTCCATGTTGAGCTGGATTAGGCACCTGCAATACGGGAGAGGAGAAAGTAGGGTATTGTGACATGGAATCTGCCAAACTCGGTTGGCTTCCACTTGCTCCATCCGGTGCTCGTGAGCTCCATGTACTGAGTGACCTGAGACTTGGACCTTCCGAGCGGAACAATCTCCCAGCTGCCGGCTGATTGACAGAACCAGCAAAATCAAACATTGTTAGTATAACCCGTTGCTGCAATAGACGGCACAATCGATTGAGGTAGACTGACTGCAACATGATTGCATGCATGGAAAAAGTCAAGCTGCCACTTGCTCCAGATGAATTTTCCAATCAAGCAAGCCACTCACGATTAGCTGTCATGCGTTCGTGCGTTGGATACTCCGGGGCATTAACATGCGTCGTTGCCAAGGATGCGATGGCTGCAACATGCCAGAGATGAGCATGGGTGACTTTGTGTGACAGCTAGATGCTGCAAACCCCGGTTCATGATCAACTGTCATACATTCAACAAGGCTCTCCCAAGCTTGAGCAAGACATAGGCGCTAAGGCACACACTGTAGGCGCCACTGGAGTCTCGCCGCCAATACCGTGCAGTGACCATGTCACGAGGTGAGTGCCACCTGCCGTTGCACGTGAAGAGCACAACCGTTCAGAATCGGACAAGTCCTAGTCTTGACGAAATACCAACACTTCGACGGACCAAATGCGGGACATGGACTGCCAAGAAAGTCATACTTCTTGTAGTACTTGGGGTTGATGCTGGTGTACATGACGTCCAGGTGGCCATCCACGTGCTCGATGCACCTCACATCCCCAGAAATCTGATCCCACCTGTGCAAAGAGTATAGGGATTTGCTCAGCGGTGCTACTATGAGGGGGTGTATTGTACTTAGTGCAACTATACATTCGATTTGATACATGAGTATTATGATTCCAAGCAGGAGCAGTCATCGACATAAGACCAGAGTCTCTGAAGATAATGAGACTCAGAGCCATACTGGTAACGTGTTGCTGGATTAGATGTCATAATGGCCTCAAATATAGCGTCAGAAGAAGCAGCCACGACCCCAACTGCCTTCACAATTGCTGTTTTGTTCTCCTGCAATTGCCAGGTATGCGTTCAGCATATGAAAGATTGGGTCCCACAACCTGACAATCAACACATCCAGCATCATCTTAGACCTCACAAGATTAATCAGAAGGTAGTGTCACTGCGGGCAGACTGCACTACAAGGTACACCTTAGCATGTTCCACGTCCTCAAAAAACCGAAGTCCTGGCAGAGGACAAGAATATAGGCAAATGTCAAAAGTGGATGAATCACTGCATAAAGCATTGAAAGCATGACCTGACATGACTAACAAGAGCCTGATGTACGATGTAAGCAGACAGGTTGCCTCTTGCGGCTGCATCGCTTTGTTCCACTTACAGTACTACAGATCGAAGCTTACCATTCTCGACCCTAAAAACCCGCCAGGCATATGCATCTGCAAGGTCACTCTGAATTGCTTTTGCACTCAGTGCAGCATCCTCCATCATGCCCAAGTCTGAGGATGACGTGGAGCCCACGCCCTCAGAGACCTCTGTTCGCTCTGAGCATGGTCAGGGCACTAAGGGTCAATCATATGCAAGACAGTTGTGACAGTACACCCACAAGTACTTGCCAAAAGTATATTGTCAACCTTCGACTAAACATGTGAACATATGCCACAGCAAGAAACTTAAACGTGAACAAGCTCACCTTTGCCGATGCTGACAATCCGCTGGAGGCTTTTGCCACCTGCAGTGAGCTCTCCAGAGTGTGGAACAGCTCCAGAGTCGACATTTGCATCCTTGCTCGTTTCCATTGTCGGGGGTTTGTTGCGCTTTCCTGTCATCCTGAATCTGGGATGAGAGGGACAGTGGCTCCAGTGTCATGTACCTATGGTATATTGTCTTGATTCTTGCAGTTCTAGCAGCTCACAAGAAATGGCAGTCTAGAAATTCGAAAGTAGCTGGAAGACCCTGTCAAGACCTCCCTTACAACACAGCGATCCAGTAGTAGGATAACAAGGCTGAATAGCCATGCTGTAGCAGCCTGAGAAGCGTCTCTCTTGGCATGTAAAGCTCATGCCATAACCTCTACTCTGGCTGGATATGGCTGGAGTGCAACTCATTTTCGAGAGGTGCAATGCATACAGGAGCATAGCAACTCCACACTTACTGTTCATCATCCTCGGGTGCACTGTGGTTGTTGCCATCTCTCCTGGATAAGTACTTCTCTGCCTAATGCCAAGCTAATAGGAAAGGTTGTGTCAGAGAACTAACTATCGTTGGGAGACAAGGTTGCGCACCAAGGGGCGTTCACTGTCACACGCAAGCATGAGCTGGCTGGTGCCAATGTAGTCCTGCCGCACCAGAATCACCTGTAGAGAAGTAAATAAATTGCAGAGACAACATACCTCTGCCTTGGCATGCTCAAAAGCCGACAGCCATTGGCTCGCCCCCTCGGCACTGGTGCAGCCAAACTGCAGGCAGAAGGTGCATTAGATCATGGAGCTCTAGTGCGGGTGCCTTATTGATATTATTCTGCAGATCCTCAAGTGGGTAGCACTCAGGCTGTAAAGCAATTATGAAACAAGTAGGCAGTCTGGAGGAACTCCTGTGTGCGAGGAGATAGATGGTCTCACCAAGCCCTCATACTTAGGGTGCACCTTATCGTAGAGCCTCAGGATGTATAACACCTGCAGCACCACAAAGCTGCAGGTTTACGACACAACTTTCCCCCGTGAACCTCTGGCCCCCTTGTATCTCTTACCTCTTCTATCATCAGCAGGAATGTAACAAAAAGGTGCTAGAGGGGAGAGGTTGAGGACAAGAGGGGCTAGAAGGACTCAGACTGACCTTGTCCTTGTAAATGCCACGCCCCATGTCCTTGGCTACCATCGTCCTGCCGACCATGCCGACCCGTACTGGCTGAAAAGAAGCGGGCCGGCGGCGAGCCACATTGAGGCCACGGATGATCGCTCCAGAGACCAGCGCAGGTTGCAGCGGGAGCGGGAGCGGACGCGGCAGGACACACCTCTTGTGGGAAGTGCGTAGGGTCGCGCTTGAACATGGCTATGGTGCGGCCCTGGATGCGCATGAATCTCGATTTGCAGTACTGCAGACCGAGCACGTTGGTGCCGACGATGTAAATCCAGCCCTCAAATGTGGCCATGGCTGCCGGTGTCCTGGGCAGACCACCGCTCGGTCCTCACACAGAGGAATCCTCACACAGAGGAAGATCTCAGCAGCAAGGGCGCGGCGCCCGGAACATCCAGCTAGCAGCTCGGAAACGAGTGCGGCGCGCCACCACCGTGGCGTGCGTCCGGAAGCCGGAGCTCCATCTGCGGCAGTGTAGCTGCCGAGCACTCGCTACGAAGCAGCCTGCTTGCGGCAGCGGTCCCGCCAGCCGAGCCTCAAGAAGAGAAAAGGATCAGCTGTCCAATGATGGCGGCGGCGGAGGCGGCAAGCTTCACGGCGGCGGCGGCGGCGGCGGCGAGGGCGGCGGCGACGCCCGCCAGGCGGCGTGCCTGCTGCAGGACGGCCAGCTGATGACTGGAATGAGCGGGCCCTGGCAGGAGGTGGCACGGTGGCAGGGTGAGAGCCGGAGATAAACGGCGAGTTCTGTAGGCGAAAGGGAGGCCGCCACAGCGGGAAGCATGACACCGTCGCCACAGTTCCAGGCTAACATTCGATAGCATTAAAACGGGGTCACCCTCGGCGCCGTTAGCGAGGCCCGTCAAGTCAGTTGCCACGGTGTTGGCTGCTCTTCTACCTCAACACCTGACATCATCAATCTCGCCTGGCACGTGGCGGCAAGAGTGGACAACTATCCTGCGGCTGCTTAGCAGGGGTTACTGAGTGTCTCGTAGCAGCTTTGTTTCTGTTACTTAGCGCTTCCCCTGGCCCCCTTCTCGTACTCTGTTCATTCTTTTTCGGGCTGGTTGTTCCAGCCCCTATTCTCAATGGGCGAGCACTTTCTTCTATCTCCAGGGCCGCCGCTAAATGTGGGGCACAGGAGCCGACGTCTGACGGCGCCGCTTGTAAGCCGAGACGTCCTGCACTGAGGAGCCGCAGGCACATTTTAGCGCTTCCCCTGGCCCCCTTCTCGTACTCTGTTCATTCTTTTTGGGGGGCAGCTTGGGCCACTCCAGCATTCCGCAGGCCTTAGTTGCATATTATAGAATGCGGCTCTCGCTTAGTTTGCAGCGCTCGCAAGCATTGGCTCTTCATCAACGTGCAGGGCGCGCTCTAAGT
>WELB01000115.1:211465-222575 GCA_009602725.1 Spirogloea muscicola
AAAAAAAAAAAAAAAAAAAAAAAAAAAAAAAAAAAAAAAAAAAAAAAAAAAAAAAAAAAAAAAAAAAAAAAAAAAAAAAAAAAAAAAAAAAAAAAAAAAAAAAAAAAAAAAAAAAAAAAAAAACAGCGCGGCGCACAGCAGCGGCCCGAGGAAGGGCCCGGCACGGCGGCGACGACGCCGGGCGGGCGCGGCGGCGGCGGCGGCGGCAGCCGGAGAGGAGAAGGTGGGCGGAGAAGTGGTAATGGCGGCGGAGATGCGAGGTGGGGGGTCAGCGGCCGGGCTGCCCGCTCCGGGCGGAGGAGGGGGGAGCCAGCCATGGAGGGCCGCCATGCACGCCCCCCCTCCTCCCTCCCTCCTCCGCCTCGAACGCGCCGGCCTACCGACAGGGCAAGGTGTCCCCCGGATAAGCCCCCTCCCCGGGGGTCGGGTGAATATCTGCCTCCCTGGCCCTGCTGGTAACAGCTACTTGGAGGCGCGCTCTCCCGGGGGCCCGGAATCGGAACCGTGGGCGAATGCCCCCCAGGTGGTTTGACCAGACGGGGCGGATGGTTCCCCGTCGCGTCGGCCGCGCCCTCGGGAGTGCCGCCGCCGCCCCGCGGGCCCCGCCGGCCGTCGGGCTGCAGACGCAGCTGGCGTCGGTCGGCCGACTTTCTCGACGGGCCCGACAGTGCTCCCCGTCGGTCTTCCGACGAACAGCGTGGGGGGAGAGCGCCCAGGCCGGCCACTCCGCCTGGCCCCCTCCCACCTCCCAGGCGTCGGCCGCCCGACGAGTGTGAGCGGCAACGCCCGACCATCGCTCGGGCGGGGGGCATCGTCGGCCGGCCCCTCCTCCCGCGCGCGCGCCAAAGAAAGGGCGTGGCCGCGAAACAGCCCCAACCGCCGGGCTCAAACCTGCTAACGACACCCGAGCCCCCTTCTAACGGCGGAACCCACTGATAGCCCATCAGTCTTGTCCATTCCCTCCGGGCTTGCATTCTGCAGCCCCTCGCCACCGTTGCATGAGCTTACTTTCTCCTTTCGATGGCCCATCGGCCCTTTCAAAGGCCGCTTCCGCCCAGCGCTACGTGAGCTTCAGCTGGACGTGAACTGAGTCCCAAGCGGAGCTACCGCGGCCAGGAGCGCAGCCGCCGCCGCCGCCGCCGCCGCTGCCGCCGTCGCCGCCGCCGCTGCCAAGCGCGGCTTGGGGAATGTCCACAGCAGCCTCTGGCAGCTGTGCTGAATCGAGGCGTCTGCAGCCGCGGAAGCACGTCTGCATTGACGTGGTCGGGCAAAGGGGGCGAGCTCGGCCAGCGCCGCGGGAGGGCCTCGGGGCCACGCCATGCCGTCGATGGAGCTGGCCCGCGGCAGCATCCACCGGCTCGAGGTGGACAACTTCAAGTCCTACAAGGGCCACCAAGTGATCGGTCCCTTCAAGACCTTCACTGCCATCATCGGGCCCAATGGCGCCGGCAAGTCGAACCTCATGGACGCAATCAGCTTCGTGCTCGGCGTCAAGTCCATGCAGCTCCGGGGCAGCCAGCTCAGGGACCTCATCTACGCCTTCGACGACAGCGAGCGCAACGAGAGAGGCCGCAGGGGCTCCGTGAAGCTCGTCTACAGGACGGCCACGGGGGAAGAGCTGACGTTTGCGAGGTCGGTGACTGGCGGGGGCACCAGTGAATACAAAGTAAACGGTAGAAGCGTGTCCTGGGAGGACTATAATGCGCACATGCGCTCCATTGGAATCCTTGTCAAGGCTCGCAACTTTCTAGTTTTCCAGGTTGGTGTTGAGCCAGGCCCGCAGCACGCAGCTCGCACAATGATGTCTCTACTCGTATGGATGCGCTGGTCTGTCTTCTACGATCACATGGCCTCATTGTTGTTGACTGCAGGGTGACGTGGAATCCATTGCGTCAAGATCGGCCAAGGAGCTCATGATGCTCTTTGAGCAGATTTCTGGGTCTGAGGAGCTGAAGAAGGAATATGAGGAGCTGGAAGAGAAGAAGGGCAAGGCCGAGGAAGCGACGCTGCTCAGCTACCAGAAGAAAAGAAACATGGCGTCTGAGAGGAAGCAAAAGAAAGAGCAGAAGGATGAGGCGGAGCGCCATCTGAGATTGCAGAAGGAGCTTGTGAGTGGATTGCAATTAGCCTGTGTTGCCTACAAACTTATAGTTGCTGATCTTGGTGTAGCTGCAGCTGTCCATACTCGTAGACAAGTGTGCCTTTAGTGAAGGTTGATTTACAGACCATCCATCCCACTTGTCAACATATTGCAGTTGAACCTCAAGTCCAGCCACTCTTTGTGGAGGTTGTTCAACCATGACAAAGAGATTGCCAGCACCCAAGAGGAAGTTGATGAAGCTGTGAACAAGCTTCAACAAATAGAAGGGGAACAGGGGGCTTTGGACAGCCAGGTCAAGGACTTGAAGAAGGAGCAGGCTGGTCAACAGAAGGAAGTCTTACTCTGTGAGAAGACGATGAAGAAGAAGCAAAACGACATTGACAAGAAGGTGAGCTTGTCCACTGTCTTCTAGCTGTTTAGGTACTCATTCATGTACAGCAGATAATTCAGAAGTTCTTGATGCTGTGTCCGTGCTCTATACGTTTGCGGTCAGTGCTCGTCATGCTGACAGGACTTGCCATGGCCTGGCTGTACAGCAACCAGATATGCTCAAGTGCAAGGAAGCTGTCAAGCGCCTGCAGCTTCACATCAGTAATGAGGAGTCTGCGCTTGCTGTCAAGTCGAGCGAGTACGAGAGGAAGCAGAGGGAAATTGGTGACTTACAGAAGGACCTTGAGCGTGCAACGGCTCAGCTTGAGGAGCTGATGCAGCAAGGTCAGGGGACTGGCAAGGAGCTGCAGCTCGCAGAGAGCCAGATAGCTGAATACAACCGCGTGTGAGTTCAACAGCACCAAGCGTACACTGTTGACCTCATCCACGACTTGCTGTTTACATTCCAGAAACATCTTATACTTTCTTTCAGCTTGACATCAGTTCTGTGTACTTGCATGCAGGAAGGCAGAGGCTGGGGCAAAAACGTCCACCTTGAGGCAGGAGAAAGAAGTGCTCGACAGGCAGCAGGAAGTCGATAAGGCGGTGGCAAACAACCTTGAGGCCACAATCCAGCAGCAGACTGCTCGCGAGCAGCAGTTGAAGGCTCAACTGGAGCAGGTTGTGAACCGCAAGCAGCGAGTGGCACAAGACTTGGCAGCTGCCGAGGAGGAGCTAGTGCACATAAAAAGTCAACTCTCAGAAGTACAAGAGCGGCAACGCAAGCAGAGGTCAATCTTTGAGCACTGCTTTGCCTCTTATCTTCCTTGCACTCCCTTGTCATTGACATCTTATGCAGGAATTGTGGGCTTGGACAAGCTTCTGTTTGATCACAGACAGACAGACGCAATGATGACGTCTCAATGTAGGTGACAAGATTCCTGCTTGCCCTGTAACATTGAAGACTACGCTCTATTTCTCTTGATCGCAGATCGCGGAGTGAAGGTCTCTTGACAAAGCTAAACGACCTAGAAGTACAGTTGCGGGATGTGAAAGCTGACAGGAAAGAGAGTGAGCGAGATGTCAAGATGGCTGAAAATGTTGCCACCATGAAGAGACTGTTCTCTGGAGTCCATGGGCGAATGACAGACTTGTGCAGGCCAACTCAGAAGAAGTATAATCTGGCTCTGACGGTGGCTATGGGCAAGATGATGGAGGCTGTTGTTGTTGAGGATGATACGGCAGGAAAGGAGTGCATCCAGGTACAACTTGATATGTAAACTATATCATCTTGGTTGTGTCTTTGATGAAGCTCAGCATGCACCACCTACTGGCTTATGCTTTGTCCATCTGACATATATACCGACCTGACACTGCTCGCAGTACCTCAAAAACCACCGGCAGCCTCCTATGACCTTCATCCCCTTGCAATCGGTCAGAGTGAAACCAGTCCTGGAACGACTTCGGACCCTGGGCAGGACATCAAAGCTGATGATAGACGTCATGCAATATCCAGACCACGGGATTTCTATATCTGTGCCGCTAGCTGTGCATAGGCATCGTCTTACAGATGAATCTTTCTGACAGATGGGGATCAATAGCCTGTAAGCCAGAGCTTGTTCAGCAGCTGCAGATTGTAAAATGTGCAGGCTTGCATGACTTTTTCAGCATGTGACATGTTGTGACATCCTTGACTATCTGGTGCACGTTTGACAATTCTGTCGAAAGAGCAATGCTCTTTGCAGTTGGCAACACTCTTGTCTGTGATACTGTTGAGGAAGCCCGCTCCTTGGCGTTTGGAGCGGAGCGCCACAAAGGTGCATGCACGTATGAGGAGCAGTATTGATGCGATGTTTTCAGTGCCACGTGAAGGCTGCATGTTTTGATCTTGACATGACAATAAAACTACAGAGAGATATTACTAAGTAGCACCAATCTGGCTGCAGTGGTTGCACTTGATGGGACGCTCCTCTCCAAGTCAGGCGCAATGACTGGCGGCATCAGTGGCAACATGGACTCAAAGTCCCAGCGATGGGATGAGAAAGCAATTGCAAGTGAGAGCTCTTTCCTTGTTGGGCACAGCAAAGTGGAGCTGAATACTGGGCTTCCATGTACTAGGGGTTGTCTATCGTGAGAAAGTTACTGCGAGTCTGAGTGCAGGACACAGGACTGTCTGCTAACACCCAGGCCCGCGAGCATCTCAGTGGAAGCTAAGACAACAAGCCAACAGGCCGTGACCTGTTGTCATGACCTACTAGTGAAACCTCCCAGCAGCATCAGCATGACGAGTGACAAGACAGGAATTTACACGTGACAGATCTTAAGGCTAAGAAAGAGCAGTACGAGAAGGAGCTGGCTGATCTTGGGTCTGCAAGAGACATGCGGGTGACTGAGCAAGACCTTTCTGTGAAGCTTGGTGATCTGGAACGGAAGATTCAGTATGCCAAAACAGAGCAGGTACAATGAATTGACCTGTCAGACTATCATACTCTGCATGGTACCTGCTCATTAGCATCTTCTGTTGCTTTCCTTGCCTAAGGCATTGTGAGCTGACAATTCTGGCTGGTCACTTGCATTTCCTGTCAAGCAAATTTGTCAAAGCACTGACGGTATGATCAGCCCAGTCGTAGTCTCGTGACTGAGAGCATGCTGGTCTCAATATCTCCAGCTTCACACAGGAGATAAACTACAGCGCACCCAGATAGAGTTGCAGACTATCACCGATCACAAGCAACAGCCTGCCTCAGAAGTTGACAAGGTAAGGGGCATCTCGTGGGCAATACGCAGATCAGAGATTTGCTTACAGTACTACAAGTTTTAAGCCACACCTTTTTGCTGCTGTCCTTAACTGTACCTGAGGGCCAGGTTAACACAGCTCCTCTTGCTGTGGTGTATGTGTGAGTCCACCCTCTGTAAGTGATGGCACATCAACAAGTGCATGCAGGTGAAGAAGACCATGGCCCTGCGAAGCAAGGCAATCGCAAAGCTTGAAGATGAGATCAACCAGGTTGTAGACAGTGTGTACCGTGAGTTCAGCCGGACTGTTGGGGTGACAAATATTCGTGAATATGAGGAGAATCATCTCCGACAAGCCCAGCAGCTTGCTGAAAGGAAGATGAGATTGAAGGGCCAAGTAGCAAAGCTTCAAAATCAGTAAGTCTGACTTTCATTCAGTGGAAATCGTCGAGTTCGTTGCACAGGGTAAGAGCTATAAGAAGCCACAGTGAACATCTGCTTATACTGTTATGTATGTTGATGGAGAATCTCATGCCTTGTGTAGACTGGATTTTGAGACGCGGAAGCACAGCACTGCTCAATTGGAACGACTACGGGAGAGCATAGCTACGAACAAAGCGAAACTCGAAAGTCTCGCTAAAGAAGAGTCAACTGTGAAAGGAGCAGTACATGAAATTCAAGAAGAGCTTGACAAGTTGAGACAAAAGCTTCAAGGTCAGCGACTCCAAGCGTTGAAGGCAAATTGAGATACTTCTCATATGAGCAAGAATGAATTGATTGATGCTTCTGATAGTTCCAGAAGTAAGCGTCCACATTTGAAGTGGACATATGTCATGTTTCTATGACGGCATATGTCATCTTTCTATCAAATCTCTACCAATAGCTGAGGGGATTGTTGACCTGGTCTCCTGGTGTGGCTGTTTTCAGAGCTGCAAACACTCCTCGAAGACATCAACAGACAGCTCCAGGATATACAGAAGCAGAGTAGTAGCCTCAGTACAGCTGCTGGAAAGCTAAAACGGCAAATAACAACACTGGTATGCACCAATGTAGTGGCAAGAGGCTACTGCCACGTGCCGTACGTTACTGTGTTGAGGCGATCGTTAAAGCGTTTGCATTTTCATATGTTCCTAGTCGATCCTTGTGGTACTCAGTCCTCACTGCTTAGGCCTGATATTGGAGTACTCACACTTATCTTTGTCAAAGTGTAGGAAGCTCGCCTAGAACAGCTGAGAGCAAAGAGGAAAGAAATCCTTGAGACTGCTGAGCTTGAGCAGATCGAGCTTCCCATTCTGGGGGGTGGATACGAGCTCATGGAAGTCGAATCAGGTGGCCTACCCACTTCTGCACCAGCTACAGAAACAGCCGTGCAGTTGGATTACAGCAATTTGAATCGCAAGCTACAAAAGGTACAAGTCGTCTCATGGATTCCGAGTCACTCCTCCACTATTTGATGGTGAGATAGAACATTAATGGAGAGTGGTAGAAGGGTCTGAACTAACACTTATGTCTGTAAGGAGCTAGCAGAAATGCAATCCCATTCTTGTATCATACAGCAATAATTTGCATAACTGCTAGGTTTGCAAATTACTGCTGATCTCAACCCCGCATGTGGTTTAGGGGTTTCACTTGGCAGTCAGTGCAACAACCACCACTGTTCTTCTTCTGAACCTGCAGGTCTTTGGAGCTAGTTTACCATCCTTGCCGATCACTCGCACTGATGTTCTCGCTGGGTCTCACAGGAGATGGATGCAACTGAGAGGGAGGCCGTAGAGAAGGACTTTGCTAGCAAGATAGAGGCCTTATCTGCTGAGATTGAGCAAACAGCACCGAACCTTAGAGCATTGGATCAGTACGAGGCACTCAAAGAGAAAGAAAGGGAAGCCGTGGAGGCATTTGAGGTTGCTCGACAAGACGCACGAACAATCACAGATGACTTCAACGTGATAAAGCAGAAACGGTCAGCTCCTAAGTGAACACAGATTACATTCCTGCCTTATGTGTGCCTTGAATTGATTTTGAATCAATCAAATTGTCAGTATCGCCACTATTTCTCTAGTGGCATAGCTACCTCACAGCCTACGATAGTGGTTTTGCTCAAGATGACTTATGGAGATTGCCGAATAGCAAGCTGTCTTCCTGTTGTACAATCCTCAGCGTTGGCGGTTTGATCATATACAAGCTTACACAGGACTATCGGATGTGTTCCAGTTATGACCTTGTTATGGAGGCCTTCAATCACATCTCTGGTAATATCAACAACATCTACAAGGATTTGACAATGAGCTCTACACACCCCTTAGGGGGGACAGCGTACCTCACTTTGGAAAATGAGGACGACCCATACTTGCATGGCATCAAGTTCACTGCCATGCCTCCGACGAAGCGATTTCGAGACATGGAGCAGCTGTCTGGTGGGGAGAAGACTGTGGCTGCGCTTGCTCTTCTCTTTGCTGTTCACAGGTAAGTCATGCGCACGCTAAGCTCTTTCAAGTGAAGTGGGCATGCCTGTCATGTCACCTATTGGCCACCCATGTAGGCCTGCAGTGACTGGTCAGGGGTTTTGGTAGTCAAGACACTGTAAGAAGACCACCACAGAAGACAAGGGAGGGTTTTAGACAACTTTCTGCTCATCCCTTGAGCTTTAATGCTGACCACGAACACCTTGAGGCTCAAGGGCTGGTATACATGTCCTCTCAGTACTTAATTGTCAGAGCAAGTGCACTATTACCAGGAAGACAAGCGGGTAATACACTGATATTGCTGATGATAAGTTCACATGCACATGTACCGAGTTTCAAGGACTGCAACAAGGTATAAAGCTTACCAAGCTGTGTGTTTGGACATGGTTGCAGTTTCCGGCCCTCCCCCTTCTTTGTCCTCGATGAAGTGGATGCTGCCCTTGACAACATCAATGTGGCCAAGGTGGCAGCCTTCATACGCAGCAGGTCTAAGGAGGCCCCAACAAACGAAAGCAGGTCCGAAGCAACAACTGCATCCAAGCTTGGAGAAGGATTCCAGAGCGTTGTAATCTCTCTCAAAGATCAATTCTACGACAAGGCAGATGCATTGGTGGGCGTCTACCATGACTCAGAGCAGAGGTAAATTGACAATCTCCTAAGAGATACTACCTATAACGCGTGCTAAAGCTTCTCAATATATTACTGCCATGAGTCAAAAGGGTGCTGCTAGCGCTTGTGTAAGATTTGCCAGCACATTCTTTGTCAACAAATTGCTTGAATGGTGACCTTTGTGTAGAAGCTTGGCTGCTCACTTTCTAGGATGACAGCCGAAACTGCTATTCCGAAGAAAGTATTAACAGCCAGTGCTTGCTATGATACCTGCAGCTGCTCTCGGACATTAACATTCGACCTGAGCAAGTACCCTGGTTGAGCATTTCATAATAGAACCCACCAGGCACACGCTACCTGCCCTTGACTCGTTTGGCCATGTAGCTGCCCTCACGCTTTACATGCCTTGTGGCCCTATCTTTTAATGTGGGGACCAGCTGAAGCGCAGCAGATTGTCAGTTCCTCGTTCTACCCTCCGCCAACATCAGGGCCCAGGGCCATTCCGTAAACGGTGCGTTAAGAGGAAAGCATTGACCAAGAAGAGGCCATGGGACACATCTCCTTTACATGTTGCTCGAGCAATCACCACTATTACAAGCGAGAATATGACGATAATAATGGTCTCTCAGTGCGAACGGAATAACGAGCCAGGTAACCCGCCTGCACATCACGGTGGCAAGGAGGACATACAGCCAGGTGGTGCGGCGGTCTGAAGAATGGCCAAGCGGCATTGTTACATGTATTTACAACGGATTACCCCGTCCTGTTGGCCAGCAGGCCTAGTGACACCACCAATCGCTATTATTGGAGGGTGATGTGCACTTCGAAGAGCTCCGCTTAGTCCTCGTCAAAGTACTTGTCCTCAGCATCGCGCCCAACCTCTTGCAGCCAGTCATCATCCAGCGAGGCATCCGTGTTGATGGCGGCATAGTCCACGTGCTCGCTGTCGCCACCTCCCAGGAACTTTTCCTGCATCAGCCGCGTGAAGGCGTCCAGTCGGCCCTGGAGCTCCTCCGACGAGAGCTTCAGTACCCCCCCGCCACTGCTTGGCTGCCTTGCTGATGTTGATGTCGGCGGCGATGGCGCAGGCCCCGATGGCCTCCCGGGCCCAGCATCAGCTGCAGGGATGCCTGCTGTTTGCAGGCTGACGCTGTCACTAACGCCTCCTCCACTCTTAGTCTCAGCATGCTGGGCCTGGTCCTCGGAGCTGCTGCCCCAGTGAGACCTGTCAACAGCCTCCCTGATGCCAGGGGCGGGCGTCGGCCCCCCAGCCACGCTACTCCTCGCAGCCGCTCCGTCGACCCCTGCAACCTCCGAGTCGCCTCTTCGCACAGTTGGGGTAACCTGCACGCACTTGGTGGAGAGCGCTTCAGTTGGCAGCCCCCATGGCACTGTGACATTGTTCACACCCCGAGGTTAGTTGCTGGTCATCAAAGGACCCACTGACAGCACAAGCGCACAAAGCTGCTGATGAGCTTCCCATGGCTAGCTTTCAAAGCACAACCCACAAACATTGGGGACACAATGCAAAAACAAGATGCCTATCCACCACATGGCTCAGGCAGCAGCATTCACTTGCAAAGGTGGTAAGAAGCACAAAGCATACCTCCTCTTAATTAATAGCTATATGTAAGAGAAGTGGGGGATGCAAGAGTGAGCATCTATAATTCACAAGGGCTTTGGAAAGAGTATGCATAGAGTTGTCGTGTGGAGGTTGTAATGTACCTCCTCTACCACGTCCTCCTCCTCCTCCTCCTCCTCCTCCTCCTCCTCCTCCTCCTCCTCCTCCTCCTCCTCCTCTGTATCGTTGCCAGCCGGTCCCCTGCCAGCATCACCGCCGCACGCCCGCTCCTGCTCGGCGCGGAGGCGGGCCTGGTAATCGGCCTCACGCCACTGCCGAATGAGGCTCTCGGAGTAGCGCTCTCCAGGTCGCGGCACGCCGCCTTCACTATCCTGAAAGCGGCCAATGTACTGGTGGTGCAGCAGGGGCGCTCGCAGGCGCATCGCGTCCTCCTCAAAATACTGACCACCCTCCACAAGCCTGAGCAGGTAAAGAAACAGGAGGCTGAGTCAACGGGCCGGAGCTTCTGTCACGAGCAGCTCCAGGGCCCTGCGTGCAGCAGGTGCTGCAAGGTCTTGCTGATGCCATCTTGCAGCATCGCTTAGCCAGAGCGTGGCAGCTCGAGTTTCTCAACCACGCTGAGCTCATTGAAGCCTGGCAGCAGCTAAGGTGGCCCCATTGCAGGCGGAGATGGGGCTGCCGAGCAGGGCCAGCCAAGGCCTGACCTGCCCATGAAGGCGAGCCGCCGGTTCTTGACGACTGCAGCCTGCGCCCGGCGCTGCTGCTCGGTGGGGTGCAGCGCCGCGCGGACGCGGCCGAGGTGCCAGGCCACCTCGTAGTCGCGCGCCTCCAGCTCCTCGAACGGCGCCAGCTCGCCGTCCTCCAGGTCTTTGCCGTAGCGCTCTGAGGGCACACGGGCAGGCCGCAGCGGCGACGTCCGTGTCAGAGCGCAGAATCGGCGTCATGGGCCGTCACACGAGCGCCAGGACAGGGGTGGGACGGGCAGCCCAGATGGGTCGTGCTCTTGCCGACACCGATGGCGGCAATCGCTTAACGGCGACGCTCAGACTGACGGCGTCTGGCCTCTGCAACGGCCGCCGCGCTTTCTGCGGCGACGCAGCCGGCCTGGGCGGCCGTCAGAGGCGGCGGAGCTGCCCGGCCAGCGGCGGCGGCCGTGGGGCTCGCACCTAGGAAGACGGCGGCATCGCGCCGCAGGAGCGCGACCAGGTGAGCCTCCAGGGCCTCAGCGCCGCCGCCGCCGTCGCCGCCGCC
>WELB01000115.1:224261-240640 GCA_009602725.1 Spirogloea muscicola
AGCAAGGGGGGGGGAGGCCAAGGTGGTGGTGGAGCGCCGTGCGGAAAAGGTTGTCAGAAAGCCGAAGGGACTCGTAGATCGGCAGAGCGTTTAGCCACTCCGACGCGCCCGGGGAGCCGATTGAAAGGAGCCGGGTAAGGCCACGTCTATCGTCCTTGAGCAGTCCCTTCAAGTCGGAGGCGGCCTGCACGTCCGCAGCGTGTGTGTAGTGAGCCTGCGCTTTCCTATCGGAACAGCGTGCCCATGCCGCAAAATCTGCATGACCCTCGGCAAGTGTTGGTAGGGAGCACGAGAGGTCATGCAGTGCTGCGGTTAGGGAAAGCTGGAAGGGCCTGGTCCCTGTTGCAACACCCGCTATAGCGGGTGCTAAAACAGCCTGGCCCCTCAGGATGAAGCGACTGGAGATGGTGGAGGCCACTTGGGCCCAGCAACCCAGGTGAGCTGCTTGGGACAGGCGAGCCAGTGGACGGCACCCAAGGCCGCCTATGCTGGTAGGAAGGGTACACTGGAGGATGGCAGCCGGCGTGGCGGACAAATTGGGATGGTCCACCAGGCCGTGAAGAGCCTGTTGGAGTCTGGAGTCCACGGTAGAGTAGATGGCGTTTAGTGCCGTGGTGGGGGGTACAGTCCGGAAAAGAATGAACAGAGTACGAGAAGGGGGCCAGGGGAAGCGCTAAGTAACAGAAACAAAGCTGCTACGAGACACTCAGTAACCCCTGCTAAGCAGCCGCAGATCAGAGACGCTGGGCTCCTGGAAGTGGGTCCCCTGGCCAGAGCCAGAGGCAGAGAGCCCTCGCTGCTGCCTCTGGCTCTGGCCAGGGGACCCACTTCCCGGAGCCTAGCGTCTCTGATCTGCGGCTGCTTAGCAGGGGTTACTGGGTGTTTCGTAGCTGCTTTATTTCTTTGTGTGCTTGTGTCTCTTAGCGCTTCCCCTGGCCCCCTTCTCGTACTCTGTTTTCGTTTTTGGGCTGGCTTTTCCAGCCCCTATCCTCAATGGGCGAGCACTTTCTTCTGCTCGCTCTGCTACCCTGGCGGCGGGCCACAGCACGCCGCGCAAGCCGCTGGTGTAGGCCGAGCCAGCGGGTCCCGAACGCCCCGTGGACGTCGACTGCGAGCGCGACAGACTTGTCGCCGGCGGCGAGTACTTTGTTCATTCTTTTTTGGGCTGGCATTTCCAGCCCCTATCCTCAATGGGCGAGCCATTGTCTCCGCGCGATGCCGCTTTGGTAAGTCAGCCCAAGCAATTGACAAGGTCCAAAGGGGCCCGAAAAAGAAGAATGGCGCGCCCTGAGAGAAGAGGGGCAGGCAAAGCCAGAAAAGAGAAGAGCTCGCCCATAGAGTAGAGGAGCTGGCAAAGCCAACCCAAAAAGAATGGACAATGTCAAAAGCCAAAGGAAAAAGTGCCGGAAATGGACTACACTACAAAGCCCGAGACGGTACAAGGAGGGAGATGCAGATGGATGCTCAGTATCCACGTTTGAGCAACAGCAGATCAGAGTAACTCGAAGCGGGAAAAGCGGCACTCTGTCGAGAGCCGGAAGCAGCAGCCATAGCACGGCCAGCGCGCGCGTGGACCGCATGAGCCAAAGATGAAATTGCTCGCCCATTGCGAATAGGGGCTGGAAAAGCCAGCCCAAAAAAGAATGAATAGAGACCAGAAGGGGGCCAGGGGAAGCGCTGCAGCGAGACCGCCAGCCTAATACGAAAGACCTGCGAGAGGGAGCCGGCAGCATTGAAACCTGGCGAGCCCTGCCGCCGCTCGATGGCCTCCCGGGCAAGCCGCTGGAGGAGATCCAACCAGCCACTGGCGAAGGCCCCGTGTACGTCAATGGCTACTGCCGCGAAGGCATCGCCATTCTTTTTCGGGCTGGTTGTTCCAGCCCCTATTCTCAATGGGCGAGCACTTCCTTTCTTCTATTCTCAATGGGCGAGCACTTTCTTCTCCTGGAGGGTGGTCAGAGTACTTGCGCTCCTTGCTCCGAGCCGCCAAAGCGACCGCGTGCCCGACGAGCGTCGCCGACTTTGCGGGGTTGGCCGAATCAACACAATCTGCAGTCACCACATCAGCGATGTCACGCGGACCTCCTCCGGGCGGGATGGCAACGAGGTCCGCGCGGCAGGTGTGAAGCTGTCCGTCAGCGCCCCGCAGGATGGGCATGATCGTCGAGTTCTCCACTACCACCTTGTAGCCGGCCTCCAGGAACAGAAGAAGAAGGGCTCGCCCATTGAGAATATGGGCTGGAACAGCCAGCCCAAAAAAGAGTGAACAGAGTACAAGAAGAGGGGGGGGGAAGCCAGGCGAAGCCCTAAGGCGAAGCAGCAGAAATGACAAGCACACCCGCCGTGCAGGAACACACCCTGCACGGCGTCTCGCAGGAGGTCGTGCGAACCTGTCCGCTCGCCCCCGTGCGGGCAGCGGAGCTTGTGGGCCGAAACAACATGACTAAGCCAGTACCACGGAGGAGGATGACTGATTTGGTGGATGCGGAATGCGGAAGACACCGCAGCGGCCAGGACGACGACGCCCCCGCCCGCGGCGGCGGCGGAAGCCAATCCCGCGGCGCCAGATGCGGGGGCGGCGGCCCGTATGCCTGACGGATTTGGATTCTCCTCACCAACCAAAGCCCCCTCCAGCCAAAAGCCCCTGGAGTGCGAGAAGGACTAGGACCGAGACGTCAGCCAGGGAGAAAGAAGGTGCTCGCCCATTGAGAAGAGGGGCTGGCAAAGCCAACCCAAAAAGAATGGACAATGTTCAAAGCCAACGAAAGAGGTGCTGAAAAAGGACTACACTACAAAGTGCAAGATGGTGCAGAGGGAGATGCAGATGGCTGCTCAGTATCCACGTGTGAGCAACAGCAGATCAGAGTAACTCGGAGCAGGAGAAGCGGCACTTTGCCGAGACCCGGAAGCAGGGGCTGGAAAAAGCCAGCCCAAAACAGTGAACAGTGTACGAGAAGGGGGCCAAGGGAAGCGCTAAGAAAAACAAGCACACAAAGAAACAAAGCAGCTACAGCCAGGGGAACGCTCAGAAACCTCTAGTCAGGAATTTGTCCATTCTTTTTTTGGCTGGCTTCTGCCAGCCCCTCTCTTCCTTCTCTTCTATGGGCGAGCTCATTCTTCTAGTTAGGAAATGCAAGTCTGAGTAGCTAGGCGGCGGGAAGACGTCGCCCTGACGGAACGCCCCTGGCCCATTTCTCGTCCTTTGTTGATTGCTTTTTGGCTTTCCAGCCCCTACTCTCATTGGGCGAGCACCTTCCCCTTGACAGAGCCACCAGTCAATCTGGCCGCGCTTCCTCTGCCGGAAGCCGGAGAACTTGAACGAGGGACCCGGCGACATTGAAGAGAAAGTGCTCGCCCAATGAGGATAGGGGCTGGAAAAGCCGGCCCAAAAAAGAATCAACAAAGGACGAGAAGGGGGCCAGGGGAAGCGCTAAGTAAAACAAGCACACAGAAACAAAGCAGCTACGGATCACTCAGTAACCCCTGCTAAGCAGCCTCACGTCAGATACGCGAGGCTCCCTGAAGAGGTGACCGGCCTCCACCCGGTTACCATCTGTACGTGGGGCCTCAGGGCCAGGGGGGCCCGGCTGGGCGTGAGCCTGCCCGCCGCCGGCCACGTGGCGACTCCAGACGGGCGGGCTTTTGACGGGGAGAAGACGGCGGTTCCGGGTAACCGTGGAAGGTAACGGGGCGACGACGGGGGCTGGTGCGGGTGCCTGGAGGGGCGCCGCGGGGGGGAGGTGGGGGGGCCCACTGGAGGAGGGGGGGAGGAGAGGGGCGCTGGCAAACTTGCCTGGCCCTCCCTCCTTCNGCCGCCGTCGGCGGCGACGGCGGTGAATGGTCCCCCCCCCCCCCCCGCCGCCGTTGGCTCAGCAGGCCCCGCGCTTAGGACTTAGCGGGAGCCTGCGGCGAGCCAGGGGCTCGTCGTTGACGCCCTCGAGCCGAACCCGCCGCCTCAGCGGCGGGCAGCGCCACACGGCAGCGGCGGCGGCGGCCGTGGTAGAGGGCCTGCGGGCCGGCCAGGCCGGCGAGGGCTGCCACCGCTCGCCGCTCACGGCATGCGGCGGCAGCGGCTGCGGCGGCTTCCGAGGCGACCGCTGGCGCACTCCGTAGCTGCCAGGGAGGCCTGCCGAATGCCGCGCGGCGGCGGCGGCGGTTGCGGTGGCGATAGTGGCACGTGGATTCCGCGGCTGGCGCGGCGCGGAGGCTAGGGAGCTGTGATCGGCTGTCATGACGGGCCTGCGGCCCGATGGAGGCGGCAAGGCGGCGGCGCCGGCGAGCTGCCCGCCGCCGCGGAGGATTGTGGTGGCGGTGAGCCTGCGCGGCGGCCCGGCTGTGGACCAGGCGAGCCTGGACGCCATCCGCTGGGCGCTGCGTAACCTCGCGCAGGGCCAGGTGAGCGAGTCTCAGCTTGCTCATGGCCACAGCGAGTTATGAGTTGAGCAGCTGCGGCTGGCCCTGCTGGGACAGCGCCGGCTTTGCGGCGCTCATGCGGCGGCCGCCGGCTTTGCCGGCCCTGACGGCTCGGCTCTCTGCGGCGCTGACCCTCGCCAGGGCGGCGAGGAGGCGACCATCATCCTGCTGCACGTCCTCACGAAGGTCCCATCAGCTGGTGAGTCTTCCGCCGTTCCCGGGGCTCGCTCCCTTCCATTGCTCCCTCCTTGCGCTGCCAGCTACTCCGTGGCGGGTGTGCTGGAGCTGGCTCGTGCGCCGCTGGCGTCAGTAGCTCCGCCCTCTTCTAGCTGTTTGCGCAGGGCTTTTGTGACGTGCACTTTGTGCAAGATCAGCCAGCTGGCTATGTCAGGTCACAAGCTGGCTGCAGTCGGGCACAGACTGGACACCAGCAGCAAACTAGCGTACTACCGGCAATGCTCTGCCGTGCCAGAGTCTAGCGCTTTGGTCTGATGGGCAGCCTCCCAGCCTCTGCCACCAGCTCTGCGCTGACGGTGGCGGGTGGTTGGCATCGCCGGCAATGCAGATGGCAAGCTGGTGCCACTGAGTGCGGTGCCCAGGGCTAGCGCGGAAATGTACTCTAAGCAGGCCGTAGACCCGCTCATGACGCAGTACGAGATAGCAACGCGATCCATGGCAAAGCAATTGGTAAGGCCACTCTACCAGCGACCCATTAGGGGCTGCCTCGAGTCATTCCCGGATGAATGGGTGAGAAGGCATAAGGCAACCCTTGTCAGACTTGACCATAGTGGGCTTGACACTTAGGCCCGACTTTTTAGAGTCGTTCTCTGCTTGCTAATATTCTTGACTGTATCTTATTCTTACTTCAAGTCAAAGTCGAACTTTTCAGTCAAAGTCCAGTGTCCATGTTCCAAGTCTGTGCCGGTGACAAGGTCTGTGCTGCCGAGCCCGGCGTTGCAGACTGGGATGGACGTCAGTCCAACGCCGTTTGAGAAAGCAGCGCAGGCTCGGACCGCGGCAGTGCATCGCCGCTCTGCACTCACCGTCCACTACCAGGAGGTCATCAGGGTCAAGGCCAGGCCACAGGTGCGTCCGGCTTGCGCAAGCAGAGGCCCTGAGCGGCGACGCTGATCAGGCCTTCGTGCCTCTAGGGAGCCTTCATGATGCTGAACGATAAGTGTATCGTGTTGGACAGTATTCAAAGGTCTATTGTATACTGGAGAAAGTTGAACCAGGAGGGTGCAATAGAGCTTCTATCGTGGGCCCTGACATGCCGGATCTTCCTGTAACTTACAGGTCCAAGTTGGGGTTGTGAAGGCCATGTGCGAGGTCGTCGAGAAAGGCATTGCGCTTAAGCTCCAAGAGCTCAGCGCCTCAGCGCTCGTCGTGGGCAGCTCCAAGACGCACTTCTTCAGGTCAAGCCTGCACTGCAATTGCTTGAACCAAAGCACATCATCTCCTTGTGAATTGGCGTCCAGCAGAGTTGTGTGTGGCAGCTGCACACTTTCAGTGCAGTAGAGGCGTTTTACTAACTAGACGTGCGCAAGGAACATCCTTTGGAGAGACCTTCAGTTGCACGTGACCCTGGCCTGTTGAGCTATGTCTTTGCTCTTGTGTGGGAGGACTGAGTTGACGGGCAGTGTAATCCGATGGTTTTGCGAGCCAGCAGCAACAAGGGGGCGCTCGGGAAGATCCTCGTGCGGAGCGCACCCAGGGGCTGTGCCGTGTATGTCGTGCGCCGCAATGACGTGCTCATGCAGGGGCAAGGTGCGGGCCCTGCCCAACACGTTCCCTACTTGTACGCATGTTCCCTTCATGGGACTCCGTGGTCCCAGACCCTAAGCGTTAAGCCCTCGTCTAACACATTGATGCAGTCTCACTCACTTGGGCTGACAACTCTGGGATGGCAGACGGCGTGGCAGCCATCGCCGACTCGGTGGATTTTGCATCGACGTCTGCGAGTGTCCTGACCCGAGTGGATTCAAACAGAGATGCCGATGCCAATTACCTGTCCAGTCCTCAATCACCACAGCAGGGCAACACGCCACGCATGGCTCTGTCACCTGAGGCCCTGCCTTCCAAGTCCGGCAGCTGGCTGGGGCCGTCATTGCAGCACAAGCTGGACAACTCGATTGCAGAGCCCAAGCTGGAGTCGCCGAGTGCCGGCAGAGCGGCCGAGTCTGAGCTCCAAGTGGACCTCACAAGGCCAGTTGGCAGCGGGCTCACAGCGCAGCTGGCTGGCGAGCAGACCCAAGGTGCCATGGATGTGCGGAGCAGTACAGCGGAAACCTCTTATGACATGCTGCCGCGGCGCCTCCCGGCACTGGCCATCCGCATCCCTGAGATGCTGGCTGCAGACAACGGCGGGTTGTCGTCATCCTCTATCGGGACGCCGTCCACGTCCTCCATGGAGGGCAGTGGCAGGCTGCCGAGCACCCCCAACACGGTGCGCCGCCGTGCTGCTCTGGCTGGTGAACATCCCGTGCTGACTTACCCCTTCCAGGACGATGCGGCGACTTCGGCAGCAGCGGGTCTGTCCCCAGAATCAGGGGGCCGCAGGTGGTCACCGGCTTTGACGCCTTTCAAGAGCCACGCAATGGCACGCACGCTCTCGCACACGTCGAGCCTGGCGTCCATCACGGAGCTGGACGAGGTTGAGCCGGTGGCGGCAGCCGTGGAGTCAACCACCGTAGCAAGTCCGCCTCCGCACGTCAAGGAGCTCTACCCCACCAAGGTACAGTATACAGCACCGGCGCCTGTGGAAAAGGAATGGCGGCCACATGAGCCCATTCCGCCAATGAGCAAGCCCGACAGCGGCGGCGGAGATGGCAGTGGCGCCGGCGGCGGCGCCCTCGGTGCCACTTCGTTTCCACCACCATTGCCAATCCTGCGGACTCGCAGCCTCCCGCCGCTAGCAGCCAAGGCACGGATGGCTGACGCCAGCGAAAGTGGCGGCGCCAGCCATGGCCACTCTCTTGCCAGCAATGCCTCTCATCTTGCTATGCCGCACCACCACCGCAACCTGCAGCCCAGCGCATCGTCCCGCATCCACCCTGAGGGCTTTCTGTCGGACTCACTGCCGACCTCCAGTGCGAGCTCGCCAGCTGGCTCGCCTCCCAAGAGAGGCACGGTGGGCCGGCAACGCCCTCCTGTGAAGGCCGGCCACGCTGCTCGGCACTCACCGCCGCCCTCGTCTAATACAAGCGAGAGCGAAACATCGCCAATGGTGCGCAAGACACCAGGTTTCAGTCACGGCCGGAGCTTTGGTGCCAGCCTCCTGAAGCGGTACGGCGGCTCCGCCAGGAGGGCGGCCAAGTCCTCACCTGATGAGAGCCCTGTGCTAAACGCTTCGTCAGCCATGGCACCGGCTGGCATACAGCGAGCCATGTCATTGGATGCCTGCTTTGACGACCCAGCCATGAGCAGCGACGCTGAGTCGGACTTGCACAGCGAGGGTGGTGGTATTGCTGGTAGCGGCAGCATGGCAGGGCTCCTCACCAGCTTCCTGCAGTCGGGATGTGCAAACCTGGACAGCTGGGCAGCTTTCCTGCCGACGTTTGCGAGCCTCTTTGAGGAGAACGGCGACTTGCTCCTTGGCTTCGACGACAAGGCGCTCAGAGAGATCCTCTTTCAGGTCAGCAGAATCTGCCAAGCACCTGTAGACCAAAGGCTTCATTGTGACCAGAATTTGTGGACGCTCTGGAGTTGGTAATAGTCGACGGACGCTAAGACTCATTATACTTGTAGTGCCATGATCAATAAGCTATTGACACTGTGGAAATAAGTCAAGGTGGTCATCACAGTACTGACTATGAGAGCCCACACAGCACTTGGTTGACAAGCGTTCTGCATGCGTGCAGTTGATGCGCTTGATGGTGGTCCACAGCGTTGCATTGCGTAAACGAGCCGTGGTCGCCATGCTACTGCTCATACGGGTACAGTTGATTGCGTACTTACAGCAGGTCTAGCAAGCATGTCAAGGCTGGCACCTAGCAAGCTGTTTCACAATATTTCGTTTCACAGTATTGAGTGCGTGGCATGCATGTCGGCAAGTGATGATAGCAGTGGGCAAGTGTAGCAATCCCTGCCATGCTCGATACACTGGCCAGACATTGATGGCATCCTTGAAGCACCCTGGCAGTGGTTGATAGAAGCGCTTGATGCTAGGCAATAGGGCCAGCTTTTTGACAAGTGGGGCTTATGTTTTCTGCTCTACTTCTGTGTCTCCTTCTCAGAACTCGTTTCTGCACCTGGGCAGCATCAGCCGGCTGAAAGTGATGCTATCACTGACCATGTCAGAAATTCTTTCGAACATGGGCTTCCTGGACCGGTCGCACTCCGACTTTCTCATGCTGGAACTCACTAGCGGAGTTCGCCGCTTGCGCCATTCGCTCCTCCAGCTCGGATCCTGGGTATGTCCAATCAGGGAAATAAGAGTATGCCTGTTAGACAAGGATATGGTTGGCTGAGACTGCTTGATGCTTGTGCTTTAGCCTAGCGGAGCTACCTGTCTGTAGAGCTTACAGAGATCTATACGGACTGGTGGGAGGGCCAGGTTTATTCATGACTTTAGCGTGTTGAGGTGTAATGCATGCCTGGAAGCTTGATCAGGGCCCCTGGCTACAGCTTCAAGCAATTCCACCGATACCTTTTTGGCAAGCAAGGCACGCCATTCACACAGGCATGACAAGGAGGTATTGATTTGTGCGAATTTGACTATGGGCCAGGATGAGATATCGGTTTCCTTGGTAGAATGCGGCCTTGCCAAGACCAGTCTGGAGGCAGTCCGACCTGGCGAAAGCATTAACAGGTCTGCTAGCTTATGTTCATGACCATGTTTCCTTAGTATCACTATTATGATAAGCAGATTCTTTGGAGAGGATGCAAGGTTTCCGGAGCCATGTCCTCACCGCAGCAATATTGCATGTGTGTTATGATGAGCACTTTGTCTGTCTAACTGTGGTGCCCGTTGCTCCTATGTTGAACTTACTTCAGTTTGTTAGATGTTGCTTCTTCAGGTGGGATTGGGAGGACGTCCACGACTTGCAGGAGGTGCAGCTGAGGGTTCTGGAGGCATTTGTGGGGCACTCCCGCTTGGTCTGCTCTCTCTACACCTTCATAAATGCCAGAAGCGACTAATGCAGGTCACTTTGTCAGTCCCGCTAATGACTCGGGATCATGACAGTTGTAGAGGTGTTGTGCAGGAGATGACGATGTCGACTGACTCCCACCTGCGGCTGGAGACGCTGGAGTCCCTGGCAATGGCATATGCGCATGTGCCAGAGCTTCACATCATGTGGCTGATGCACCTCAGCAACTGGCACATTGAGGCCAGCTCCTGGGCGGAGGCCGGCCAATGCACCTTGGCCATCGCTGGCATGATGGTCCTGGTAAGGAGCAGCAGCAGAGCAGTGTCCTCTTTCACCTCATCGAGGCAGTGATCCTTGTGGGTCTATCGACTGTATGCTCGCTCAGTGCTGACGCTGGTATGTTGCACTCGAGATTAGCACAAATGCTCCACCAACATTAACCCAGTTCTGTGCCGACATTGCCTCCATGTTTGTCTGTAGGCCACTGTTGCCAGGAAGGACTCGCCCTGGGACAAGTTCCATGTAGCAGTATTGGAATTGCTATGCCCCAGTTTGCAGCATCTGCGAGTATCCATGCTTGATCCAGCCGCTGCTGCAGGTTGGCGGTGGCAGAACATGCTCAAACAATTATTTGTGGTGCAAATGCTGGGCAGTCAATTGCACTGTGATGCCAATTCAATGGACATACCAGACATTCTTCAGCTAGCTGATTGGGCTGAAGTATGCATTCATCTCCTAGAGCCCAGCGCTGACAGTCTAAAGCTCAGCTGCACAGCTGTACTCCTAGTTCACATGATAGAGAGAGGCAGGCAGGGTGTTGAGGACAATGAGATGGGCGTGCATACTCGTGGGTGACATGTGTTGCGCCAATGGAGGAGCTTCTCATTGTGCAGATATGGAGATCTATGGCTATGGTGCCTCTAAGCTCAATGCAGAGGGTGCAGTCAAGTATATGCAGGTGCTTGCTGTTGGCCCTTTGCAAGTGCTTTGGCATGTGGTGGAAGCTTACTTTTTGCGTCTGAGGTCAAGCTGGGTAAGGTGTCTCCATGGCACTCTCAGTGTTGCAGAAGGTATGCATTTGCAGTTATAAGGACCAAATCTGACGCTGATTATACTTCTTCTGCAGATGGCTCATGATTTGTGTGTGAAGGCAGAACTCAGGCACTTTGGCGCATACCTGCTTGAGCTTATTCTTCCTGTACACCGTGCTGCATTTGACGAAGTTCAGGTTCCCTTTTATGCTCATCACAACATGCACTGCTGGGTCATTGCATGCCTTGAGTCAGCTCATCTTGATGACATTCTTTGCCATTTATTCAGATCTTTGCAGCATAGCCTCAAGCCTGGCTCTTGATTACAGGATCCCTGATTGAGACATTGACTGACTGATTTTGAGGTCGATTGGATGCTTGATTGCATGTTGACGTATTCGAGTGTTACATTGATTAAGTCGTTGTTTGACTGATTGACTGATTGGTTGCTTATTTACGTTGTTGCTGAATCTGCATGTGCCTGCTTCACCTTGTCTGGTGCTGCAGGTTTCAGTTTTGGAGCTTGAGTTGGGCAAGCACTATGCTTGCCTGGCTGAGCAGGTGTGCATGCCTACTGGAAATAATCTTCTCTTTTGCGAATATAGATTGCCTTAGTGAGAAGAATTGTGTGATGCTGATTGCACCCGTGTTGTACCACTTTTGTATGTTGCAGAAGCTTGATTATATCCCTGTCAAAGAAGCGGCTTACTACCGCGTAGGTTTTTATGGGGACCAATTTGGAGTGCTTGCTTTCAGGTACTGTTGCCTAACAACCGAGGTATTCTAAGTCCCCTGTAAGATTGCTTTGCTGGAAGCCTACTTCTTGTCTATGAGTTGTGTGGAATTTGGTTAAGTAGCCTAGCTGAGTGTCTAGCGGATGGTGAAACTGAAGGCTCACGAAGGCAGAACCTTCGCTTGCCCGGGGAATGAGCTGAGTGTAAGCATTGCTGCTGGGCAGAGAATTCATATATAAGGAGGGACCAGAAGTCAGGCTTGGTGACATCGTGAAGAAGATGAGAGCTGTCTACGAGCAACCAAGCAATGGCAGCATCCCTCTGTCCTTTCTTCCTGACTCCCGACAGGTCAGTCTTGGGATTGCTTTCATAGCTTAATGCCCGTCTATGGAACTGCCGTTGCAGATTTCTTTATGTCTCATGCAAATCATACTGCTCAGGGACTGATCAACCATTCCTTGCATGCAGGTCAATCTGGATGAGCTGGACCCGGCACATTGCTACGTTCAGATCACATCCGTGGAGCCCCTTCCGGAGGAGTCAGATGTCACATACATGTCCTCTGTCGCAAAGGGCGATGTTGTGTATTGCCAAGCTCCTGTCCGCTGCTTTGCATTTGAGACGCCCTTCACAAAGGATGGCAAGTCGCAGGGCGGCCTTGAGAACCAATGGAAGCGACGGACAGTGCTGCGCACAGAGTCCTCCTTCCCTTGCCTCGTCAACCGCCTGCGAGTTACTTCCTACCAGGTTGGTCTCAATCCTGGCCCTTGAGACTGAAATATAACACAAGTAGAGGTAATTGCTAGCAGGTTGTGCTCTGATGTACTGCTGGAAGAATTCGATTTTGGCTGGTGAACATGCTCTGGGCAGTGGGAGGCCTGATGCTGACGCGATGGGTAACTGCTTACATGCCCCAGCTGCAAGAGTTTACGCCTGTACAAGGAGCAGTGTCCATGATAAGCTCTCGGACGGTGGCACTGAGGGCCGAGCTCGACGTCCAGGAGATCGCTCCCTTGCCAGAACGCGTGCAGGTTTGATAATATTTCTTATTATTGACAGCATTGCTTCTCTGCGATCTTGGACTGTATTCTTGGATCTGCCATTTCATTGCTATTTTCAATATTCATTCTTGCCACACTGTTGGTATGGCACGACCCACTTGAGAATTTTGGAACAGGCAAAAGGATTTGTTCTAGAAGGGAGGCAGGAATGTATCAAAAAGTAGGGTGGAAAATACTTATGTTGTTGTGATTGGTGCCTTGCAGGCACTCCAAAGGTTGCTGCAGGGCAGCGTGGCCGTTCAGGTGAACAGCGGGGTCATGGGTGTGTGCCGTGCATTCCTCATCCCAACAGATGGCAGCAACTCGGTTGCGCGTTCGTCGCGGACAAGCTCTGGAGAGCTGCATGAGCTTGTGGACTCCATCCTGGTCTTTACTGCAACGTGCAAGATGGCACTTGCTGTACACGCCAACTTGATGGGCATGGATGACCAGACCTTCCATGACGAGCTTGTCCATGGTTTTGAAGTAAGGATAATGAAGGCATGCTATTGAGTTTGCACGTTCCATCTTGTTTATTATCTATTTATGTCAGACTTGCTCAGCCTATGACTAAGTTTTGGTCCTTATCAAGTCGAGTGACTGTGCGTCCTTCAGCTGCCTATGCTTCCTTATCAAACCACGACAATAGCACCAAGTACTCAAACTCAATGTCTCAAAAATGCTATTGCTGACAGTGACCATGGGCAATCTTTACAGAATGGATTCCCCTTGCTTTGGCTGAAAAACTGTGTGCCTCTGTGCTTTCCACCAGACCTTGACCATTCAGATGTCACACTTTATTCCGGAGTTGAGGAAAGCCTCCATCTCAAACGGGCAATTTGAGCAGAGCCTGCTTCTGGAGCGTATGTCTGTGCTGCGGTAGTTTCTGCTTCCAATGTCCCACTTAGCGATTTTGCTCTCGTCTTAGTCTACTTCTGTCATCGCGCCTTCAAGCGCCCTTGCCCACGTTCATGCTAAGGCGCACTCCTCTAGGGATATGCCATGGCTAGGCAAAGAGGCAGCTCAACTGCGCAGCATCAAAGCAACTGCTTGTACCATCTCTGTGCAATTTTAGGGTCCCCCTGCCAATAATGATCTGGCAGATATTGCTCAAACAGCAACCAAAGAATTTCTCAGGATTGGGTGTCCAAGCCTCACTGAGAACAAATACAAAGTTTGGGCAATGGTATGGCGGTTGCTCTTAGACGGCAGCGTGATAGGACACGTGCTGTTGCCACGATTGCCATTACCATCATCTCCACATCGTCTTGTCACTCGAGGCCCAAGAGGTGGTACTGCAGCAACCGAATGCCCAACAACGTGACATGACGTGCTTGACAATTTCAGATGTGGAGTAGGAGGCCTTGCTTAGCTGCCTCTTCATGCATTCTTGCAACAGTTGCTCTGCACTTCAGTTCCATACCTAGTCCTGCAATTTGAGGACCTTCTGTGGAGCATGATGCAGCACCTAGTCACTCACGAACTCTTGCCGCCACGCAAGGCTCATGGCCCGTTGAGAACATCCACTCACAGCTTGATCCAGAAGCAGATCTTGTGCAGAAACATTGCAATGATCGTCGGACCAGAAATCTGTTGTTGTTGGGCGAGGACTGTTTTGTTACCAGATGTGCTGATGTGATGAAGATCATTGTTGTGCGTGCATTTATGCCATTTTGTTAGGAATGCTCGTGGGTCCTTGTGTCTCCCGTAATTGAAATGACTAGGGGACTTTGTGCCCAAAGAGCAGATGCTCGATGATAAAATGCGGGAAGCAGATGAGAAGCAATGCTAGTGAAGCATAGACTCTACGAATGCAGCTATTGAGGTTCAATCGAGAGGTACAACACGTGATGTTGACATTTTTCCTGTAAGTGGGAAATGGCTGTGAAAGGCCAGCCCAAAAACTGGACAAGATTGAAAGGGGCCGGAAGGCGCTAAACCCCTGCGCAAGTGGCTACATTGATTGGGTGCTCAATAAGCCCTAGTCAGCAGCCGCAAGTCAGAGTAGCTTGCAGCCGGGAAAAGGTAAAGGTGGTCATGACCACAATGTTGAGTTGACGTGTCTTCAATGTCATTTGGCACAAATGCGGACAGCTTGGGCGACACGTCTGCTTTCAGTTGATTCGGATTCACCTTGCTGCTTTTAGGCAGAGCAGCGCAGATCAGCGCTGCTGAGACTTCATGAGACTTCACTACATGAAGCCTGTAAACTCCCATTAGTGTGATGTGCTGCCCAACAACTAGGCAGGGTGGTGACATAACCAAACATCCTCCCAGCTGCCATCCCCTTGTTCAGGACTGATTATTGGCTCGCTGTTGCTGGTATGAGGTAGAGCAGCTGCGAATGCCAGCGAAGTGTGCACAAGGACACGCATAACGATGGTAGGAGGAGAGCTGCAAATTCTAACATTCTAACAAGTATGTAGTGCACTATATCGCATGTCTTGCACTTCAATAGATGAATGTCAAGAACCTGCTCTTATGTTTGGACGATGTCACATGTAAGACCTCATTCATCAACTTGACCAACCACTCCGTCTGTCATCTTTATGATGCGGGACGGTGCCATGTCATCTACCTCACGCAATGTGGCATAAGAGCGTGATAGAGCTACCAAGCTGCACAACCAGACAAACGCTGGCCCCTATGCCATCATCTTGACTTCGTCACTGTTGCTCATGTCTCACCTTCTCCTAAGGCTGCAGTCCAGGTGGCTGGACAACTGGCTTTTAGTTATGCCAGAGCTTGAGTGTCTACATGTGCCCAGGTTTGGTGTCCAATGGGTTCTCAACCATTGGGCTCTCAAAAGCCTCATGTAAACACGCAACGATGCAGCCTTCTCATGCAAGCTGCGGTCGTGCATGACCAGGTCCACCTCCACTGGTTGCTCTAAATGCAGAGGTGTAACATTTTCCAAGCTGACCGCGCAGTGCATGGTTACAATAGTTGTCAAAGTCATCTTCGTCCTGACTGAAAGCACAGGTCCATCGGATGCAGCCTGCATGCTGTGTGTGGTGCACAAGCTGTTTTAGCGCTTGAACGTATTGTCAAAGGCATACAAACATAGTACTACACGCGTAGTCCAGTGGACGTAGAGCAAACGCGTGGCCCCAACTGTATTGCTATGTCCCTCAATACTGGAGAACTCAAAGCCACGAGTGCAAGCATTTGGGCTGCCCTTCTGACTGATCCACAGGTACAAATGGCAGGGCTCCAACTGCGCCCAGTACAAATTGTACTTCTTCATCGTATCTAATCTCAATACTGGTCAAAGCCAGGCAGCAAATTGGCAGGAGATGCACGCATCTACAACTGGCTAACTCGCCGGTCAAGGTGTGGGCTGCTGGCCAGTCGGACCAGGCAGCTTCCAGATCATGATGTATCACGTGTCCGCTGTCATGGGCGTGCGTGCTTAAGTGTTGGTAGCCCGCGTGTAGATCTGCTGGGTGGCGTGCGACGAGACGAGGCGGATGACGCCCTTGTCCATGAGGTCGCGCACGGCCTTGCGTGCCAGTGAGCCAGATATCTGCGTCCCACAAAGCCATGGCAGCCCCACCGTGGAGAAAGAGCAAGCGTCAGTCTCTGTGCCTTTGCCAGCACCTCACGCAGGCATGCTCTATGTTACCCATGTCCACAGCCCAATAAACAAGCGATGCACGCCGTCAAACGGCAGCTGCAGCGTCAGAAGCGCGAGCAAAAGACGGGCTGCTCGTGAGTGAGCACTGGGTCGTCGTCAGAGTCGTCAGTAAGGGCCTTCAAAAGGGCACCACAGGCAAGAGCGGCGCCAAGGGGGTCGTGGGGGGGCTGACCCGGAGGCGGTCGGAGAGGACGGAGGGCGTGATGAGCTTGTACTTGGGCGCCTCGGCGAGCAGCTTGTCGTACGTCGCCTGGTCGAACAGCACCATGTTGTTCACCTTCTCTTTCTGCTTCCCCTTGCTCCACTTCTTCTTCTTCTGCTTCCCCCCCGCCTTGGCCGCCTTGGCCACCTTCGACGGCTGCTCCTTCTTCGGCGCCTGTTGTGGAGACGGGGGTTTCGTCAGCGGTGCGGACGCCGCGAGCCTGCGCGCCGGC
>WELB01000115.1:241486-252933 GCA_009602725.1 Spirogloea muscicola
CCTCTATGTGCTGACTCGTGGTTACTGAGCGGGTCAGCTTAGCAGCAGGTGACGTACATTTGTCCAATGTGCTTGCCTTTGTACTTGGCCACACATGGCCTCCCCATCTCTTAATATACGCGCATTTTCTTCCCGCCAGTGAACGTGCTCTGCCCAGCCTTTTGGGGTTAGGCCGAACAGTGGGCTTTGTTTTTAGTAGTCCTTTTTCAGCACCTCTTTCTTTGGCTTTGAACATTGTCCATTCTTTTTGGGTTGGCTTTGCCAGCCCCTCCTCTCAATGGGCGAGCACCTTCTTCTTTATTGGAGCACCGTCGTCAGGTCGACAATATGGAACGGTGTAAGAAGTGGCTGTTCCAAGGGGGCGAGGGCTGTGAAAAGCCAGCCATGAAATGCAAGGACAAGGTCCATACGGTAGAAAGCGCAACACCACACAGCTACGCAAAATAAATGCTCGCCCATAGAAAATGAGGGGCTAGCAAAGCCAGCCCAGAAAAGAATGGACAATATCCGCATGCCACAAAGGCCACAAAACCGTGCCAAGAAGGGTAAAGAATTCACACCAGGACACGTAATGATGCAGATGGATGCTCAGTATCGAAGAGTGAGCAACAGCAAATCAGAATAAGTCGAAGCAGGAAAAGGCTACCGCGGATGGGAGCTGTGCGCAAGGACCTGCACACCGCAGACAGTATCTCATGAGCGGGAGCGCCATTCTGTTGATATATTCTCACAACCAGAGTAGTGGTGCTGCTGCAGACAGACCCAGAGCTGCTTTCGGCTGTTGTAGCGACCTGCTCCATCCTGTCAGTTGACAATCATGGGCTGCTCCTCCACAGCAGCTCATGATACTCATAAAAGTGCATCTTATAACCCTTTACTATGAACAGCATGTCATGTGGTCCAGATCGATGTACATTCAGACATTTACTCATTCGCTTGACAGCAATAGCCACTTGCTGCCAAGGACCTCCTCGACTTACCAAGGCTTGTGAAGCAACCTCCTGTATACTTAGTCTCTGCAAGCAAAATAAGGACATACATTTGCTCGCTTGCCTTTGAGCTGAATGCAAGAAAGATCAATGCCTCTCTGCACTGTAAGAGTTGTGAGGGCTTTAACTCGCAGTGAGAATCTGCAACATGGGAGGATAAGGCTGCTCTGGCAGTTGTGGCATCACTTATGATGTGATGCCACGACTGCCCAGGCTGCAGACAACTGCGCGATCTCCCGCCCTGTTTCTCAAAACTTAGACAGGAGGCCCAGCAGGCATGAGTGGGCATGCCTGCTTTCCCTCTGCAGCAGCTTGCTGCGATCGTGTGACAGCCAGTCACTAAGATCCGCCCTTGTATGAGCTCCTTATTCCTCGCAAGTGGTAGGTTGCCACAATGACGGGGCAACTCTTACAAGCTGATCTGCCCCTGGACATAAGGATGCATTCCTTGCACGTGGCAAAATACAGGCAGGTTACGTGCCTCAGTAAGGCCGGAACTTGCGGGCAGCCTTCATCTGCGAGATGCGCCGCTTGTCGTCCTCGAAGCGCTGCTGTAGCTCCAGGACTTCGCTCCGGTGCGACTCGCGGCGCTGGAAGTGGTAGAAGTCCGATTGACCCTGCTGCCCGCGACTTCGCTTGCGAGCCGCGACAGCCGCTGGCGCGACTGCTCCAACTGTCACACCGGTCGTTGCGTCGGTGGTCTTGCGCCGTCCAAGACGGCCTACAACCATCGTCCAGCCGTCGTCCTTGGCAGCCTGCGCCTCTCGTTCCTCCTTCGCCTGCGGGAGAGCGCGCCAATGGAGGGCATCTAATATCAGCAGCAGAGGTAGCAAGGCCGCGGTCGTCCCCGTGCACTGGCTAGGTCAACACTCAAGAGCCAGGCAAAGCTCTCTTACTCGCTCCTCGCGGGCGTCGTGCTCGGCCATGTATGCGTCCACGCGCTGCCGGAGCTCCTCGACGCCGGGCCGTTGCTTCCGGTACTCCGCCAGCCACTCTGAGCCCGGGTGCAGTGACATCAGCGCCGCGTTTGAAGGCTCCCCCCCAAACCCCAAACCCTACACCCTAACCCTAAACATGACGTCGGTGGAGGCCAGCCATGCTGGGCGTTAAGCAACCGGCGGGGGCCAGCAGCTCACTCGGGAGGCCGAGTGCGGCGTCCCCGGCCCCCGTCGCCGGCGTCAGCTCCGGGCCTGGCAGGGGCTCCGGCGCCTGCGGCGAGCCCAGCGGCGCGCCAGCCGCGAGCGCGCGCCGCCGGCCCGCCGCCGTCAAGAAGGTCACCAGCCACTCGGGCGACCGCTCCGCGCCGGCCATCCTGCCGCCACCACCATGACCGCCACGGCCGTCACAATCGCCGCTGGCCCCTAATCCCTAAGCCGTCAAGTGGAGGAAGCCGCGCGGAAGCCGCGGCGC
The DNA here is from genome assembly GCA_009602725.1 of Spirogloea muscicola. Taxonomy (NCBI): domain Eukaryota; kingdom Viridiplantae; phylum Streptophyta; class Zygnematophyceae; order Spirogloeales; family Spirogloeaceae; genus Spirogloea; species Spirogloea muscicola. The sequence goes on from WELB01000115.1 coordinate 243,886, forward strand.
CGCCGCCGGGGGGCCTACCGCGGGAGTGGCGCGACGGCGGCCACGGCGCCGAGCTGCGAGAAGAAGGCGGAGGCCTCCGCGGCGCCCCAGCGCAGCGGCACGTTGGACACGCGCAGCGCCCTGCCATCGTCGGCGCTGCCACCTTCGCCGCCGCCTATGCCGCCACCGCTGACGCCGCCGCCGCCGCCGGCTGTCTCAGCTGCGGCGCTCCCTTGCGCCGCGGCGGCGACCGCGATCAGCTCGCGCGTCCTCGGCACTGTACCGCCGACCCGGACGGCAAGCCTGCACGCCTCAGGGACGGCCACGGCGGCCGCGGCCGCCGTCGGCATCGCGCTGGCAGCATCGGCGGCGGCGGCAACGGCGGCGGCGACGGCGGCGGCGGCGGCGGCGGCGACGGTCGCGGCGGGCCTTCCACGGGTCGTCCAGGTCCTGGCTGGCCCTTGACTAAACCCCAGCTCCGCAAGCGCGGTCTTAAACCCCTGGCCAGCGGTCTCGCCCCGCCTGCCCAGACACCACCTACCACGAGAGGGATGATTGCCGTCGTCGCTGCCAACGCAGCCAGCTGAGACGGCCGACGAGCCAGCCTCCACGTTGCCGGCAGCCTTTCAGTGACTAGACACAGTGACTAGACACCAGCCACCACGAATTTACCTCCTCTGCCAGCAATTGTACACGTACAACATACACAGCTACTTTCGTCACGCTCTGCCAGGACACCTGTGGCTGTGTCTGCAGGATGAGCGGGCTAGACGTGCTCGACATCGCCAAGGCAGCCAGGGAGCTATCAGGCTGCGTAGACAGCTGCTGCAAGAAGACCAGGCATAGTGCCACAAAGGGAACGCGACAGCCAGTCAGAAGAGTTGAGCAACATTCGACCTGCACTGCACCTGCCTGCTCAGCCATTAGCACAGAAGGTGGCCGACGAAGGACGCCACAAGGAAGCTGGAGCTGCAGATTCAAAGCACATGCACTGAAAGCCAAAGCTTCACTGTTGAGCTTAATCTGCTGACATGGGGAAGGTCATCTGCCTTCATTACTTCGACACCATCTGGTCCAGCAAAGGCGAGAGTCTTCCATATGACATGTGCTGGCTAACCAAGATAACCGATCTCGTCTTCTGTGCAAGCCAATAACTGCATTGCAGCTGCCGAGCCAAGCCAGCATCTAAAATGTCCTCACAACCTGACGTGTATATACTTGAATCGACATTGCAGGATGAGGACCACGGTATATACACGAAGCTGCTACTGGACCACTTGGATCAGCACTTGCCTCATAGCTTCATTAGCAGCCCGTGCACCGACTGATAGGCGAGAGCGCCCAGCGGGCACATGCAGCACATCATTAGCAACGCACTCTGAGGGGAACCAGCTTGACTTTGGAGGGGCCAGAGGGCAGCAAGACTCTGCTACGTTGGCACAGTTAAGCTGGTCAGAGGGCCGCGCATAGCGACGGAGCATCTCATGGTGCAAAGCTATGGGTTGACGAGGACGCTGCGCGAGGGCGCGGCGGCAGTGACGTCGGCGATGGGCGCCGGGGGCTGCCCGTAGTTAAGTGTCCGGCGGAAGAGCATGATGTGCGGCTCGGGCCGGTGGATGGCATAGTGCACCCATCCCCGGGACTGCTGCACGCCTATGCTGCGCCACTCCGTCTGGGCACCCGTGATGCCGCGGCAAGGAGTAGGGCAGCTGCAAGCTGTCAGGCGCTGTCCCGCCAGAACGCAACGGCCAGCGACAGCGGCGCAAGACAGCACCTTGGATCGATGTACACATTGCCAGGCAGCGGCTCATCATCAGCCGATTCGAGTGCAGACAGATGGTAGCCTGACTGGCGGCTGGCAGCAATACTCGCATACCTCGGACAGCAGCCTATTCTTCGGCAGGAGCTTGGCGATCTCCTGGGCCAGCACCACATGCCTGCGGCGGCAGCAGCCGCAGTGGCAGTGGCGTGGCGGCATCAAAGCAGGAATGGAATGACATTGGTCAAGACGGCCCAGCGGCACCGCCTGCGCTGCTCTACTCGGAGGGAGGCCAGCTCGAGGACCCCGCCGCGCAATGCGGCGGCTGGCCGGGATGGCCCGCCGCCGACATCCGTCCCGCGGCACCGCCGTGCAGAGCTCGCAGCCAGGGGGCCTGGCGGGCCAGCTGGCGGCGGCGGCAGCGGCGAGAGCGCCGGCGGCGGCAGAGGGCCTCACCGGTACTCGTACGTGTCGTCGAAGTACTTCTCCGAGTACTGGATGCTCGGCATCGTCGGCGGCGGCGGCGGCGGCGGCGGCGGCGGGCCCGCAGACTCCGGAGCGCGCGCAAGCGGGGCGGCAGAAGTGGGAAATTGGGAAAGAATACAGGGCTCTGAGGTGATCCGGCGAGCTGAGCTCGATCAGCTCGGGGCCTGAGTACGCGGGTTTTCGGGGGTGCACTGTGCGGGCCCCGCACCAGCACCGGGCTATGAGCGGCAAAGGAGTGCAATCGATTCGGTGGGCTAATCCCGGCCCGTTCGCCCGACCCCGGGGGCCCGTGCTGACCTCCCGCCGGTTTGAAACCCCGGGGGATGCCACGCGGCGCGCATCGGGCGCCCGCCCGGCCCGGCATCGACGGCCGCCGGGCGCGGCAACGGCTCTCTCTAGGGGGCGGCGGAGCGCCCCCGCGGAACAATCCGCCACGGGCGCCATCGGGCTTTGTATCCCCGCTCAACAAATATGCAGAGCCTGCAGGGAGGCCCGTGCGCTGCACCTTCGTGCCGGGAGTGCCCTCGCTGCTGCCTCTGGCTCTGTCCAGGGGACCGACCCACTTCCAGGACCCGGATTTGCGGCTGCTTAGCAGGGGTTACTGAGTAATTTGTAGCTGCTTTCTTTCTTTGTGTGCTTTGGTTTCTTAGCGCTTCCTCTGGCTTCCTCTGGCCCCCTTCTCGTTCTTTGTTCATTCTTTTTTGGGCTGGCTTGTCCAGCCCCTATCCTCAATGGGCGAGCCCTTTCTGCAGGGAACCAGCCGCTCGGCGCGCCCACAAACGACGTCGCCAACCGCCGGTGCCGGCGGTGATCCAGCATTGACCTGGGACCACGCTCCGCGCCACTCGGGGTGAGCTCCAATGGCCCACTGGGTTTGAACCCTCCCACGAACCGCCGACCCAAGACAACGGCGTCCGTCCAGGTCGTCCCTTTTCTGGGCTGGCCCTCTCACAGCCCTCGCTTTTGCAAGTGCTGATTGTTTCCATCTGGGCTGGCCTTTCAACAGCTCCTGGCCGACTGCCAGCGCTCCTCCCAGAGTCTGTCGCTTCCTTGTGATAGCTTTCTGTCTTGGCGGCTTTCTCAACCACCAGTCGTCCTTCTGGGCTGGCCTCTCACACTCATCGCCATCCTCTGAAAGAGCTATCTCTTCTTGGGAAGCCCGCTATCTCTGACCGGGAAACCCTTCTAGAAACAAGTTTCTCAATAAGAGAAATCAAGATACAAGGCAATACTGCAGGTATTGCGGTCGGGGTGGGCGGTGCCTCCTACGGCGGATTTATGAATGCCGGGGCACTCGATGACAGCCATCATCTTACATTGAGGAAGCTGGTTTTGGCCAAGGGCCAGGAGTTGCTCCTACCAGAAGGCCAGTGGCTCCCCATGTGGAGCCAAGCAGGCATCGACTGCCCTGCTCCCATGGGTTTGCTGTGAGCCCGTGGAGATGGTGCACTTACACTTTCTTTATCCACTACCCCGTAGCACAGCCCGTATCAAGCTGACTGCAGCTGCTCAGTGCTGTCCTCAACACTGGGGCCTGCTCGACCACACAGGTGAGCTTTATCGACATAGGGACTTTACGAGCTGCGCCACGAGCTGTGCCCTAAGTTTTAAAGTTGCTCGACCACAAACTCAACACTAACAGCATCAGTGGAGTCGCTTATGCTAACAAGTTGGTTGAGAGACCTATACTGTGATGCTGGCTACATGCAGCTGCATTCCACTGCAGCACTTGGAAGTTGCAATGAACAACAAGTGCCCTCCGTGTAGCGTGCTTTGCATAGTCTGCACTGACCCCTGCTCTGTGGCTACCATCTTCTCACGCTTGAGGACAGGCGAAGGTGCCTGAAGTGTACCCTAAGGAAGGAGCAATCGGCCGACAGATGCCCTGCACCACCTCAGGTGACAACAGGCTGTTAGAGAAACAGCTTAGCTAAGGCTGCTAAGACAAGCAAGAACCGCTATTAACCGGGGCGCCCTATTTGAGAAGCTACATCTTGCCTACCAATGATTCAACAGATATTCACAATACATCAAGAACGTCAAGCAACTCGCAAGCAAAGTGATAGCTTACCAGAATCCTGATGCTGGCCGTTCAGAGTTCCTGCAGAGCAGCATGAGCACGCAAAGTTTTCACTGCTCTCAGGTAGTGACTTAGATCTGCTAGGGTTGTTCGCAAGCAACAAGCTGCTCTCAATAGCGTCTGCATGCGCATGGTCAAAATATGCACTTTCAGAAACTTCATGTGCAGCTGAGTGAGGGTTGTACCTATCTCGACCAGAAAATGAATCGCCGATATCTTGGGCAGTCGGGGCTGCATCGAATGTCCTCAGCATTCTGTATTCCTCGATGCCAGATCCATAGGGGCCGTCGACCCTCTGGAAAACTTCGTATGGAGTTGGGTATGCTCTCCTGTAACACAGGCCCATCTTTACTTTTACATTGTCCAAGCTAGGCATTACACTTAGAGCTGCTTCGAAATTAAACAGGTTCTTTGCAAGTACTGCTTCTACAAGCTGCTCCAGGACAAATATCAGATAGTAACCTTTTATGCTGATTAATAACAGGAGTAACAGCAGTAATGCAGGACATCTGAACCGGGCACGCAAGGGAGAGCTTATGCTTTGGACATCTGGCAGGAGGCAATGATAAGGGTGCTATCAATGACAAAGCTGTCCGTCTGTGTGAAATGTGACTCTGCATGCGACTGAGTTGTCCTGCAAACATACCTGACAGCCCCGAGTATCGGATACTGAGTGCCGGAAGTGTACAGGAGCCGGAAGTGGTAGCAAGGTAAGAATGAATCCACGAATGCCAATCTCTTCTCTCTTCCCTTTATCTGCTCTAGGCACATGAAAGAGGGTCTTACACTTGGACCAAATAACTGGCTGATGTAATCTCATGCGTGCTCAAAGTGCTGATAGTGGCATCAGAGAGCCAATGGATTCCATGCAAGCCAGCGTGCTAGGCAAAGTGGCTCATCACTCTTCACTCCCTGCTAAGGATGGTACTGTTTAGAATATGGTGAGCAAGTACCTGCATAACCCCCCCTGAACTTGGAATATCCTGAAGTGCCATCAAAGAAGCAGCATGGTGCCAATAAGATTGAAGTACAGAGGTCACATTGGTTACAAGCTGCAACTATGTATACCTGTTTTTCCAGAAATCTCGTACTATTATCTAGCAATGTCATTCTTTGTATCCAGCTAGCAGTCTCACTTTCCCAAGGGTCCAGCCTCAGACAAATGTAGACAATAGTTGTAGCCAGTTGACAGTGATGTGTCTCAAGATCTCACCTTTAATCTAGGGTTGACAATGATCACAGGTCTTTGACCAGCTGCATTCACCATGGCCTCCAAGTCCTGTCCACTCAAGCAATCACTAACATGATACATCAGCTGATCATCATCAACAGAATTGAGCATTTGCAGAGCAGAGCTGCTCATGGTGACATTGATCGCTTCGAAATCAACAGGATAGATTAGGAAGGAGATTTACAACTCTACGTGGAGAGCTCAGCATCTGCAATGGACATACATCAATGATGCAGTTTCCCACTGCATTTTGCGGAGCCATAATGATGAAAATGTCATCGTCTTCCTGGGGCTCATTTGCGCCTGAAGCAGGGATTGATTCAGATGTGCAAATATTTAGGGCAGGCACAGACTGCACCCTACCTCAGTATGTAATTGCTGGCGCATGCCACAAGCCATGATGGGCATGAAGCAAACTTGCTAGAAAGACCTTTAAGTTGTCATATTAGCACTGGACAGGCTCAGCAACAGCTGTCAGGTGGAATTCCGCATAGCTCTGCTGCTCTGATTGGCAAGGGCACCTCACCCACAGAGCCAGTGCGCACGAAGTTGTTCTCCTTCGCGCCATACTCCCCCCAGTCCATGTTGTCCAGCATCCGCCGGGCGCCTGCGAGCTGCAGTGGCATGCCGGCGAAGATGCCCTTCCCCATGGAGCCTTGCACGCACACCTGCCAAGAAGCTGACAGGCTGCTCAGAATGTGTGCAGTGCAGTGCAGTGCAGCATTGGAGGCCAAATAGCTATGAATTTTGGATATTTCATAGCTCAAGGCTTCTGAGCATCTTGAGACAACGCCAGGTTCTCTCAAGTGCGGCAACCTACTCTGACTCGTTTTCCATCATTTGCAAAGGCAAAAGCCATCTCCCTCAGGAGCTCCATCAGTGTCCCTATCCTGTAGACGTCCTAAACGCACATCGACAACAGCTGCTCTCAGAATCTTGTCATTGATGGCAACATTCAAGACAGTGGACCGTCTCGCCCTTGCAATATGCAATCTGCATGTGAGCAGCCTTATGTAGGAAAGTTTCAGTTCAGTGCAAAAGTAAGTATGGCAAGGGACAATGAGTTCCGGACCATCTCTGGGTTCAGCTCCGGGATGACCAAGACTGCCTGCGCAACACACATCATTTGTACCTATCAATCACTCTGTCAACCTTCTTCACATGCTGGCTTCTGTCATGGAGAGCCAAATGATGTATTATAGTCCTACAACCTAAGCACGACTTCAGGCTTGAGGACGCAATTAGTCGACAAGTACCTTCAGTCTCTTGAGGCCAGCTTCCACGGCGTTCTTGGTAGCTGCAGACACATCCCGGTAAAAGTACTGCCGTATATCTCGTGTGTGTGGGATAGTATTCAAGAGGGTCGGGATCCCATACCACGAAGGCTGCAGCAACAGCACAATGTGTGACATTGCCGTTGCCCAGATCGAGCAAGGCAGGTGGAAAGCGCCAAGGTGACAAACATACACGTTCTGTGGTGAATTGTGTGCGGACTTTGCTGATCTGAGAAGTCCTCACCCAGTGTGTATTGATAGATAATTTGTGCATCTCTTGGTCAAAGCGGGTTGCTAAATACAGCACATTGAGAATTCCCATCCTATCTAGACCTGATGAGCTTGACATTGGCGGTTGATTAGAAGGTCGAAGCTCTATGGATGTGTTACTGCTGATCTCTGTAAGCTGGCTGCAGACTATTCAACTTTCTCAGCAAAGACAAGACACTAGAGCTCTCACTAGCATTGAACTGAAACCCTTGCAATCACAGCAATCTAGGCTTATTGGCTTGGCCAATGCTGGGGTGCACATGTGCTACAGAAAGGAGGTGGCTCACCTTCTTCAGGTCCAGAGGTGATCCGGAAGAGGATGCAAGGACTGAGGCTGCAGCTCGCAGTTGCTCTGCAGCTTTCTGTTGCTGTTGTAAAAAGACAACATGCGACAGGGTTGTCAGAGTGCATGTGACATGCAGTGAAGTACCTTCCTTCTGAAACTGGAGAAGACCTGACAAAATCTCTTCTATGCAGAGTCCTCGATAAGTTCCTCCATGGGAAGCTGGCCTCAGTGAAGAGTCCTGACTTGAAGAACTTGCTAGATTGGACACCTAACCCTGACAATATTGAGTTGAACCTCCCAGTTTGGTGTGCTCATTCACATTCGACTATGCCTACGTTCTCTGGTTCTTGTAAGACCCTTCATGCTTGGTTCCTTGTGCAAGGGGCTGGTTAGAATCAGACTAGCAGGCTTGAGATTCATGTACATGATGTCACACCACACCACCCCATACACCACACGACATGGAGCAATCATCACAAGCGTGCACAACCACAATGCAAACATGGAAGGACTGCATCAAGTAGCAACATTGACTTTGTTGTGCACAGAGCTTGGTCAACATTCACTCAGTATTCTCCCTCTCACTTCTCCCTCTCACTAAGCCATTTTTGCTACCTGAATTGATCTCATAACACCAACCTCTCCTTTACCAGCCACACCTGAGCTGGACTGCTTCCAAACCCATGCTCTTAAGCCCATGCCATGAATCTAAATACCAGCAATATACTGTCTGCATGCATGCCCTCCTACGAGGCAGGCTAACCTCACGCTCTGTGATAGATGAAAGCACAGCACCTGCAGCTCTATCACCTAGAGGCCTACCTAGCAACTAGGGAAGCACCAACCTCCTCTAGGCGTGACTCCTGGAGCTGCGCTAGGAGGTGGTCAATGTCGGCAAACACAGTCTCCTTTGGCCGATTGCCATCCACCTGGAGAGGACAATCATTGAGAGCTGTATTTGTACAACATATATTCGATTCATTGATAGCTTGATAGAGTACTGAAAGCTTTTATGGAGCATCCTGACTCCAGTCAGCTGACTTTACCTTCTGTGTACAAGATTGATATGAAGACAAGACTGCATCCACATTCTCTCGGTGCGTTTTTAGCCTGTTGCGGACCTGAGCATCGAAACGATCAGTGGCAGTCAGCCTGTTGCAAACCTGAGCATCGAAACAATCAGTGACAGGATCAGCAGTGCTAGGAGGACAGGAGGACAGCATTTGTCAAAAGGACACTGGATGGAATATGAGCGAGTGTTGTAGTAGCAATGCAGTCCTCCTAACGCCGTAACCTATGTCTTCAGTGCACAGAGGTGCATGCCTATGAGTGCTGGGCTTGGTCTTCAGCCGCTCTAGCAGGGATTCAAGAGCTAAGGGTTTAGGAAATGCTCTATTGGGACAATCTTAAGGCTCTCCAATCAAGAAGCAAGGTGATGATCAAGTATAGGCATATGCAGAGAGGTTGACATGGTCAGTGTGCTTCTCAGCCTGTGGGAGAGTATGTGCGGCTGACCTTGTCCTCAGTGTCGTCGCTGCGTTGCGTCAGCCGCGCTGCCACCTCTGGGGACTCCGGCGGCTCATATGTTAGGTGATAAATCTTGCCCGTCACGGGATCCATCCGCCGGCCTGCAACCCTGTCCACAAGAATATCCTCTGGAACCTGCGCACGGGGAAGGGGGGG
>WELB01000115.1:258079-284705 GCA_009602725.1 Spirogloea muscicola
GGCGGCGGCGAGGGCGGCGGGGGCGGCGGCGGCGGCGCCAGCCCCTGGGGCGGCACGTTCGCCGTCGAGTGGCTGCGCCTGCACAGCCTGCCCTTCCAGCGCACCGTGCACCTCAAGAATCCGCTCAACTTCTTCAAGCCCGTCAAGATCAGCCGCAACGGCCAGGTGCGCACGCGCGCTCGCCCCACCCTGCCCGCATGCCGGCCGGACCAGCACCCGGCGCGTACGCGGCTGGCGGCTGACGCCGGCCGCCGTTCTGCGGTCGTGGCCAGAGACGCAGGAGCTGACGGCAGACATTGGCGAGGCCCTCTGCGCGCTCATCGACGAGGGCGCCGACAAGGAGGGCCGCCCCAAGAGGTGTGCCTCTGCCACTGGCCAGCCTCTTCTGAAGCAGAGCAGTCTCGTCTGGAGGTTGATCTTTCCACATAGATTGCCTCCAAGCTTTTCAAAGGCTTTTTCTTCCAAATCACATATGTACCCTGTACGAAATTGACGCAACCGAAGATTTTGCCACGCGCAACGGCGTCAGTGTGCTAGGCAGCTTAACTGCAGGCTGTTTAGCTGTCAAGATTAAAGAGTCGACCACTATACTGGTTGTTCTGAACGAGAGTAGGTGCCTGGGGCAATGGCAGCTGGCAGGCCCTTGATGCAGATCCCTTCTGGTTGCTGCGGCTGCAGGAAGGTGGGCAGCTCGGCAGCCATGCAGGAGGCCATGCTCCAGCAGTACAACGGGGAGCTTGCGCTGGCTGGCTACCCCGGCCCCTGCAGCAGCCTGGCGGCATCCTTGGGGATGTACGCCACAATGCACGCTGCCACTGCGGCCGGCTACGGCGTGGAGGCGGGCCTGGGGGACACCGTGCTTGTGCCTGGCCAGGCCGTGGTCGTCTCCGCAGCCGCCGCCAGCCGGGCAGACGGCCGGGCTGGCGCTGCACGCCAGATGGCGGGCAACAGCAATCTGCGAGCAGCACCTGTGAGGACCCTTCTGGGAGGACCGAGCGGCGCAACTGAGTGGGACTATGGCGCAGAGCTGCTCGAGCAGCAGCAGCGATCCTCAGCGGCGGCAGCCAATACAGAAGCATCCTTGTCCGGCCGCGAGCCCGCAGCGCTCAAGGAGCCCCCGGAGGAGGAACTCCTTACCATGGTCCGTCGGCAGCCCCCTAGCTCGCTGAGTTCGCAGCACCCGGAGCTGCCACCTCAAGCTGCCGTCATGCACACTAGCGCTGAGCAGCGGCATCGCTTGCTGCCGCCTGCGCCAAGCACGCAGACCTACGAGGAATACTTGGAGTGGATGCAGACGGCAGCACTCTGGTCGCAAGCTGAGGTGCAGGTGCGTCTCTGTCGCGGCCACCGCCGCTGCTTGGAGACTCTGTCAGCACAACAACTGGATTGCAGATGATGATTGAGCCCGTAGGTTGAGGGCTCCTTGGTGTCCTATCTGCCGGCGGCCGTGCAGGCATCCCGAAGAGCGTATGTCTACTCCCATGGTGGGGCTGGCGCTGCCACGCATGCAGGGTATGGCGAGACAAGCTGGGGCTTGGGGACCACTGACAGAGCAGAGAACAGCAGCGGCGTAATCAGTGGCGGCGGCGGCGGTGGCGGCGGCATGTCTGCTCAGGAGACAGATGACGGGTCTGGCAGCGCTCGTTGCAAGACCTCACTTGGCTTCACGCTGCTGCATGATTGACCGTTGAATGCAGGCCATGCCCGTGCTCTGGACGCTGGCAGCACTCATGCTCTGCCTCTTTGGACTCTCCTGCTGGCAGATTACAGGCCGAGGCCTACTACACTGGCAACTGGTACTCACCGCATCACAGCAGGGCCGACAAGGGTATGGACAGCAGCGGCTGGGGCTTCTCGGTGGAGGCGGCGACAGCAGGCGCGGCATTGCATGAGGTGCCTAGTGGCAGAAGCGGGCTTGTTGGCTTACGTGGGCCGGGCTCCGGCTACCATGGTCATGATGGCCATGCCATCAGGCCAGCCAAGGCACCAAGCAGCGCTAGTTGGCCGGCCGCCACCTTGTCCAAGTCAGCAGCACCCTAATCTGCCCCTACTGCCGTGAGGCAGCATGGGCGCTAGCATGTTGCGGGTGCCCCGCGGCTGCAGCAGCCTCTGAACAGCTTAGGATGTCAGCACTCACATAGATTGACACAACAGTAGGCAGGAATAGTTGTTTGGACCTAAATCGAGACATGCTAGATTTCTGTGAAGAAACTTATTGGAGCAGTAGCTGCTGGACGCAGGCTCCGAACATCGAATCTGCTTCCCTCGTAGCTGAGGCGTCGCGGAACCATGATAGTCTCCCCTGGACAGAGCTTACCTGTGAGAATGGCAAGGGGACTAGCCTGCGACACTCCATTCAGATTCTCAGTGTAGTGAAATAGCAATATCTTACTCTTGAACAATACCATCTGACAGCATCAACAGACACACCTGTGTGCACATGCTTTTGTAGTGTGCATGCCAGCTTATGCCAAAGCTTCTGAGGGATACGGTGGCAAATGCTGGCAAGCTGCACAACAAATATGCTTTGCACTATCTGCTAGAACTCAGGCAGCCACATTTAGCTACACGAAGTTGGATGATCTTGATGTATGTTGCTCATTCATTTCTTAGGCTCGTCTTCCCCAACTCGCGGTTTTCTTCCTCCCATGGCTGGAAGTGCATCCACTTCACCACTCAGATGTCCTTGAAAAAAAAGTGAGAAATAATGTACTTGCCTCCACTGAGCGCTGGTCTCAAGAGAGGGTCCTGATGTTCAATTGAGAACAATGTAAGTGGAGAGAAACTGGTGGACTGCAGCTTGCGAACGGAACTTCAGGTGCTTTTCCACTAAGAGCACTGGCCTCCGAACCTGCAGACACGTAGTTTTTAGTGACACGGAACTGGCAGACCACGTAGACATGAATGGATGCGTGCTTGGAGCAGGTGCGTGCTTGGAGCAGGTGGCGTGCTCTCATTCTTGACATATGACCAGTCCATGCATGACAGGGGCACTGCAGAATAACGTCGCGGCGGTGCTTACGATGCTTGCAAGCCCTCTACTAAGAAAGCATGACTCCGTACGATCTTCATAGTTGTATCCGCGCTCGTCACACTATACTTATGTTGTGATCCTGCTATACCAATATGCCAATTAGCCTGCGTGATATACTTGTATGCCTACTGAGAAGTGCAGCAACACCTTGAAAAACTGGGGACTTAAGAGCAGCACCAGATAGGTAAGGAGAGAGTCGACCAGGACTGTTGAAGACGTAGAAATTGGAGCCTTGCACTGGGCCGCCTCTACTCATTGAGGTCCACAATCTTTCGTATATGTTGATAAAGAACCTGCAAAACCATCATGCGTCATGATGCTGAAGGCATGTACATGTCCTTATGGACAGGCCACAACAGGAACTGCAGGCCAGGCATTCTTTTGATGTATTTGGTTGTCTGTGGCACAGGGTATGGCTGGTAATGTACGAATTCTTGATGCTGAGGTCTTCATCTCCACTGATGGACTTTCCAAACTCCTCCCATACGATTGGTTTGCTCAGCAGAGTCTGACATGTAGGAAGCACATGCACCGTTGCAGTATTGTCAGACACCAGAGCTCAGCAGAGACCAGCAGTAAAGCACCAACTGATATCTCAATGAGCATGACTGATCCAACTGGCTAGCCTTCTTCTGCTCTGCACATGCGTGAGCTCTTTACATCTTCATTCAGAGGTGTGGCACCTGCGCATCACTATTATGGATGTCAATCCAGTTCTTTAGGAAGTCGAGCTTCTCCGACCATGGTGTATCAGAAGGCCACCAGTTGTCGGTCCTGTTTATGACGAAGATGATGCAACTCCTCTGGCAGCAATTGCCTGTTCAAGATTTTGAAAGGGAGACAGATATGCAGCTAAAGCTGTTGCTCAACTCTGAACAAGTTGGATGAAGCACCGTACCAGAGATGTGCAACGGCGAAATCAATTGATGGAAGTCTGTGATTGAGTATAAAGTCTTGTCCTGTGTTTGAAGCCCACGAACTCTCAAGATCTGATCTCCGCAAAGTCAACATGCTTAAGAATGAGTGTGAATGATATGTCACAAACAGCATCCAACATCGCCTAGGTCCTGGACGCTAGTCCAGAATCAGCAGATCAGCAGATGTCATACAGAGATTGATCAGGTTTTGCCTCTACACAGACATAAGGGCCTACAATTTGGATTGTAGGTCGTGCGATTTGAGCTCCAGCTGTAGAAGCCTTCGAAGCCGCTTGTAAGTAGGTGCCTAGAGTCCACACTCTTGAGTGTTTGCAAACAGTGGTCCATCAGCACAGTGAGCATCTTATAGCCCCTAGGAAACCATGACTGTGTGCATAAGCTGGCAGTCTAAATAGCCCAATACTGCCTATGGTGCTTTCATGTGGTGCATCTATCTCATTAATCAGGTCGTCCTTGCGGAAAACCCTTGAGATCATGAGGACTACCTTCACAAAGGCACTCATGCTTGCAACCCAATGCTGCACCATGGATGTGCATTTTGAGCTATTCATGCACCTGCCAGCTATCTTTCCATGTCAAGATTGTCAACAGTGCAAGACAATGAGGCCTGTGAGCAAATAACTACGGATTGCTGCAGACATGGTTCTCATAATTTGGGCTTGCACAACAATTGACCCTGAATACAGGCTTAGCTGTCTCCAACGTAACCTTGGTTCATTCAGGAGGTTCCATGCCAAGATTGTTGGATCATCACCATAGCGGACACCATTGAAAGTGTTGACGCGACTAATTATGCGCTGCAAAGGCCAGGAAGTCAAGATTAGCCCGTAGAACTACCAACAAATGCTTGACTACGTCTTTCGAAGCAAATCGAGGTTAGATACACCTTGACTTGGAAGGTGACAGGCTTTTTAGTCCGCAGTCAGTGGATATAGCATGCACCTGTACATGATCTCGATATAATTCTCTGCAGTTCTCATCTGCAAAGAAGTCATCCTTTGTCTGTGCGGTGCTACTCCACAGCACATACTGCAGAATCATGTCAAAGCACCTTATTCATCTTTAATGACAGGCTATGTAATCAGCCTTCCTTGCTGTCTAGCTGATCTTGAGCAACTGCGAGTATATGCAACGAGGTATTTGTTGCTGGCAAATGCTAGATGTGGAGCCTGAACAACAGATATCAGGTGGTGCTACAAGCCGGAAAGATGAGCTTACCGAGCCAACGCCGTCGGGGTCATACCAATAGTTGACGAAGGGTAGTATTACTCGAATTCCACGTATTTGGCACTGATAGAGCACGTAGTCTAGCGCTGGTCCTCACAGGGATGTGAAAGTGTGATCATTGTTGACGATATTTAGCGTAGCCTAGAAAGTTCCATCTTGTATGACCTCTGAAATGGAAGAACATCATGCCCTCTTAGATCATAAAGTAGTTGTTATGTACCTTCAGATGTCGCTTCTGAGTAGATGCCAGCCCTTGGCTGTAGCGCATTCTTTGGGCTGTCCACAGCACACGCAAGTGAAGGCCATTCCATTGAATGAAGCATCCAATGCAGGACTGCTCTCAGGTTACTTGTCACATTTACAATAGATGGTGCGTTGGAAGTCAAGCTTTCTCTTGTAGGTAACACATTGCGCTCATCAGGCTTACTTTATCGCAAATGGCCATGTGCGAAGCACACTCAAACCAGATGCAACCATTTCATCGAGCGTTGCGTTTACTGTCCACTTTTTCATAGGATCAGTTGCGTTCTGTCAAGGAAAGAGGACTACGTAAGTTTCAGATACTCATCCTGTATACATGCAGACTAGTAAGTCATTCTTGGAATCACATACCTCCATCAAGTCCCAGGAGTTCGATCCAGCAAAGACAAAGCGTTTGCAGTTGAGCATGAACTGCTGCCCGCTCACGGTTACGAAGCCTGCCAAGCAATTGATGGTCAAGAAAGTTTCTGCCTCTGCATTTCACAGCACATTGAATTTGAGAGATAAAATCTGTCCTCTCCGTGATCAATCAACTCCGATCACGAGCCTACACTCAAGGACCTTGATCTGCAGGCGACATTCCCTGCACGCATCACCAGAAAGCCTCAGTGTGCAGCACGGAATGACGCCAAAATGTGTATTGGCGGACATACTAATTGATGAACGAGGCAGCCATGGCAAAGCCTCCCAACTCGTCAGGCACGGGCTGACATCAAGCATCTGCCTACCCTATGCGGCTTGCAGCCAACGGCCCTGTCAGATGAACCGGAATCTGAATAGAAGCAATTATTGTCTCACCGTCACTCCGCCTTTGGATGATGGCGCCGGCGCAGGTCCGCTCACCGGGCTTGGAATTTGGCACAGAGCTTCCCCGAGCATCGCTGCAGCAGCAGCCACAAGCTTCAGCGCCACGAGTGACCGAGCTGGCGACTCCGACCTTGACGGCCACCGTGCTCGCTGCGCCGCGAGCTGCCTGGCGAGGCCTGCGGCCGCGGGAAGCGGCGTCATGGGGCCGCTCGTGGCGGCGCGCTGCGGCGGCACCGGCGGGGGGAGGAGCGGGTATGAAGAGCCGGGTCGGGCTGCAGGCGATCTGATCAGGGGCAGCATCGGCGGCTGACGCCGTGACTGGGCCTCGTGGGGGTTCGAGTGCCCGTCAGCCGTTAGCTCAGCTTTACTGCTATCGCGACGGTACGCGAGTCCGCTGCTACTTTCCTGGACCTCGTCTTGGACCACCCGTTCATCCACTCTTTGGCACCCTATCCCGTATACAATCTGACTGGCCCTTGCAGGTTCTAGAGGTGTTCACGAGCAAAGCTGGCAAGAGTAGAATGGACGCACGAAGAGCTTGCTGCTGGATGATACTTGCATAGCAACGAGTGTTGGGCTGCCGGGCAACTTCATGAATTTTTCAAGCTTGTGACAGGCCGCTGCCAAATGAAGGACAAATTGCTGCTGCATACACTGCTAGATATCCCCCAGTCCTGACAACCTCACAGCTTACTCCGTAAATCCTAATCAGAAGCTTCAGCTGCCTTCTCTTTTTAGATGTGCTTGCCTCTGTACCTGGCCATTTGGCCTACATTTCTTTCTAATACACGATCTCTCCTTCTCATGACCTGAGTAGATAATGCTCAGGCCCTCCGATTTTGGCGCCCTATGAATAGAACCAAAGCTGTCTAATTTCTAATGTTTTACTGACAGCACTCTTCAGCCCACCCTCACCTCCACAAATGCTGATGATAATCGTGTCGTGCCATTCTGCCGTTGTGCTAGCAGCAAGCGAGTGCGAGCAAAGACGTATACCACATACAAGCAATGAGTTTGCAATTAATCAAGCACGCTCAACTGGGTAAAACGTGGTTTGATCAGGAATTGTGCCTGCTTGACGCTATTTTCTATGGCTGCGGGCAAGTAACATGCAATTAGTTGGATATACGCACATAAGCCAGCTGCAGGATCAAAGCAGGCTCTGGTGATGCAAAGCATGGCATGCTGCATCAGGACCAGTGCACACAGGATTGAAGCTGCATACATCTGGTCGGCCCCTTTGCGTATGTGCTTATTTTGACCTGTGCTATTGCAGCAGGGGCAAGCTAACTTCGGCGCCTGGCTGTGTCCTCACATGTCTCGGCATGACGACTATCTACTTCTCAAGCTTGTCCACCACAATGCCGGCCAGACGTCAAACTTATTGCAAAATAAATTGGAAATTCAAGTCAGAGTATACAAAGTTATACAAATTGCGGATAACTATTTGGTTTCTCATTCTTGATCTTGAAGCTGAGGACCTTGCTGCCATACTCGTCGCTATCCACCTTTGGGAAGTTGGTAACTGGGGGGCAAGAGATGAAGGATCTAGGAGTGCTGCATCAGAGCCCTTGAGGCCCATATTAGAGGCCACTGAGTGTGTCTCTGCAGCCCAAGACTCTATGATTGGCGTTTCACAGGGCCCACCTTGGGAGTCAAATTAGCCCGAACTGAAGGAGCACTAAGCTTACGCAACTCATATGCCAGACTGAGCTTCCAGCTTCAACATGCCAAATACATAGGTGCTTCTGCTTCAGGCCAATCCACAAGTGGTGGCTTGACTCAGCTCCGGAGCCGAATGTACTTCAACTGTAGTACTGATCAGTCGTCAATTCTGCAAACGCACCGAAGTCCAAACCTGGCACCCACCTACTGACTCCCTGCACAGATTGACATGGCAGATACTTGCTTAGGTTGAGGTGCCAAAGCATCCAGCAGTGTCTAGCCTCTTGCTTATGCACCTGGAGCTGACCAAGTGCTGAGCAACAAAACGTTTCCTCCATATCTGACCGTTGGAGCCTGCATATATTTGATGTGCAGCAAGTAATCTACTTAACCTATCTTGGTCTGAATGTAATGTCCTGCTTGACACTGACAAGAATTGTCAGTGCCATGCAAAGTTGGGTGCTTAAGGAAGACCAATGTGGCTACTTACCACATTCGCGGGAGTGGATTCAAGTGGAAGATCCATTGGTTCATCCCTGCGATATGATTCATTCCCAAGAAACAAATTATCACCTGTTGACCTGCTTAGAAGTTTCTGCAGACAATTTGTATAAATAAGCGAGCAATATTGATGGCCTATCGAGTGAAGCAGCAAATAAGCCAGCAGGCAATGCTGAGACTGATGGTTGCAGGTTCTTCTGCACTTACCATTGAGGCTGACAAAATCGGATCCCCGTCAAGAAACCAAGCATTTTGTCAGCTTTAGGGCTTTGAAGAGCATTGAAGAGCTACGAAGCTGAATCTGGCAGAGTTGCCTCCGGAGTCATATGATGGCCGCATTCAACATATCAATGATACAAATTACGGACACATTGACTGTATTTCAGAAGACAAATCATGACATATGAAGACTTTCTTGAAATAATACCTGCATGAAGACAGCAAATGTGCTACGGGACAGTTTTGAAGCCCTAACTCCTTGAGCTGCCTGCCAAGAAAGATCGCAAGGGAGCACATCAAGCAAGATCCAGGCTGCAAAGCAGGGAGTGATACAAACAAATCGAGCCAGAAGTGCTGGTGGCTTACTTTGACACAGTGCGGTGTGGCCCACAGAAGACCTCCTGAATGTATTTGCATGCTTTCACCCATCTGGAACGCAATGCTGTCGGCAGGTATTGATACCTGAAAACATAAGTGGTCACAGTGCTTGATCAAGTGATGACATTGCTGCACATGCTTTTACATACACCAATGCATCAGGTGCAATTGTGCATTGACTTGACACTGGCAGACCCTCAATTCACAAGGCACTGATGAAAGAGATGAAAGAGAGTGGCTTCTAGTCAGATTATGCATGGAAGCCTTCATAGAAACAATGGGACGTGATTCCGCAACTTCTTACAGTGCAGTGTTGTCACACATTGTAATACAAGTCAAGGTCATGAAGGCAGCAAGACAAAGTGTCTACCTTCACAATCTCTTTCCTCCTATTCTCCACATACAAGCCACAGCATGGATCTGGATTTTGCAGCTCCCTTCCGTCATTGGAAAATATTGCAGCCGTTAAACCTGTCAACATCAAGAGCTTGACTGCTCAGGCACCCACATCTGCCAACCCGAGCATGTGCTTATGTCGTTCCAGTTTCTGAAGTAGCACAAGGATGTATTCCGTCTGTGTTGTGCGCCCCGTCTTGGGAAGCGCAGCCTGATAATGAAGCCTCTGCATCAAGTCCTTCTATCAAGCCACAAGGCCACTGTGGGAATGGCAAACCCCCATCAGACAAAGCGCTGTTATGTATATTATGTCAACTTGGTGACCTTGGATGCTATCCAATGCACTACCTGTAAGAGAGCCATGGTCCTTGTGCCATTCGCACCATCTGGTTTCATGTGCTCCCTTCCTGGTTTGTGAATGCAGAGGACTATCAGAGTCAGGTCACACTGTTTGCTCATGAATGTAGACAGGACAAACTTTCACACAGCACAAGCTTGCAGGCCATCGTGGACTGATGAGAATATATTATCTAGATTTGGTGTCAATCAGAAAGCTAATTCTGGCAAATACTTACACATCAGGAGGAAAATAGTACAGGCAGCGAGCTTTATGAGTGACTGATCGCCGCAGTAACCCTTCCAGCCTATCCAACGGTACGCTTGGATTCTTTGAATGGACTGAGCAGCAACATCATTGTCATCAGGTACTGCAGACCGTCAAACAGCCAGACTCCTCAAAAGTGCATGGTCTCCAGATGTGTTAGCTACAACCACCAATTTAGGTTTGTTTTGTGTAAAGGCTACAACTTAGATCTGGTCATTTGCACAGGTTGCTTGGGTGCGTAGAGTTACTTGTGTGTGTAGAGTCATTCACACAGGATTACCGTATCTGTCGCAATGACGAGCTAGAAGGCACCCAACATCCACAATGAGCTTCCCAAGCTTCTTGAATGCTGGAACACATGGGGAATGCTGCTTTCAGGTGCACAACTCGAGAACAATGTATGACTTTGTACCAGGCATAAACGCGTTAATAGCAAATGAAGCATCACATATAGTTCTACATCGTGAAATGGTGGTCTTAATGGACCATCTTATCCATCTGAAATACTTCCTTGATCGACAAATTGCTAGAGAAGGACCTGCTTCAAAGTCCGGAAGAGATTTGCTTGGCCATATATTTGGTCGGCAGTATGAGGGATACCTGATCAGAGCTATGAATGGATGTGAGTGATGCTACCTCTCAAAAAAGAGAGTCTTACGCAAACTACTTCACATATACTTCAAGCATCTCACTCAGGGAAACATGAGCATCTCTCAAATGCATGACAGAAGGAGCACATGTACCTCTGTATAAGATCCGCATCTCTTGTTGGAACATCGACAAGCGGATTTGCATAATATGACCCTTTCAACAAATCTGCAGCCAGTGACCCTGAGGATCAGTACCTGAAGTCAAATTACTGTTCAAGCCTATCTATCGAGTCCGTGCTGCATCGACCTCACATGTTTAGAGGACAATCTGTCTCCACTGCCAGTGTAATGGGATGCTGTCTATTCAACCTGAGGATGCAGGCATCGCAGACTCCCAGCTAATGGATGTTGTGAGTTGCAGGCACCGCAGGCTCAAGGCAACCGCTCTCACGTCAGCACCGCTGCCTCAACATCAGAAAGAGCAATCTGAAGATGCCATACCTGGACTTGAACCAAGCGTTTCTTTGCCGTGACTCCAACCGAACGAGTATCTATGGAAGTGGAGCACGACCTCATAATGAGTGGTCGGAAGTATGTAGCACCTAGGTGTTTGAAAGCAGCTCAGGTGTGGTGAAGAAGACAAGTATGACAAAATTCAGTGACACCTTGCTTTGGTAATGATGAAATGAGTACACAATCGGAGTAGGTGGCTGACTTGCTGCCTGCATCCTCCAGCTTTGCTTTCACATCTTCCGGGAGAGCAGCAATCCTGGACAGAAGAAACGTGGACCCCTGTCAACACATAGAGGGCCCTCCTACACGTAAGGCTTACTGTCTCTTTACAATGATCACTTACATGACAATGAGTAAATAAGCTGACTGACCCATAGGTGCAGAAACTCACGCTGGCATGGGTGCTGTAAGGAGAGTACCAGACTAATTATTAAGCTTTCAGGTTTTCGCTTTGTTGATCGTACATCACAGGGAAGGTCGGTCAATGAGTTGCATACTTACTGCTGGGTCAATTGCAGAAGACTCATCCGCAGACTGCTATAGCTTGGGACCTGCAATGCTCGTGTAGCACAAATTAGCAAGACAGAGAGAAGAGTGTGATGAGCAGCTCAGTTTGAGCTAAGCTGTACAGGCGACCGCCAGCGAAGCAGCACATGCAACATATACAGAACATATCAACTTCAGAGCCAATGTACCTTGTATGTAGAAGTTCTTGAACTGGCTATGTCATCTGTCAGAGGTGGTTTACAAGCTGCAGAGCATGCCATGTGGGCTCACCCCAGAGACGGTCAGAATGCCGAGGCCGTCCAGCCCGTACGCGGCCTCAATGGTCTCCGTCAAGTCGTGAGAGTCGTCCTGCAATTGCAGTGATAACATGAGGACGGTCAGGAGCCAAGGACACTGCAGCTCTGCTCGGAGCTTGGCCAGGAGCGCCGAGCACCGCGCGGTGGCCGCGACAAGCTCAGGTGACTACATAGACGCGGCTGCGAAGCGACGCATGGGAGGCCGACCAGGAGGTCTGCGTATGCCACGTCCACGACCGCAGCCGTCTCCGCGGCCGGCGAGGCCCCCATGCCCGGCAGCTAGGGATCAGGCGGCGCTCGCCGCAGGCGCAGTTGAGAAGCGGCGCGCCGCTTGCTCCGCCACTTGCGGCGACGCACAAGGGCTGGCCACGACGGCGGCGTAGGCGCTGGCGGCGCGCCACACGCTGGCGGCAGCGACGGCGCGGCGGGAGGTCGCTGATTTGAAACTTAAAGCGCGCTACTAGGAGGCGTGTATTTGAAATAAAACAGGTCAAATGGCCAAGTACAAAGGCAAGCACACTAGGAGGCGGGTTACGAGGGGTTATGTACCAGCTATTACGTGGGGTTATGTACCAAGCTGACAATAGCAACATCCAAGGGGTGAAGGGGCCAGTAGGAAAGCATGAGTTATGCAATTTGTGAAGGCTCCCGTCCATTCATTCTGGGTGGCCAAATGACACCCATAGCCCTCTATTGAGCGCTACTGAGCGGGTCAGCTTAGCAGCAGGTGACGTACATTTGTCAAGTGCTTGCCTTTGTACTTGGCCACACATGGCCTCCCCATCTCTTAATATACACATTTCCCTCTACTGGGAAAAGATTCACTATCGTTGAGCTGGCTTCTCACAGCCCTTGCCTTACTTTGAGATAGCTCTTCACTCTTTTCTGCCCTCGCCCCTTTGAGAGCAATTTCTACTTCTTTCCTGCCACCAATTTCTCCAACTTGCGACTGCTGACACGAGGTTACTGCGCAGGCATCCTTAGTGATCTCTACCAGTGATCTCTTCCCGGCTCAATTGGACCTTGTTCGACATTTGACGGGCTGGATTATCACAGCCCTCGCAATCTTCAGAAAGTGCTTGTCTCCTAGTCAACAGCCACAAAATGGAGCTCTTATAACTTGCTGAATGCCAAAATGGTAAAATAAGAGGACCTCCTCACAAGCCTTCCAACCCACACGTCCTGTCACATCGCAACAGCCGAACTCCTGACATGGAACTTACTCCTGTGCTCTAGATATTTGCCCAGTTCAATTTTCGTAGCTGTCTCGCATCTCTAGCTCTGCGCCCCAAAGCCCAGCTTGAGCACCACCATGTAGTGGGCAGGACGTAGGCTACTAACCCTGCCTGGCGCTCGTTCTGCCAGGCAGAACTTTGCACTTAACACACAGCCGGAGCTTCGACTTTGTTGTGATTATTGTTTTGGTGTCTGGTAAAACTTGAATACTGAGCGGGGCGAGTTGGGACTAACGTCCCACTCGTAGACCAAAGTGGAGAGAGCAGGTACAGTTCAGGTCAACCACCCGAGCATTGTCGTAACAGCTTTCTTGGCTGTTACGCCCTGTGCTACAAAAGCATTGGCCACAGAAAGAGCACTGTGTGCAGCCATGAGGTGCATGTGCTGTGCACAGCTGTGGCACAATAGTGGCCTCCCTTTCGGGGCAGCAATATGCAGCCCACCTGTCTCTCCTTGAGAAGAGACGACTCAGAGAGGACAGAGGAACCTCAAAGTGATTACCTCCAGTCACGCTATCCGATACTCTGGATCGTCCATCACAAGAACAAATAGGTTGCTGCGGTTGCCTCTTGAGATTCTGCAAGAGGAGCAACTGTTCAGCTTGATCACGTGCTGGCTAAATTTGTACAAAACTGCCCTTCTACTCAGTTATCATGCAAAGAAAGGACCGTCATTTGCCAGCTCAAAGGTGCAGATACTGGAATGCAATTCCTGAGCTGATAAGGTCGAATGCAAGGCAGGTTGGCTGCAGCTGCAAAAGCTGCTGCTGACTTCCTTAAGGACTGCTTGTACAATACTAGTAAGAAATAGACCTTTGCTGATTGCAGACATTGGTGTCGCGGTGACATGCTGGACAGGCAGACTCCCCTTACCTCAAGTCTTTGTCAACATACGTGATTTCTAGCTCGCCTCGGGCTCTCTCTGGAGCCTTCACAGGGACCTACAATAGGCGACGAGCCATTGACATGATCTTAGTGCCAGAGCCTAGGAAATTGGATTCTGGATCAAGACAAGAGCACAAGTACGTGACACAAGTCCAAGTAAAAGTTCCAAAGTGAGATGGGCTGACAAGTAGGTATATACTCACAAGACCCAGAATCTTGAATTCAGTGAACTGCACATTGACCTTCCGAGAGGACATGGCAGTCAGCTTCGCCTTCACCTGCCAACAAGCCAACACCAAACATTCAATAAGGCAAGCAAGCAAGCAATCAATCAAGAAATCTGCATGGCTTTCCAAAAGGAACGTAATACTGCAAGGCCAGGATTCTCATTGAGCACCTCGGCGGCAACTAACCTGGTTGAAGAAAGGCCAGGTTTCAAGATTCTGGGCCTGCATCGTGGCTGTGTCAAGGACCTGGTAGATGGGCCCGGCAGGGCGCAGCAGCTTGGGTTTCTGCGACAAAGTACCCGATGACATCAGAGCAGATTGCAGGCTTTCAGCATGACACAAGCAGGAACTAAACCTCGTGCACTGGTCCAGTGCACTGGGTACCCAAGGCATTCTGCACCTGCAGCAGGCCCCTCGGAAGAGCCTGCTGTGCGGGAGCAAGGGGCTGCGGCGTTGCAACCTTGGTGCCGAGGGTGCTGTCAGAGGTCGTGTACACCAGCCGCCAGCGGCCGTTGAGGTCAGGGAACTTGAGGGTGTCCCGCGAGGGGCTCATGCTCTCCAGCCTGGTCGCGAGCTGCACCTCGAGCGCCCGAGGCAGACGACAAAAGGATCGCGACTCAAGTAAGCAGGCATCGTGCTGGCCATGATGACGAGGCAAGGTGAGCGCCACAGCAGTACGGGCCAGAGCACGGCGGCAGGGGCCCGCCCTGGAGGACGGGGTGTGGGACGGGCCTGGGGACCTCGTCAACGCGGCGCCGGTGTTCGGGCGAGGCGGCGGCGCCGCGGTCCAGCGGCGCGACGGCGGCCAGGAGCTCGTCCTTGAGCCGCCGCCGTTGCTCGACGCCGCCGCCGGAGAAGAGCTTGAAGACGGCACGTGGCCTCTGCGCCCCCCGCGCACGACGACCAGCTTGAGCGTGGCGGAGCTGACGGCGAGGTGCCGTTCAGAAAGCGGCGGCCGAAGCGGCGCGCGACGGGCTCGCCGGGAGAAGGTACCCCACCTGCAGCGAGGCGGCCTGCTGGAGCGTCGCCGCCGCGGCGGCGCGGCCAGGGAGCTCAGCTACGCCGCCCAGGAGGCGCCGGTCCCGCGCGCCGTCGAGGCCGCGGCGCGACGGCGGTGGCGGCGGCGGCGGCGGCGGCGGCGGCCATGGCGTCAGGCTGGACCAGCTGGGCGCCCGGAAAGCCAGAGTCGGTGGAGTACACGGCAGCTGCGAAGTACTTCCAGTACAGGGCGATGGCTGTGACTGGCCAGCCTTCAAAAAGAAGAGCGAATGCGGCTGCTGATATTTAAAGAATTGGCTGTAAATTGCCAGCCAGATGCATACAGGTGTTCAGAAAGAAGAAGAGCTCGCCCATAGAGAAGAGGGGCTGGCAAAGCCAACCCAAAAAGAATTCTCTCTTTAGGAAACGAGGAACCAAAATCCCGAAAGAAATCAGAAGAGCCCAAAAAGCGCACAGCGACTCAAAGGGCCATTGGGTGCGAAAAGCCAGCCCAAAAAGAAGAAGGTTCTCGCCCATTGAGAAGAGGGGCTGGCAAAGCCAACCCAAAAAGAATGGACAATGGAAAAAGGATTGACGAAGGTTCGGAGGGGCCAGCCCCTATTCTCAATGGGCGAGCACTTTCTTCGGAGGGGGCCTACACGCGTTGACATGAGAGAGTGACAAGAACGGAGATTAGATGAAGACCATCAGATGTTAGGTGTGGAAGTTGGCACCAGAAACCTACTGCTGGTTCTTTCGTCTTACGAAGCGTCTATCTCTGTGCGCCCGGCCACGTCGCGCCTCGTGGCACCACGTGGCTCGCTGCGGGCGCCTGTGCGCTCTGCCTACTTCGGCCTCCGCGTCCTGCCACGGCGCCGGGAGCTCCTGGAAGCACACTTGGCCAGGCGGCCGCAGCAGAGAGAAACAGGGGTTCAAATGACCAGGATGGAGTGTGTGTACTAAGAGATGGAGGGCCTGTGTGGCCAAGTATAAAGGCAAGCCCATTGACAAATGTACATCACCTGCTGCTAAGCTGACCCGCTCAGTAACTACGAGTCAGCACATAAAGGTCGCTAACTGATGCCCAAATACCGGACGGCAATCGACAAGCTCTTGAGCTACCAGCTAAGACTAGACCAGCTTTCTGATGCAACGCATGAGCCTGAGCTCGCTGCAGTCATGCTGACACTCGACGTCGCAAGAATGATGGGTGCGAGGAGGCCAGCCCAAGTGAGCTCATCCAAAGCAGCACATCTGTCGTGTTGATTTCTGCAACGTCGTGGGTCAGCCTGTTTGCAGTGAGCTCAAGGTCATGCTTTGCGCCAGAAAGCTGGTCAAGCCCTAGCTGGTGGCAGAAGGCTTGTCATTTGCCGATTTTCGGGCATCAAGCAGCGATCTCTGGTGCGGACTCGTGGTCACTGAGAGAATCAGCTTCGCAGCAGGTGATGTACATCTGTCGAATGCTTGCTTATTACTTGGCCACTCAGGCCCTCCGTTACAGACGACACGCTCCATTGCGAAGGGAAGGGGGGATCCAGGGTCGCCGTCTAAGCTCAGCCTGGGAAGAAACAGCTCTCCAATGTTACGGTGGCTGTAAGAAATTCAGCTCTTTCTGAGAAGAGCTTTACGACTTTACGGCCCTTTCGGACCTTGTCTATTCTTATAGGACTGGCTTGCTTTTTACAGTCATCGCCCCCTTTGGACGAGCTTGCTTCTTCCAAAGGGAGCGAGGCTGTGAGTAATAAGCTCTTCCAAAGTGGGCGAGGGCTGTGAAGCCGGCCCAATAAAGACTGGACAGGGTCCAAAGGGCGGAAAAGCCTAAATACAAAAGTAAGGAAGTATGTCGTGGCCACGCAATGTCGAGTGTCACATATCGTCGATAGAACAGAATAGTCAGAAGTTCAGGTGAGATTGTTGGAGTCTACGTGACAGGCAGCGCAACACATCGTGAATAAAAGTAAAAGTCACGAAAAAAGGTGTTCCTACTTTGCAAACAAAAACATTTCTGAAAAGATGGTATAGAAAAGTATGATAAGAAACTTTGTGATGGATGATTGCAAATTACCCCCCCCCCCCCCCCCCNCCCCCCCCCCCCCCCGGTGATCACATTGCTCGGAACGTTTCTTGCGCTGAAGACACCCTGTGTTGGTCGTGGACAAGTTGCATAGTGCTCAGTGAATGGACTTGAGGTCCGGACGTAGCCTAGAGTCTGGCATCGATCCATCGGACATTGCTCCTGTGGTTGACATTGATTCAGCAGAAATAGTTCCTGTGGCCATTGATTGTGTCACAGAACCTTCCGAGGCAGTGATTCCGCGGAGAAACCGGTTATTCAACAACATGTCTTTGAGAACAGAAGCCTCAGTGTTAAGGTACTCCCGGAGGTGCCTCCTTAACCGAGGTCAGAAGTAATTACGAGGCGGTACTCTGGTAATCGTGCATCCCTGCATTTTCAATTGACAAAGTTCCGCCTCGTAATTACTTCTGACCTCGATTAAGGAGGCACCTCCGGGAGTACCTTAATACTGAGGCTTCTGTTTTCAAAGACATGTTGTTGAATAACCGTTTCCTCTGCAAGAGTCACTGCCTCGGAAGCTTCTGTGACACAATCAATGGCCACAGGGACTATGTCTGATGTATCAATGTCAACCACAGGAGCAATGTCCGATGGATCGATGCCAGACTCTAGGCTACGTCCGGACCTCAAGTCCATTCACTGAGCACCATGCACCTTGTCCACAACAAACACAGAGTGTCTTCAGAGCAAGTAACGTTGCGAGCAATGTGATCAATCGAAGGTCGATTCTTTACAACAAGAAAACGTTCAATGCAAACAGTCCAATCGGCCCACTGAAAGCGCGGATGTTGAGACACGCGGCACTCAATGCAGTGAAAGCCAAGTCCAGCAACAGTAAACCATCGCAGCAGCGCAGATTCCGTTAAAGGTAACCGGCGCAACAGCGCTAATTCCAGGTAACCGTAACCGGCGCAAAAATGCTAATTCCAGCAAATCGTAACTGGCGCAAATGCGCTAAACCCAGGTAACTGTAACCAGCGCAGCAGCGCGAGAACCAGTTACCGGTCACAAGGTCTAGTGATAAAATCTTCAAGAAGCAAATGACGCAAGACTGTGTCTGGCAGCCTCAGAGCAGATTGAGGCTCGATATGTGCACCTCACGCACAAGGTCACGACGTTTCGTGAAACAAATGTGCACAGATTCTGACGCGACTGGCGGCAGAGTCTCTTGGGGTAAGGCCTTTCAGCAGCGCGGCTGCCCTTCCTGCGAGCCCACGCCTTCCTGGCGTGGCTCGACAGCAGCGAAGACGCCTGACGGCAATGCGGCGGCGGCGGCTGCGATGGGGGCAGTTCTGGCAAGAGCAAAAGACTAGGCCGAGTGGACTGCTCGGCCCCGACCCTCCGCACCCCCTTATCTCCCACCTAACTGCCTGATTGGGGTGCGCCAGTGCGAGTGCGGCTTCCGTGCAGAGGGTGCTGAGCTCGCCACTCACATGCTGAAATGCCTCACTGGACCAGAAGTGGTGGGCATTCACAACCTCCTTCGCGATGCCCTGGCGGGCTTGATGCGCGACGCCGGCTACCGTGCGGTCGTGGAAGTCAACAATATCATGCCTATCACCACGGACGCCCAGGGACGTCATCATCGCCGCACAATTGACATTGTGAGCGTGCAACCTGGTGGGGGACCACGGGCCCTGGTTGACGTTGTTGTTATGGAGGCATATAAAGGCCCAGCATCGACACACATCGCTGGGCACGCAGTGGGCGGTGCAGGACAAAGAAAACTGCGGCACTACTCCGATCACCCCCAATGCGATCAGCTCCTGCCAGCGGCAATCGACATCTTTGGCTGTCTGGGTCCTCGTTTCCACACTCTCCTTCAGAACATTGCCAATCTAGGCTACAATCGATGTGCAGATGTGTTTCCGGCTGAGATGGGCTTGCCAGCTGCATATCTGTCGCTCTTGCGACGATGAGTTTCGGCCTGTTTGCAGCGTGCTCAGGCTAGTGCCTTGCACCAGAAAGCTGGGCGAGCACTAGTTGGTGGCAGAAGGGCTCCGTTTCTGGCATCTAGGTGCATCGATTAGTGACCTTAATGTTTTGACCCGTGGTTATTGAGCGGGTCAATCTGCTGTAGTTTATGTACATCTTTAGATGTGCTTGCCTCTGTACTTGGCCATTTGGCCTACGTTTGTTTCTAATACACGGAATTGCCCTTATCATTGGTCAGGCAAAGAATTACATGGGTTTTGGGGGCTGGCCATTTTTGGGGGCTGGCGCAAGTGTATCGAATGGGCCTGGCCGTCTCGCTGCAGAGGTCTATGGCCCGGGCGTTGCACCTTCGTGCCGGCAGAGCCCTCGCTGCTGCCTCTGGCTCTGGCCAGGGGACCCACTTCAACGAGCCTAGCATCGCCGACCTGCGACTGCTTAGCAGAGATTACTGAGTGAGCTTTGTTTCTGTTTCTTAGCGCTTCCCCTGGCCCCCTTCTCGTATTCTGTTCATTCTTTTCGGGCTGGTTTTTTCCAGCCCCTATTCTCAATGGGCGAGCACTTTCCCATTTGGCCTTTTGGCGCGGGCCGTGCTCTTGTTGCTGCTTCCGGGTCTCGCCCGGCTGCATCTTTTCCAGCCTCGAGCTACTCTGACCTGATGTTGCTCACCCGCGGGTACTGAACTTCGTGTGGTTCCGTCATGTCTAGTTGTCTAGATGCCTAGCTAGTGTTGGAGCTCTTTGGATATTGTCCATTCTTTTTTGGCTGGCTTCTGCCAGCCCCTCTCTTCTATGGGCGAGCTCATCTTCTTTTGGCACCCCAGGTCTCAAGGCCAGTGTAGCCTGAGACCGTCTCGAAGGCCAGTGTAGCCCGAGAAAGTAATTTCTACCACTGCCTACCTTTACCGGCCGCTAGCCTGGCCGGTACCCGCCATCACTCGTCAAGGTGGGGGCACACCTATCGAAGCGGGCACAGGGCTTCTCTTGGGCTTCATCTGAGCGGTTCGGGCGGCAGGGTAGGGGCTGCTTGCCGTTAATTGGGGTAAGGCACTGCGGCGGATCGGATGGTGCTCCGACACCGAACCAGATTGGTGCGCATCTTTCCTGACTGACGTGGTGCCGGAGGTGACCTGGTTGCGACTTATTCACACTAAAGCAAACATGAGTCCACTGTTATGTCCTTGTATACTTCCACGTCACCATCCTTGTCAGATCGACACAAATGGACCACCGACGGAATTTTATGACAAGTACCACGAAGGATGGTCTGTGGTTGCGAAGGTCGTCCACACCAGCACGGCCTGAAAGCAGTGGTTGCCCAAGCAGCTGCAAAACACGACTTACGTATTGCTCATAAGCTGAGCACTACTGCAGGCACAACCACTCTCTGGAGTACCTACCCAATGCCACTCCTTACATGCATGCAGACGCGCAACTGCATGTGCGAGTTACATAGTGTGCTCTACTTGCTCCAACTCCTTTGCTTCTGACGGGTGCTCAAGCTTTGTAAGACCTCATACTTTGCAGCTGTTCTTGTGCAGCAAGCCCAAGGTATTGTCGTGGCAGCGCATTTTGCAGAAATACAATCTAAGGTGACCATTGCAGGTGTCACTTTGCCTGGTCAATGTGCATGTGGCAAGAGGTTGGGGGTCACTGCGAGAATGAGGGCACGGAATACAGGCTGATAGATGATGCATTCTCTAGCGGCCCTCTCTGTGGTTTTAGGCATGTCTAATGTCAGGCCAACTGACAAATATATCAATCAGGGGCCCAAGAAAGGCCATTGAGCGTGCTTCACAAGCTAGCCTCCTGTGAGTCAATTGCAATTCGTTGAAAGCACGCTTGCATGACGTGATTTAGAGCTTGTCACCTGGTTCAGGCATTAAGGAACGGCCACCATGAAGCGCCTGAGACCACGTCATCTGAGGGGCCAGAGACAAGGCACCTTCTTGCACGACCATACGAGCCTGTCAGAACGGCCCTGGCCCCTGGCTGTGGTTCGACGGCCCAGACCCCACATTCACACGCTGTTGTTGTGCAACACCTTCATGCGCTCCCTTGTGTGTAGCAGTCCCTACAATCAGCGCTCAGCACGAGCTTGGTAAAGCAGGGCCTAGAATATGAGCAGAAGCTATCAGGTGTTCAGGTCCAAAGCTTGCTCTTATTTGGACCGATGCTTGCTCCGAAGTTGTACTCATCTTCTTTGCAGGCAGTTGGAATTATATGCAAGGGTTTCCGCTGTGGATGGTCAATACCCAAACGAAATGCTTCTTTCAACGTAGCCACGCAGGGCCGGAGCAAAAATCATAATGGGTATTGATGAAGTGGTTCAAATGTACACACTACCTCAGCAGCTGGTGCCGCTTCACCAGTGTGAGAAAACGCAGATAACAGAGCCTGTGATACACTTGAGCAAAAGACTATACTGCTTTACAAGAACACAAAGAAGGGAGGCTATGGCTCTTTGTAGGACTTGCTCCACACAAATTTATCGCTGGCAAACTCCAACCTCACCAAGTCCCAGTCCATGGCAGCTCTTACCTCTTGTCACCATCAGCTCTGCTTTGTTTTCTATCTCAACTACTTCGTACATTGTCCTCTTTAAATGTCCAACTCCACCACAAAGGCCAGGTTGTACGGCGACGTAGATTTGCCAAATTCACAGCACCAAGCCGGGAGCTTCTGCAGGACGTCTGCAACCTCCTCCGTGACATGGTTGTAGTCAGCTCGCAGCTTGAGG
This sequence comes from Spirogloea muscicola, assembly GCA_009602725.1. NCBI lineage: Eukaryota > Viridiplantae > Streptophyta > Zygnematophyceae > Spirogloeales > Spirogloeaceae > Spirogloea > Spirogloea muscicola. The sequence goes on from WELB01000115.1 coordinate 280,089, forward strand.
AGGGGCCTCCCTGCAGCCCGTGGCCGACCTTTCCACTCCAGCCCAATGAGCAGCCGAGCAAAGCTGCCCCCTGCCTCAATCTCGCCATTGACAAATTGAATGATGTGCCAATCGTTCGCGCCGCCAGTTGCAGGGCCCTCCGCAAGAACAGCTGCAAGTACATCCATTGAAAGAATATTAATTGCCAGAGCAAGTGAACACTGAGAGACTCATCAAGCACCCGCCTCTTATAACAGGCTGACCTGCAAGTGACACGGATGCAAACAAGTGCCACAACCCGGATGCAGTTTGGAACCAGGATGCACACATGCAACACGACAACTGCAGGACTGACCTGCAGGATCATTCACGTCGTCCCAGCGCAGGGAGAAGGAGCTGATTCTGCTGGCGTCCATTGCCAGCTGCCAACGGTGAGAGGCTGCCGTGCGGATGCCCACCAGGCTCGTCCATAGCGCCCCATCTTCATTCTTGCCTTCCCCGCTCTGATGGCCCATGTAGACCAGCTCGGGTTCGAGGCTCGCAAGATGCGCGCTGTTGGACGGCACGGCCAGTGCCTTGGTGCAGCCATATTCAACAGCGTAAGTGACAAAGTCCGCATTCCCGTCTCGGCCGCACGCAAAGGCGCTGTCGTTGAGGAGCGATGCCTCCCTCGTCAGCAGGCCAGGGGTGCCTGAGGCCAGCGACAGCTGCCAGCTTCCGGCAGCGGTCATGCCTGGGCCCACCCTTGCCGTGTGAACCTGGACGACCTGCATTGGTGAGCAGAACAGAAGAGTTGCAGTCCTCATGCCTGCCTCATGGACGGGAATAAACCTCGCATCAAGGACTATCAACAGCATCTTATGGCATCTCAAGCCTCACTACTCCACATATATCTGCTAATGCACGAGATTGTCAGAAAATAGCTTAAGCCCTGTATGTACGACCTTTCCTGCACCTCACAAGCTAGCCGGCAATGCTCAATTGCTGACATCATGTAGGTCAATTGGAGTAGGGGTTTGGGCATTGGAGCCTACGTTGACAGTGCGTCCAAGTTCAGGCGTGTAAGGAGGAACGATGCCTGTCCATGTCACGAGCAGGCCAAATGCCAGGGCCAGCCCACAGAATGCCACCAATGTGACTGAAGCACCTGATGAGTAAAAGATTGCACGATTTGCTTTTGCAGCTCATTGGACACTGAGCATAGGACAAACGATGCAGCACGAATGTGGGTGGCTAAGTAATATGGCTGGGGAGCGATATATACATGTGACTTCAAGAAGCAACGCAGCAACCTGGACCTAAAGCAGATGGTTGAAAATCTGCTATATAACAGACTGGAGTGCATTATATGTTTGATCAGTCTATGAACCCGTGCTTACCAAGGCGATGGGCGTATGGGAGCAGGAAGATCAGAGTAAGGCAGGTGTAGGTTGCCAGCAAAACAGCAATGGTGACATTACCCAACCACAGTGGACTTTTACCTGGCACACTGTTATGGGCACACAGTCACAGAATGAGGAACTAGAGTGTACGATTGTTTGAAGGACTGCTCGAATTATCAAGTGTGGTAGGTTGTCAACGTCTGATATGAGAACGCTTTAGTGAAGCAAGCTGCAAAGGCCACATAACACGTGCATGATGTTGCTAATTGAAGTCAATCCTGGAGCCTTAAGCCAAATTGTGCAACCTGCCAAACAGATTGAAATCTCAATGGACTCAGAAAATAGTGACCAGGTTCGGACCTATCCGAGCGCACAAGGGTGCCAATGAGCACGGCAGGTAGGCGGATGATGACCTCCGACGACAGCACAATTGGTAGAGCAACCCCGACCATGGTGGTCAGCCAGAGGAGCGGTTGCCGCCTGCGGCCTTCAATGAGCACAACTGCATGATTGCCACGGTGGAACTTCAATTCGCATATATGTTCGGCAACGCAGGGGTATGTGACGGCATAGGACACAAGCTCGCCACAACGGGAAGGCACAGATGGAGGAAATAGTACTCTGAGGGAATGCTGAGTAAGCCGGGAAGGTGTCCTGCAGCACTGCCTTTAATCTATTCAAAGATTGGATCCTGAAGATCACAGCTATTAAATAATACGGTATTCCAAGCCTTGCTTAAGCGGGAACTGCGGTGCTTGAGGTAGTTACTCACAAGAAAGAGTCGGGCAGACCAGCCAAGGAACTGCAAGATATGTGGTCCCCACTTTGGCAAATGTGCCTGCCATCAGGACTGCCAGCCACAGCCAGAGGCCCGAAAGGTACTCTGTGCGCTCAGCATTGACCGCCGCCTTCACCTGGGTGTAGACGTCCTCGCTGGGTCCTCGTGGCGTCCGCGCTCGCCCATGCAGATGCAAGTTGATCTTGTGTGCGGCACTGTGGCCCAGCAGGGCGCCAGCCAGGGCGGGTGCGACGAACAACGGCAGGACCAACCATGGGTGGGCGATGTAAGGAGCTGGCGATGCTGGGATGAGCAGTGGGAGGAGCACTGCGACTAGGCTCGCAGCCGCCAGCGACAGAAGGCCGGTGCAAGCGATTGTGACGATAGATTGGAGCCATGGTACGAGCGTCAGCAGGAGAGCAAGCGCGGAGGTCCGCAGAAGCGAGTAGAAGGTCACAGCCCTTGCTGTCGGGAAGGTCACAATGTGCTGGCCCTGAAGGTGGCGACGTGTCAAAGCCAGCCACTGTCAGCATCTCGGTACCTTAAAAGTAGAGGTCCTTAGTCGAGTCAAGAGTACATCAGACGTTAAGACGATATGGGGAAAGTTTTAATTGCACATAGGATGTTGTGCAAACAAAGCTCTGCATGCAGTGGTGCCTGGTATCAAGGGTTAGGGTTTAGAAAGAAGAGTGTCAGTACCAGTAGATCGAAATAGATTGCCTCATTAGAAGACTGGGCTGTGCCAGTTGTCCTCGTCTGGTTGCCCAGGTCGCTGGATGCCACAACGACAGCAACTAGGGCGTGCATGTTGTTGCCCAGGTGCTGTAAAGACCCAGGCGCCAGGTTCTCCACGCGGTCGTTCTGGAGTTGGCACAAGCAGCGTGAGCTCACTCAATATCTATATGCTCACAGTCAGTCTTCTGAGAGTTCACAAATGATATGGATAGACAATTTCATCTGTTGAAAGTTGGTGAATTTTGAGGCAGCAGGATTTGTGATACCATATGAATGTGCTGCACGATGCAACAAGCAGCTCCCAGTTTGAGCTTCTGAGCTACACTAGAGGTAGGTCCACAGTGTCGGGCCACACCTTGGTATGATACACGCCGCCGTGGTCCATGTACGCAAAGTCGAGGCCTGAGAGGCCGGCAACGTCTTGGTAAACCTGGAAGTCTGTTGCAGACTTGATAACGCCGCTGATGAAGATGTCCTGCACACAGAAAATGCCATTGCTCATTCTGATACAGCTCCTGTCCGAGCAGTCTTGAGCAGAGCCGATGTATGGCCTTGTGTCCTCCACTATAAGTTCTATAAGATTGGTAATGTGGGAATCAAAAGAATAGTGCAGATGTCAGTAAAGAAGTTGTCCGCCGGTGGACTGCCAGGCTGAGGCAGATGCGTCTGCACCCGACCTGAGCCGGCAGCAAGGCCGTTGGGTGCGGCGCCACCTCCTGAAATTTCTTGATAAGCCAGCTGCTCGGCCCCGCCTGCAAGCCAAAACCAGGCACGTCTCAGCTTCTGGTGTTGGGCTTCTTCGCATTTCAAAGAAGTCCAGCATACGACAAGTGACAGCTAAATCAATGATTTTTGGTTGATGGTGCAAGGCGGCTGGAGCAAAGAGCGAGAGGGCAGGCCAGGGGGCCAGCTTCCAGTAGGCTGCTATAAAGTAGACTCGGGCTTTGGATGTGATAGCAGGCCAAGCTGCCTGTCCACCTGGAAGATGGCGGACCGGCCACCCACGCCCATGGCCTCGAGGTCGATTGCCGCCTTGATGACGTGCCTCCACGGGTGCTGCGCCATGGCAAGGCCGCATCCGCACGAGCAGCGAGGGACGGGAAAGGGTTGAGTACTTGTGCTGGAGCTCGCGGTGGAGCTCAAGTAGAAGACCTCTGTTTGTTGTCAACAGACGCGGGTTTCAGTTCCTTCCTCCGATACAGCATGAGGCAGGAGCTGCGACCAAAGAGCGGCAAGAGGATCCAGTCACGCGGCCTCTGAGGATGATGTAACATAAAGACATACTCCGAGCTCGCACCTGTGTGACAAACGCATGGGAGCCAAGGAGGCCCTCCTCCTCGCCGGTGTTGAAAAGAAAGATGACAGCATTGTGGCAGCCATTGTCATTGCCATCGGTGGCCCGCCAGAACCAGTCCACCTGATGGCTGGCAGCTCGCAGAAGCTCCAGCATCACAGCGACGTTGGAGCTGCAGTCCCCAGCTCCTGGCCTGCACCCTAGCAGCCCAGTCAGGGCTTAAGTCATAGACATTGGTCAAGGCTAAAGCGTTGGCACTTCAGGGAGCGTGCCGGCAACCACAAGCGTGCAAGCATTCCCGTGCAGATAATAAGAGGGAAGAGAGCAAGAGAAGGGGAAAAAAAAAAAAAAAAAAAAAAAAAAAAAAAAAAAAAAAAAAAAAAAAAAAAAAAAAAAAAAAAAAAAAAAAAAAAAAAAAAAAAAAAAAAAAAAAAAAAAAAAAAAAAAAA
>WELB01000115.1:295302-308280 GCA_009602725.1 Spirogloea muscicola
AGGGGCCTGAAGATGCTATGTCAGAACAGGGGGAGGATGGATCACTCAGTAGTTACGAGTGAGGAGCCACAGATCCGACAGACTAGCTGCCGGACAAGTATCCCCCTGACGAAAGCCGGAGGCCGCAGCGAGAGCACGGCCAGCATGCAGATGCAGAGCGTGGGCCAGAAAAGCCCACGCTCAGAAAAGGAAGACGCTTCCAGTAGAAGAAGAAGGAGTAGAGGGCGATGGCTGTGAAGTTGCTCTCCCAATGGCAGCAAGGGCTGTGACAAGCCAGCTGTGAGCTCACTCCACTGACTTGCGGGCGCAAGCGCGTTCCATGAAGGGGTCGACAAGGTGGCCCTCACGGTAACGCTGCAGCTCCTCCCTCCGACAGACGTGCGCGGACATGTCCGGCTGCGATTGGCATCCTCCCCTGGCGCGGCGGCCTGGCTCTCCGCTCTTCCGCTCTACGACGCACCGAGGATGCCGGACGAGCTTTTCCGCACGGCAATCCATTGCCTGCTGCGACTTCCCCCGCCCTGTCTTCTGGGCGTGCTGCAGTGCGAGTGCGCGGAACGGTCGGCGGATCCAGCAGGGTTGGCGGCGCATGTCCTCCGCTGCGCAACTGGAGGTGAACGCACTGTTGCCCGCGACCTCCTCAGAGATGCCATGTTCGGCATTTTCCTGGAGGCGGGGCACATGGTGGCGTTGGAGAACATTTCCGTTATGCTAACCCTGCATAAGGCAGACGGGCTCCACATGGGGCACGTCGACTTGGTGGCCTCCACGCCGGGCGGCGGCCTGCGCGTTATTGCAGATGTTCACCACTGATGGGGTGGATCGATGTAATCCGGGCCTCTCAGCCTCGAGGGTTGGCCATACTGCGGCGAACGCTGCTCGCAGCAAGGCGGCGAAACACGCCGACCACCCGACTGGGGACGAGTTCGTACCCCTGGCCGTGGATGTGCACGGGGCTCTCGAGTCCCAGTGGCTCGACCTGTAAAGAATGAGGATCGCCAAGCCCAAGGATGAGGCGTTGGTGTCGCGAAGCGAAGGAGTAGGAGCCAAACGTATGCAATGGGTCAAAGCAAGCCAGCTGTTGAAGTAACAATGCCGAGTACAAGCGTCTGGGGGGGGAAGAGGAGGGCCGCCAATGGGCGCCCCTCCTCCTAAAGTAACCATCGAGGTTCTCGGGGCCCTGCCCCCGGCCTCATGGGATTATTAGGCGCCCGGCCACTTGCTAAGCCCTCACAGAAGATCCACCCGTGGCCGCCGCCTCCGCCGCTGGAGTCGCCGCCGATTGCGGGGACCCGCGCGGAATACTAATACTAATACTAGTAGAGTTCTAACACTAGATTCCGGCTTTGCCGCCGTCGCGCTCCTGAATTCCATATTGCTCCTTCATCAGCGTCGCGCGCCATTATTTAGAGATGCGCTTTCTCTAATATCGCGCGCCCGTCCTTCGCCTCCTCAGTACCCCCTCCAGCTATCATTCCCATGATATAGATGTTCCATCTTGTGTAACTTCGTTACACAGCTCCCCCCTTTAAGGCGTTGATATAGATGTTCCATCTTGTGTAACTTCGTTACAGTGGAGGCCGTGCATGCGATGCTGCGTGTGGTGCGTGGAGATGGAACGCGACCGTTTGGTGGAGCGCGGATGGTGCTTCTCGGGGATTTCCGACAGATTGGGCCGGTCGTACGGGGCGAGCCTCCACCTCGGTGGTCGTACGGCGCACTCACTCTTCAAGGTGGACGTGACGGAGGGCAATGTGCAGGTGGAGGCCAAGGTGAGCCTCGGTTCCGAGCGAGTTGCCCTCCTCGCAGCGGCTGCGGTGTTCTTCTGCGACGAGGCCGCCATGCAGAACCGTGCGGTTGTGGAGGCCGTGGATGCGATGCTGCGTGTCGTGCGTGGAGATGGAACGCGACCGTCTGGTGGACCGCGGATGGTGCTTCTCGGGGATTTCCGACAGATTGGGCCGGTCGTGCGGGGCGCTGGGAGGACTGCTACGGTGGATGCCAGCCCGAAGAGTTCATACCTCTGGCGGATGATACACAAGATGGTGCTCTTGCAGCCTGTTCGGACTGCCGGCGATATGGAGTGGGCGATGTTTAGGGTTTAGGGTTTGGGGTTTTTAGGGTTTGGGGTTTTTAGCGTTCTCTCTGCGGCCGCGCGCTGGGAGCATCGCGCACTGGCCCACTAGTATTAAAGAATCGGCTGTAAACGGCCAGCCAGATGCATACAGGTGTTCATGACGGAGCCAAAGGCCAGGCAGACAGGGCGCCCTTAATACCCCCATGTCAGCAGTAGGAAGTCAGATGAGCTGAGGGGAGGAAGAGCAACCCCGCTGCGCACATCAGAGGCTGCTGCAAGGGCGCGACCAGCCCGGCGATGCAAAGCAATCGCCTTGGACTGCTGTAGGCACACGGATAAACGCTTTCGGTAGCAGGAAACAAGACCCAAAAGTGCCGAGCCACCGGGAAGGGCTGCACCCTCTTCCCGGCGCCGCTGGTCAGCTTGAGAGGCCAGCGGCGAAAGTAACGAGGACCACCGCAGAGGGAGCGACATTATAAGGACCACCCCCGGGGCGACCACTTCACACATGGGCCATGGATATATACGGCGGCTACGGAACGAAGTGGTCTTCCCTCCTTTGCCTGGCACAGCATGTCGATACGCGCCGACGTAGTCGGGCGGGTAGCTTAGGGCATCTTAGCGTCCCGCAAGCCATCATTGTCAGCTATAGGATGCGGCTATCATTGAGTCTACAACGCTCCCAGGCACTCGCGATACACCGGCGTGCTGGGCGTGCATTAGGCCTGGCTAATGGCTTCCGTGGTGGTGGTCTGGCTCCTCAATTTAGCTCGTCAGATATGTATGTACTCACTCGAGGATATTAGTGCCCCCCTTAGCCAACTCATTACCCCGTTACCAGGACGGTTCAGGCTAGAATTGGCCTCTCTTTCAATTTTTTATTTTCATTTTCATGCGCACCACGCGCCTTCTCTCTTTCTGGAAGAGTCTTCTTCTGTCCAAGAAGGGGGCGATAGGTGTGCCAATCACAGCAGCCATCGCCCTCTACTTTCTCCTGTGGAAAGAAATAAAGCGGCTCTTTCAAAGAGAGAGAGTTGGCTCTCCCAATGGGGGGGAGGGCTGTTACAGCCAGCCCGAATAGAAGCGACAAAGTCCGAGGGGGCCGAAAAGCGCTCTCCCAAAGCTTCCCCTGTAAATGAAAGGCTGTGGAAGTCCAGCCCAGAAAAGATTGGAGAAAACCCAAAGGCGATTGCTATTCACTTGGGGTCCAGCGAGCAGCCTCCCGTTGAAGCCACTTCGTCTCTGAATATAGTTTCGCGATCTCTTGTTGGGGCTTCCGATAGGACCCTGTTCGTTGTGTTTTGGCTAGCCTTTCCCCAGCTGCGAGTTACTCCAACTTGCTGCTGCTCACTCGTGGTTACTAAGCATCCAACTGCGGTAGTCTCGTATCTAGCTGTGTGATGCTAGGCGCCTTCCGGCTCTCTGGACCTTCTGTTCATTTTGGGCTGGACTATTCCAGCCCCTACCTTCTACGGGAGAGCACTTTCTTTCCCCAGCCTCCTGTTTGGAGGATTTCTTCCATAAGTCCTCACTATGGCGCCCCCACATCGCCCGGGCCTCTTTATCCATTATTCCGACCTCCATTTACTGACTAGAGGTTACCAAGAGCTTACATGCTAACGTCTTAGCGTTTAGTATCTTGCTTCTTGCGCCATCCCGCCCTTACAGTCCTTGTCGATTCCGTTGGGCTGGCCTCTCACAGCCACTGCTCTCAATCTGGACGCGCTCTCCTTCCTCTTCCACTTCCGGCCCATTTGAAGCTCGTTCACTTCGTTGTGGGCTGGCTTTCCACGGCCCTCGCCCCCGTCGTCCTGATACCTTTTAAAGAGACACTTCCATAAGAGGGCGGTGGCTGAGAGAGGCCAGCCCACCTTTGGGGCCTAGCATCTCCGACCTGCGCTGCCGCTTACTGAGTGATTCGTAGCTGCTTTGTTTCTTTGTGTGCTTGTTAGCGCTTCCCCTGGCCCCCTTCTCGTACTCTGTACATTCTTTTTTTGGGCTGGCTTTTCCAGCCCCTATCCTCAATGGGCGAGCACTTTCTTCTTTGGGGCTGGCCTTTGCCCTTATCCTCAGTGAGCGAGCACTTCTTTCTTCTCCTTTGGGGCTGCTCGTTTTCCCGTTTGCGACTGCTGTACAAGGGCAAGCGCGGCAACATTAACTGGTGGCTGGGAGAGGCCAGCCCAAATTGTCGTATTGGTCTCCCCCCGGACACGCAATGCTTGACGTGACGGCAATCCCCTTGAGGACGCGCTCCGACGAGAGCGGCGCCGCGGGGGCTGGGCTCGCCAAGTCAGCGTGGCGGCAGGCTTCGCTGGCTTGCCAGCCCCTTTCTTACTGCAGCAGACTTTACGTGACGTGTAGTAGGAGGAGAGGGAGCGGCTCCCGGCGAGCTTTCGATGTTACATCCCACGGTGCAAAGCAGAAGACTATCTGTCCGGTCATAATGCGTCGGTGTGATGTGAACGAGGAGCAGGGAGGGAATGAAAGTAGTGCCCCACCACTCGCGTGCCCCTTCGTCACGCCCGTCCGCCCCGCCGCCGCCGCGCCGCCATCGTCGCCGCCGCCGCCGCCGCCGCCNCCTGGCGCGGCGGCCCGGCTTCGGGCGCTCGCTCGCCCAGTGCGCTGCGCGAGCGCTGGGTCAGCCGGGCGCCCCGCCTAAGCGGTCGCCGCCGCTTGGCCCGTTGCCCGTTATCGCTGCTTCGTGGCGGCATCTGACGACCAGCCATGGTAGCCTAACCAGCGCCCTTACCAGCCAGCGGCCACACTGTGGACTTTCTACTCGGCCGCCAAGGCTGCAGCTGCCAGATTGACGCGCTGAATAGATGCATTAGACGACGATATGAAGCGGAAAGTAAAAGGCGCTCAGAGTGTGGGGAGCTTCGCTCACGGTGCGACGTTGCCTTTCGAACTCAGAGAGAGTTGCTCTTTACCTGCCCAGCGTGCAGCAGGCACCAGAGTAGAGCTGACAGTGCGCTAGCATGATCATCTAGTGTGTGAGTGTTGCAGGTGACCCTGACTTCCTCCAGTCAGTGGACCTGTATTATGACCGTGCTGCTGCCATAGCGGATGTTGCGCCGGACATTCTGGAGCAAATCAAGGTATCATGAGAATCGACTGTAGCTCACAACCTCGGCTGCCGCCAGTGAGGACACAAGGTCGCTGGCACTGCTGGACTAGTCATACTGCCTGCCTTTGTAGTCAAAATGGAAGCCCTTTGAGATGAGGAACGGACTCCAGTATGTGGTACTTTCTGTGGATCAGCCCTAGCTGGTTGCTGGAGAGCCAGAGAGGTCGGCTGTCTGTGACTCCGAGGCTTGTGTGCTGCAGGCTTGTAACAATGTCCTTAAGCTGCAGTTCCCGCTGAAGCTGGTGAATGGTAGTGTAGAGCTTATCGAGGCCTACAGAGCTCAGCACTCTCATCATCGAGTTCCAAGTGAGTATCATTGGCAGTTCCTTGCACGCGCAACTGCTAATGTTGTTGCATGCCTCAGATTATTGAGTTAACTGTTGCTTTGGGTGCTACAGTGACTTGAGCTTCTTCTGGCAAAGCAACAAAAGCATTAGAAGGCTCGAAGAAAGTGCTTCAAGCTTAGCACTTGCACGCATCTTGTGCCAGAGGAGTCCGTTCCTGCCGCTGCAGTTAGGCAGTTGGGCTGGCAGTCTCGCCATCACTGAGAAATTACCAAGTACGTGCACATGCTAAGATCGCATGGCACCATTTGCTTCTTGTCCTGAAGCCAAAGGAGGGGTGCGAATGGCGCCCAACGTGGATGCCGACGAGACGATGGCCCTGGCTGCTCTCATGACCTTCAAGTGCGCTGTAGTTGATGTTCCCTTTGGCGGGGCCAAGGGAGGCATCAAGATTGGTGACTGCTGCTCCTAACTTGGACTTCTTATTCCCGCTTCGATATGGACTGTGTTAGTACTCTTCAGTATACTGTTGCTGACTCATCTCAATGCTTCATGTCGTCACTCCGAAGTACTCAAGACTTGTCTTTGGACATGGCTGTCTAAGGTCTAAGGGTAATTCAACCCTTGTTTCTCTACCGCAGGTCCTATCTTACTCAGTATAGCTTGGACACTGCCTGTAACACCACTCTTGTTCCATGTGCTCCTGCAGATCCAAAAAAGTATTCTGCTTATGAGAAGGAAGCTATCACCAGACGCTACACCAGCGAGCTTGTGAAGAAAAACTTCATTGGCCCTGCAGTTGTGAGGCCTCTTCCTCATGTCCATGTTGAGTTGGGTACTTAGATCACCTTGGCTCAGCTAGAGGTTATCTCGTACATGTTGTGCTTGTCTCCAGATTCTGACGGCCTCTTGCCTTTTTGTGTGACCTCGTTCAGGATGTGCCTGCGCCAGACTATGGCACAGGACCTCAGGAGATGGCCTGGATAAAGGTAAGACAGGCTGGAAGTCCTGGTGCAGCCTTGCCTTCACTGTTCTTGGCTCTAAATATATCTCAAATTGCAACTGAGTTACTTGGCAAGGATTTACTCTCACCCTCATCCTCTACTTGAGAGCTATATTATTAATGGCATAAGCCGCCTTAGCTGATCATTGTTGTGTTAGCCGATAACGATCAGCTAACACAAACTTTCACAGTTGCCAAGCAGTAATGTTATGCTGGTCAAGAGCAAATAGCTTTGAAATTACATTGAGAGGTTGTTTGTCCAGGATACATACATTGGCTTAAGACCAGAGGATATCAACGCTGTTGCATGCACCACTGGCAAGCCTGTTGAGGAGGTATGGCTCCACTTCGTGATGTTAAGGCTGCGTGCTCAGTTGCTTAAGATTGACACAGAATATGCAAGTATGGGAGACCCAGTAGAGGGCTTTGTCATTGGTCTAGACTGAAATGAGCAACACTGGCTTCAGGTCCCCAGGTCCAGGATGTAGTTCCAGGGCATGGGCCTCCAATTACACTGTTTCTACTTAGCCCTCAAAGTAGAAGTTCACCTTGCACTAGCCATTGGCCTCAATCTCCACTGTTATCATTACTGCTGTGGCAGGGTGGGATCAGGGGGAGGCCACAAGCTACGGGCCTTGGCGTCTTCTTCTGCCTTAGAGAGTTCCTTAATGACACTGTAAGCTGCAGTAGCAGCAGCCAAAAACTTCTGGAGCACTTCAATCCATTGGGTATTTTGTGAATTGTGGCTACTATGACTTTGATGTCTCTGTAAGGAGGCATGCCTCGAAGGAGCTAATTTGTAGTGACTCAGTGTTTCAAACAACAGGCCTGTCATTTTGCAGGATTGGGCCAAGAAGCTAGGCTGGGAAGCTGGTGTAGAAGGGAAGACATTTGTGGTGCAGGGGTTTGGTAATGTTGGTCGGCACACAATTGAGGTAGCTATCTTTCAGCTCGATTTGAACTTCGACAATTTGCCACTTTCAAATGAGATTTATGCTTACTGTACACATGGTCTGTCGTCTCATGACGTCTGGCCTTTGTTCCCTCTTGACCTCCTTGTTTAGGCAGGCAGGCCAAAGCACCTGAACATGTAGACCACTGTGCACGGTGACCTTCATAAGAAAGAGAGTCCATCACATAAGCCATCACATTTGCTGACCATGGGCTGTACATGTGCTTTGTCATGTGCCTTATCCCTGCGCAGTTTGTCAATGCAGCAGGCGGAAAGATAGTGGGCTTAGCGGAGTATGATGGAGGTTTGATCGATGAGTCTGGTAAAGGGTTGGATATTGCAGCTTTGAAGCAGCACCATCAGCAACAGGGCACAATCACAGGCTTCCCGGGTGCAAAGACGGTGTGTAGCAATCAAACTCCTTTCAGATTGAAGTGATCGATCGATTGATCGAATCCGGTGCTTTAGTATGTGAATTGGTCGCAGCCCATTAGACACTAAGTTTTCAAGCCTTATCGTCGACCCCACTTATCAACAGTCAATCTCTCAGACTGAGTGGAGTATAGCATCCCTCTTTTCTGGACACGGTGCTTCTGTGCTCTATGCAGTCTTTTGTACTGCGAGTATGAAGATGCAGCTTAGTAGCATCTGTGCTGCTTGACAGGTCAAGGATGCCAGGACCATCCTGGATCTCCCATGTGATGTGCTTATACCTGCCGCTTTGGAGGGCCAGATACATTCTGGAAATGCTGCAAATATCAGAGCAAGGGTTGTTGCTGAAGCAGCCAATGGGCCAGTCACTCCTCCGGCAGAGAAAATTATGGAAGACAAGGGCATTGTGATCCTACCTGATCTTCTCCTCAATGCTGTATGTCCTTCGACTTGTGCAATTTTATCCTGCAAATAAGCAAGTATGTTGCAGCTTGTACGTGGCTGTCTTGCAAAGAGACCTATGAGTGCTTCATGGGATTATATGATTAAGAGAATGGAAGGGGTGATCTGTAACTCATGGCTCTGAGGAGTGCTGAGAGCTTGTAAACACTTCTTTACATTCTGTGGTTAGGGTTTGTGAATTTATGTCTTGGATACAATTAGACAGCAAATCTGTGAATGCTTCTCTGTAGTTTTTCTCATCGTCTTGGCAGGGAGGAGTTACAGTGTCGTACTTTGAGTGGCTTAAGAACCTGAATCATATCCGATTTGGCCGCATGAGCCGCCGAATGGAGGAGCGTGGCAAGCTTGTAAGCTCAGAACACCTGTGCAATGAAGATTGGTTTTAATATTGAGATGATATACATGTAAACAACTTCTTGGTAGAGATACTACTGTGGACAGAGTGATTGCATGCCTCTGTTTGCTGAAAACATGTCTTTGCCTGCTTCAGCAACTTGTGGATGCCTTGGAAAAGGAGATCTCTAATGGGATGAGATTTTCTGATGCCACCCGATCTTTGATCGTGAAAGGGTAAGCAATCGTCTCAGTGAAATGTTGGTCATGCTTTGTGGCAGCCTCTATTAGTTGCAAGTGGCTGATAACAGCCTATGTCAGTGATGAAGCTGCAAGCTTGTGGCTTAGAAATGGAGAGCCAATAAAGAGGATATCGGTTTGAAACAGGTTAATCTCAATGAACTGCTTCTTTAGCTGCCCTCCCGGTTGCAGCTTGTTATGGCAGTTTTGCAGATTCTGCATTTCTGTCTCTGATGCATAGCATGGTGCCTGCCCATGTTTTGCACTGTGCCTTTATCATTCAGGAACACTGAGGAAGACTTTGTTGTCTCGGGGTTGGAGGAGACCATGGTGACCAGTTGGGAAGCAGTCCGGAATATGGCTACTGAGAAGGTGCCTACTCTTTCTGATCTCTTACATATGGAGATGTGGGGTGTTTGTCTTTGACTTGAGGACTATGGCCTGGCTTGCTGATGACGCCCATCTGGTTGCTCATACTTTCATTGAGCTGTTCATGCATGCTACTTTGACTATTATCCAGATGGTGGGTTTGCTGTACAAGTATGCTAACCAGGTCGCTGTAGCTTCGAAGCACCAGGTCCTGATGACACATTGCATGCTGCAACAGGGGTGTAACTTTCGTACAGCAGCTTATTTGATTGCGATTCAGAAGATTGCCACTTGCTACCGCGTCAGCGGCATTTTCCCATAAGCGACGCTACTATAGCTTCACTTGGCAGCTCTAATGCCTATTACAGCTTCATCAGCTGCACTTGGTCTGGGCTGTCAAGCTCAGGCGTGGATATATTCTTTTTCCAGTTGTAGATGCTGCTGTACCACTACTGTCACGATTTGTGACTGCAGAGTCACCAAGGCGCCTCATGTCTGCACATCCAGAGCTTAGTTGCACCAGCTGATTAACAAGCTGGGCCATTTATGCGGGAAGTAGGAGGCAGCAGACCCTGCCCGCTGCCTCGTCCATCACAGCAGTCTTGCTTAGCTGGCTGCTCGAGTTTACATTAAAGCAACCATTTGAGAACCCAATTTTGGTTTGCATATGCTTTTGGATAAGCTCCAAGCTATGCTGTATACGACGGATGTCACTATGCTTGACGAGAGCCCAATTTCGATTTGCACATGCTTCGGAAAGCTCCCAAGCTTTATATGACGGATGTCACAGTGCTTATTGAGAGCCCAATTTTGATTTGCATATGCCTTAGAAAAGTGCCAAGCTATGCTGTACACGGCGGAGTCACAATGCTTGCTTCTGTCTTGTGCTATCATTTCAAGTCGACTGGTGGTAACACTGGAGCATACGAGTTCCATGTGTCACCAAGCTAAGGGCCGCTGTGAGAAGCTCCAGATGCATTACGTCGCTGTATCATTACTGCAAGTCAGAGTCGTGAAGTGTTGCCGTGCAACTTCAGTGCCCCTTGCGAGCAAGTGACTACGATGTCTTGGACTTCTTGACAGCACTGCTTGCAATTTGCTTGACCCCTTGAGCTGGGAGCCCAAGCGAAGTGCAGAGGTATTGCTGCCATAAAGAGCTCATCCTGCATCAACTAGCAGCCACAGGCAGTCGGCCGACCGCCGGCTTGCCTCCACCTTTGCATGACAACCAAGCACCAACCGAAAGATCCGGAGGAATATGATTACAGGAAAGCGCGGCCAGATTGACTGGTGGCTGGGAAAGGCCAGCCCAAAGGAATGAACAAGGTCTAAAGGATTACAAGCGATGCCCTCTCACTTAAGGGAGGTGGTTAGAGTTGCACACCACCGCTGGCAGCGAAGGCAGCGGGATGAAGAATCTGTACTGCTGATCAGAAGAGCGGCCTTGTGTGGCCATGCTCCACAGAGATTCAGCTGCAGAGGCAGCGTCAGTCGGCCTTTGTGGTCGTGACGCCGTGCCGCTCCTTATCCCGGGGCGGTGTTCGTAGCGTGCCAAACAGCCAGTCAAAGAGCACCGTGTAGTGGCCGTAATTGTGGCGGTAAGTTGTGTGGTGGATTGTGTGGTAGCCTGCTCCCATTACTGGGAACACGTTGCCATCGATGCTGTCGTGGATGTTGGTCGTCCAGATGCCCTCCAGGAACAACAGCACCTGCTCGCCCATCATGACCAGTCTTACATCAGAAGTTGCATGCCACAGTCTAGATCAATTATTGATGTTGACAAAGTCAATACTAGGGGATGTAGCTGCTACACCTGAGGCCCTGGGTTTATCGAATTCCCAAAGCCTGTCATTATCCTAGGCCCTAAGCCATTTCAAATGTGTGTATGCTCCCTGGCTGACTGAAGCAAACTCTTATCTGCCTTTGATCATGTAGATCAGCTGTAGATACCTGCAAATTCAAGATTGAGTGTCCTAGTCGCAATTGAGACCACAGATGCTGACTAGTGTGCAGATTTTTCTCGACACTACTGGCTGAGTACATGCTAGCAATAACTTGGCCTGACCTCATGCGTGAAGAGGTGCATGGGAAAGATGAAGAGCGCAATGACATGGGGCGATGCCTGAAGGATACCATCCAGAGGGTGGAACGCCAGCCCTGCTCATCATGATCAAAGCAGACAATCAATGTGGAACGCCTCCCACATGAAAATTTTTGGCGGAGCCTCCTGCCAGGCTGCTTAAGCTCCGACAGAAACTGCAAAGTGCAGCAGCATTGCTCTACACAGTCATGACTTGACCTGATGAGCCTACTGAATGAGATGGCTCCATGCCTGGAGGCCTCAAGCTTAAGCCACTAGAAGGAAGATCGGAGGATGACAAGAGGGCGCAAGTACTCGGACCTCACACCTGCAAAGGGCGAGAGCGTGTTCTGCTTGTTGTATATGTGGTGCGTGGCATGGAGCCAGTGGTAGAGGGGCCGCACATCATGCAGGCTGCGGTGCATCCAGTAGATGCCAAACTCGACAAAGAGCAGGTACGCTGCGAGCAGGGCGAGGTAGGCCAGTAAACCCATCTCGCTGATGCCCGAGTAGCACCTCGTCCAGCCGGACTCGATCAGGAACTCGGACAGCGTGGGCAGCGACACATACAGCGGCATGGACCGCATAGACACGCCGATCTGCTTGGAGATGGCCTCGTCGTCGGGCATGCTGCCGGCGGCAAAGAAGTGGGCGCCACGCAGGCGGTATATGTACAGGCACCACAGCCCGCCTGCGGAGCAGCGGGGCACGGCATCGTTGAAGGCACTGTTTCAAGCAACCCTATGGGCTCTAGTCGGGCACTGTGAGTGCCGAGCAGAAGCCTCGACGCAGTGGCAAATCTTCATTAAATCATACACCTTGTAGAGTTAAGGAGCTCTGATCGTCGTCGAGGACCCAGGTGACCAGTTGTCCCAGAGAGGAAGCCAAAGTTGCAAAGCTTGGGGGCCCTCACCAGTGAGGAAGTAGACAAGCAGGCCAGCAAGGTAGTTGCGCAGCCAGGTCTGCGCCATGTGGGGCAGCGCTGCACGCGCGCCAGCAGGTAATAATCTCGCGAGCACGAGATCGTTGTACCACTGCAAAGGGCATTGCAAGTTGATGGGGCGTCAGCCAGTCGCTGGCTGAACAGCTGGGGCAACTAATAGAAACCAGAGGAGGTTTGAATATTACCACCAACTTAATATGGGTCAAATGGTTCCTAGCTTTGAAGTACCGACTAGATAGTGCATCTTGAGATGGTGACAGCAAAGTACGTAGTGGGAGGAGGGGTGAGCAAAGCAGAGCACTGTAAGCACTGCGCCGCTGAACCCTAAGGCTTGAACCCCGACCACCTGATCACACAATTCTAGATTCACACCTGACCTCCTATGGCAACTACTTCAAACTTCCTGAACCCTAAACCCTAACCCCTAACAACCTGTACCCTACGCCTATACCCTAAAGCCTATGCCCTAAACCCTCAATCCCTGTGACAGTGAAACATGGCCCGCTCCTCTGACATGGCGCGTCCTGGTGATCGGCGGGAGAGTGGGGCCGCGCACCTGCGTCTCGCCCACAAAGAGCTGCAGGTACTCGGCGCTGCCTTTGGAGGGCGCCGCCGCCGGGAGGCTCCCGGCGGCCGTGGCGGCGAAGGCGGCGACGGCGGCGGCTGCGGGCGCGGC
>WELB01000115.1:310840-327596 GCA_009602725.1 Spirogloea muscicola
GGTGGCTCGGTGCCTTTGGGTCTGGTGTCCTGCTACCGTATGCGACTGTCTATGTCCCTGCAGCGCTCCCAAGCGCTTGCTTTGCACCGCCGCGCTGGTCGCGCCCTTGCAGCAGCCTCTGGCTTGCGCAGCGGGGTTGCTCTTCCTCCCCTCAGCTCATCTGACTTCCTACTGCTGACACGGGGGTATTGAGGGCGCCTGTCTGCCTAGCCTTTGGCTCCGTCAGGAATACCTGTATGCATCTGGCTGGCATTTCACAGCCGATTCTTTCATATCAGCAGCCGCTTTCTCCTGCAGGACCGCACCTTCTCATGTTGACCACGTCCCACAACGTCAAGAGTACTGGCGGATCGTCCACCACCAACGCTTGTGACACCACCAACGCTTGTGACACTGTCAAGCGTTGGTGGTGGAGGCTCCGCCCAGTACTCTTGACGTTGTGGGACGTGGTCAACATGAGACAGTCACAGTTTAGGGCAAGCTGGAAGCTGTTAGCAAAGACTTTGTTTGGTAAGAATCGGGCCAGCTCTTCAATTGGCAGCTGCCTTCCAGCCCTCCTTCCGTCCTTCCTGCCTGTCCGCACTCTCTTACTTCCTGCCGCCCTTCCCAACATCCTGCTACATCCACCCAAACGCACTTTTCCTTTGTGATAACAAGATCTAATTAAGCGCAGCCGGCTGAACAGTGAAAGCCCGCCAAAAAGGACCAGAGCTGGGCGTCAGAATGCCAAGCAGGTTGGGGGACCTGCTCATACAAGGCAAGACCTAATGGGCTTACAAAATACAAGCCTGTAGTCCAGCCCAGCCCCAGTGGTCAAACTGCTGACTTTTGAACAGCTTGTCTTGTCTGCCATTCAGTCTACCACTATGCTGCACTATCTGGGCGTACACTCTGGGAAGGCTGACAACCAGGACCTCTCTACATCGACCTCGCGATGTCTCCCTGCATAGACAGTCCTGATCGTCAGCAGCAATCCAAACAGCTCCAGCAACTGCCCCCTTTAGTTGCCCGAGCCTCCATCTCGCTCATTGTTGGCATTTCATAGACGGGATACACGTTGCTTGACGTTAGGCAGAAGATGTGCAAGTTGGTCCAGCAGCCCTTGCTGAAGGGATGCACACCATCAGGCACAGTCCTGCGACAACAATTACTGGAGTTTTAGAATGTTAATACTGCAAGCTGCTCCATTATAGCAAGATGCAACTCTCAACACGGCAATGCGACTCATACTGCAAACCAATATACATACATCTTGGCAATTAGCTTTTCCAGGCTCTATTGGCTTGTGCATAGTGGTAAGATTACTAAGTATATGAACTTCCAGTGATTCTTGGGGAGGGTGAGCAGACCTGAGATAAGCTATCCGCTTCTTTCTGGTCCTCTCATAGGTGGTCTGATTTGTAATAGCTAAATATCTGCGACAAAAAGTAACTACCCTTCAGTTCAGGTATAACTACACCACTGGACCAGGCCAGGGAGAAAATCAGCAAGCTCAGGTGGCTTAGCATAGCAAGCATGGTACAGCTTTGTTGGAGCATGGGCAGAACTCTGGTAGCTCACGAATGGAAGAAGAGGAGAATGATGAGGAAGATTCCAATGGCAAATAAGAGTACAATATTGACCAAGGCCAATATGTTGCGGATGGTCCTGGCAATAAATAAGCCGTACATTCTATTGACATGAGCCACAATTACACAATCTACACAGGTGTTGAAGAGAAAGGGCTGCACAGCAAGCTGTCGTTGACAAGTAGAAGATATGCGTCAATCTCATGACCTCTGAATTGAAGAAGGAAGCAGGGCAAATTTTATCTAGCTACAACAATAAATTACAACAATGTAAATTTGCTGTTTGCTGCCCATCAGCCTCCCTAGGAGCCTGGAAAGCAGGGTCATCGTACCACCAGTTGAAGCTGTGCTTCCAATGAAGCGCTGATAACTGTATGACAAAAGTCCACGTCACCAGCGTTGTCTCAAAGAAGAGGTACCACCTGAGGCCACAAAAGCCCTCCATTCACATGTTATATGTGAAGCAAGGAGCACCTGACGGCCTTGTTGGAAGTGGTGGCACTAACCTGCACTAACTTGTTGTTGATTGCAGTTCCTTTTGCCATATGTCGCGAATTTTAGCCATGCTCAAGAATTGCAGCTGTGCTTTTGCAAAGTACTGTGATGAGGAGAAGAGCAAAGAAAGGGTTTTCTCCAGTACAGGCTCACCAGAATCGGCAGTGGTTGCGCTGCCCAACACACGTCCCAACCCAGAAGCAGTGGTGATCAAACTTCAACACGCACTTGTCACAATCGTGACAATGCTTTGTCCTGAAAGGCTGCAGAAGGCCAGCAACAGGATTCTCAGTAGGAAGCAATCAGATAGCAGATAGCAGATTTTGGTTGTAAGCATACAAATGCCAATATAGGCCAGATACATGCCAATCACCACTATCTAATTTCCAGATGCACCTTGCTTACCTGCCATACCTCACAGTAAGGGCATCTCCGGTTGCTGGAAAAGAAAGATAAACAACAAAAGTCGCGGCAGACATTTCAGAAAGCAGGCACAGGACTGCATGAGAAAAGCCGAGTCATCCAGAGTCCCTCTGAAATGCAAGATGATGGCGGCCGACACAGGTGCATGACACAAACTTCCTCATCTATACGCCAGTATGACAGAAATTTGATAGGAGCAATAACCTGTCTATACGCCGAAGACTCCCGTTCATGTGGGATCGCAGGTGTTTGTTGACAGGCTGGTCCTTGTTCTTTCCTACGGACGATGCCAGGAGGGGGGTCCTTTCTGACGGTCCACTCTCTGTTGGTGGCTGACTGTCCTCTTTTGCGGTGCTTGTAGTGTTTACACTCCCGCCACCGCTTAACTCATCTGTGCTGCTCAATGGTGGGGCGCTGAGGCGATCTTCCTCAGCACGGAGAAGGTAATTTTCTGGCTTTGATACAACCAGCGACGTTTGCCTGAAGCCATGCTCGCCACATGTCGGCCCTGTCAGATTGCAATCCTTTGTTGCAGTACTCAGTGGCATAGACTTATACAACCCAAAATGCCAGAAGTCTGCTTCTCTACCAGCTCAACAAAGTCATCCTGCCAGAGCTAGAATGTTTAGCCATGTCCCTTGTGTTCCTCCATAGTGCATTACACATGACCTACTGTGATAGACAAAACGAACCCAATGCCATGTACCTGCCCAATGGACTTAATGTAGGACTGATTCTGGTATTCTCTGCTTGCAGTGCTTCCTGTATCTCTTGTACATATCTGCAGAGACCACTCATCATTTACCATTGTAAGGGCTGTTCCCATAGAGGGCTACTATTCATCAATATGACCCGCAACCACAGAAGTCTGAGCTACTTCTGAGCTGCAGATTAAGTAGCCGTCACGAGGCCGAGAGAAGAGGGTATGGCAAGCTTTATGCAGGCCGCCGTAGAGGGCGGCGAGCAGGAAGACGAGCAGCGGCGCTGCGGCAGGCCAAAGGCGCGCATATTCGATGCCCGAATAAAACCCTTACCCTGGTGATGATCCTGCTGTGATGACATACACTGCAACAGTGATGAAGATTACAACCGAATATGGTAGGAGCAGCCTGAATGAAAATGACGAAGGTGCACTGTGAGAAGTGTATGCAGTCAAACGCCTTGGATGTTGCTGGGGCTGGTTGAAGGTAACTGCAGCTGTATTACTGTCGGCATCCTAATCTTGTCCTCCATGTTTGATTTTAAGCATGCGGCTGAAGACTTCGACCGAATTTCGAAAGCTAAAAACAGCAAGAAATCAGATTCTCAGTGTTGGGCCATTTACCAGATGTCACCACAAAGTATAGCATGGGAGAGCCATGTGTCTGAGTATCCAGCTATGAGGATGATGAGGAGATGAGGCGCAAGCCAGCTGAAGCGCGACTGCCACGTTATCCGTGAGACTGCGATGCCATGCACACAGCTTGTAAGTGAGCTCTAGGTCGCCTTTACCTGGTGCCTTTTGGCCCTGTGAGGCTTGACATCCACTAGCAGATGAAGGCAACAGTGATTTTGGCTAAGGTAGAACCTACCAAGACCCCAGTCTGAGGCGAAGAGAAGGTCTAAGAAAGAGCAAAGACCAGATCGAAACGGCTGCTCTTAAGGTTGACGCCTATCCATCTCAAGCTGAGCAGCAGGACCAGACCTGATACCAGCAATGACGACTCAACAATGCTGGTCATCCGCAAGTACCTGCATCACCGTTGCCTCGAGTAGGCAAGCCCGAAGATGAGCTCACACGTCCAGCTCCGGGGATGGCAGAGAGGATGAGAGAGCACGCTGTGCAATCCGTGAGCAATGGGGGGAGCCCTTGCATCTCCCTCTTTGCTGGTTCTTAGTTGCCCATGGTCAGGAGGAGCTTGATGGCAGAAGGCCAGTGACGAAGGTAGCTGCGGCCATCGTGGTGGTTGAAGCACTAGCTCTGCTCCAGAGAGGCGCCTGGCAGCGCATGGCGGACGCCACAAGCGCCGCCGCGTTGCTCAAGAATGACAGGCTCCATCAAAGGGATGCAGGCGCCTGGTCGTCACGTGGAGGCCAGGTCGAGAGTCGGGAGCCGTGTGGCAGTTGTGCGGCGAGTGCGACGCCAGCGGCCGCCCCTGCCCTGCCTCCCGGCACCGGCGCCGCCGAGTGCGACGCGCGGCGATGGCGGCGGCGGGGGGGGGGGGCGGCGGCGGCGGAGGCCGGGAAGTGGAGCTTGGACTCTGGGAAGTGGCGCCGCTGCATGGGCCAGCCGACGCTTCGGAAGGCCAAACCCCGTTCTCAATCGACGTTCGGCGGCGGTGTTGCACCGATGACCGGCCTGCAGCTGGCTGGCGAGCACGGCGGCAGCGTGGTGCATTGGGCTGGATGTTCACGACCCCGTCGCATAGGAGGTTCGCGGAGCGTACGACATGAAGGACCCCCTTTGACAACTGATTGCTCCGTTACCAGGGCTGTGTAAGGCTCTCGAATTGGCCTCTATGTAACGAGGCCCAGACCCCCACTGGAGACGGCCGGGCGGAGACGGCGAGCCATCAGAGGAAGCCGGCAGAAGCCCTTCCAAACCCCCCCCCCCCAACGCGCATGGGGTCTGGCGGCGGCGGCCGCGGCGGCGGCTTGGGGAGCTGACCCCCCGACCCTGCATGACGGGCCCCGCGGGACGCTCTCCCCCATTCACGGCTGGCCCGCCGCTGTCGCCCCGCGCGCTCCGGCTGCGCCGCGTCTCGGGGCCCCGGCCGGGCGTAGATGGATGACTTCGAGAAGGCGATACTGTTCAGCTTCGACCAGAGCGGCGCCGTCGGCGCGGAGCTCCGCGCGCAGGCGCAGGCCTACTGCGAGCAGGCCAAGCAGTCGCGCGACATCTGGCGGCTCTGCCTCGAGCGCCTCGCCATCTCCCGCTTCTCCGAGGTCCAGTTCTGGTGCCTCCAGGTGCTGGACGCGGTCGTGCGCGACCACCACGCCAGCTTCGAGGCCGGCGAGCGCAACCTCCTGTGCAATGGCCTCCTCTCCGTCGTCTGCTCCATGGAGCCCGTAGCTGACGATGGTGGCCTGGAACCAAACGGGGTCCCGGAAGTCGAGCAGCAGCGGGCTTGGCCTTCGTTCCTGCGCAACAAGCTCGCGCAGGTCATCGTGCGGCTCATCCGTTCCTACTATCCAGCCGAATGGCCGTCGGCATTCTTGGACCTGCTGGGCCTGCTGGAGCGAGGGCCTGCAGTGGTGGACATGTTCTCCCGCATCATGGCGACTCTGGATGAGGAGCTGATAAGCCTGGACTATGCCAGGTCCGCCGAGGACAACGCGGTGGCGACGAGGGTGAAGGACTCAATGAGGCAGCAGTGTGTGCCGCAGATTGTAGAGTCCTGGTACTCTCTGGTACTCGCTTACAAGGTTGGTGGACTTGTGCACGAATCCTCAATGATCCTCGACTTTGATGCTGCTCACAAGTCTGCGACAATTGGCATTGACGAGTGTTATGGTGGGCGGCAGCCCTTATGCTCAGGTCTAGCGCTTGCCTGCCGATAGCAATGCTTTATCATGGAGCCTCGTTCGTGCCACTCGCTACCCCTGGCCAAGCAGGAGACCGCCTGGTGGCCATCTGCACAGGCCAGGGCATGCATGGAGTGTGACAGTGTAGCGGCCCTTCTCTTTCGCCGTGTGTGCAGGATGTCAACCCTCAGCTTGCTGCAGCAGTACTCGAGAGCATGCAGCCCTACATTACCTGGATAGACATGGGCCTCGTCGCGAACGAGCGCTGGATGCCCCTGCTCTTCTCAATCCTGTCCATGAGAGGCACTCCTCCAAGCATTTCTGCCGCAGCTTCAGATTGCTTGCTGGCTGTTGTATCCAAGCGTATGGACGCCACCGCCAAACTGGGCCTGCTGCAGCGCCTGCAGATCAACCAACTCTGCCAGCAGCTCACAAAGATTGAGGATACAGAGCTTGTGGGAAAGGTGTCCGCTCTATGCAGAGGTTTAGCCACTGAGATCATAGAGAGTAAGCGGCAACTCGAATCAGGCTCTAGTGCACAACCTGCTGAGATGGAGGCCGCTGACAACACCTTGACCAACATGCTCAATGCAGTTCTACCTTGCGTATTCTACTTTGTGGAGAATGGAGGTGAGCTCCTGCCTGGTGCTTCACAGGAATCGACTGTGTTTTTGTCACGACGAAGTGTGGTAAGCTCAGTTGTCTTGGTCTTGACATTGGTGGTCTAAAATCTGTCATCATTGCTTCCTGGCAGATGAAGACATATCGGCTGCAACTTTCCAGTTCCTCTTGACATATGTTAGCAGTCTGAGGAAACCGAAGCAGCTGTCCTACAAGCAGCAGGAGCACCTTAGCCAGATTCTCTCCGTCGTGCGAGCAAAGATGCGATATGATGCCGGCAACTCTGAGGAGCTCGATGAGCCGGACCGGACAGGCATGGAGTTGGAAGCCAACATGGCAGAGTATCGGAAGGACCTCTTCAATCTGCTTCGCAGTATCTGCAGACTAGCCCCAGAAACCACAAAGGCGTTTGTCAAGAGCACATTCGTGGCTGCTACAGCCTCACCAGACACGCCTTTTGAGGACGTGGAGGCTGCGCTAGTGCTTGTCTACCAGCTCGGAGAGGGCGTCACAGAGGAAGCTCTCAAGCCAGGCAGTGGTGCCATGGCCAATTTTGCGGCAGCCTTGCTAGATGCAAGCATCCCGTGCCACACCCACAGGCTAGTCGCCCTGGGGTATTTAGAAACTATAGTAAGGTATGTACGCTACGTACAACAGGAGTCCACCTATATTCCGCTTGTCTTGTCGGCCTTTCTTGGAGACAAGGGCATCCACCACCCTAATGTGAATGTGAGCAGTCGCGCGAGCTATCTCTTCATGCGGACTGTCAAGGCCCTCCGTGTGCAGCTCATTCCATACATCGAAACCATCCTTCAGGTATGCCCATCACCATTGCGATTCCAGTGAAATCTCAGGCTCTTTGCTCTTTTTGTAGCAATGCTTGACCCTCAGGAACTACGTGCACTTTGATCATCCGAGTTTCTGATGCTCTTGGACCTTACACTGTTGCTTCCTGTTGTGTGACCCTGCAGAGCCTCCAAGACGTGCTTGCTACAATAATGACTACTCAGGCAAAGCATGTCTCGCCTTCAACAAAGGCAGATAGTATCATGGACAAGAGGTTGTACACATATGAGGTTAGTCTGCTTGCTCCAATCTGTAGCTCCCTATCTCGCTGTTGTGCAAGAGCGCGCAAGTAGTCAGCATTTGTGCTATTGTGCTATTTTTGTATTATGATCCAGCTTCAGTTGACAGGGAGGCTGCATGGCTTTCGGAGCAATCTAAGAAACATGGGCTAAAGTGCTGCTGCCCATGGCAATTTCAGGCTGTTGGCCTTCTCATGGGGTTGGAGGAGCTTTCGTCTGAGAAGCAGGCAACCTATCTGTCTGCGATACTTGTACCGCTATGCCGGCAGGTATGGCCATAGCAAGCATGAATAGGGACTCACTCTGAGGACTCAGTAGTGCTCCGGGATGCCTGCGCAGGTGTGAAAAACATCAAGACAATCTAAGAGTAGTGGGCTATCCACATGTTTGCAGGTTATGCATGAGCTCAAGCATGCTTTTCTTATGCGGCTGCCCTAGACTCAACACCCTGATTGGTGCCGTGCTTAAGAGCACTGTATCTTTGTTGTCATATCCAGTTTAGCCATGTTGTTGTCTTGATATGCCACTCCTGTTTCTAATGTCAAAGGTTGACATAACATTAGCTACAGTTACTGTGGAGGATTTAGTTGGGCCCCCTGAAGTCGTGTGGGCTCTGCAGCAAGTGATTTCGGCGATAAGCCATCTTAGCAAGGTGTGGGCTACTGTTGCCTCGATCCGCTTTCTTCATTCACATCATGATGTTATAAGGCCTTCTGCCTGAATATTCTCGGACACTTATTTACATGAAAAACCAGGGGTACTCTAGATGACCTGCACATTCAGACCGATTTCATCAGCAGAAAGTGATATATGTGCCATGTGCTTTTGTTTATATAGGGCTTTGGCGAACGCCTTACCACAGACAGTAGGCCCGAGCTTGGAGCTTTGTTCAAGCAGGTTAGCCATCTCAGATTTGTTGCACAGGAAAGCAGATGTCTGCAGCATGCACGCACTTGCTGCATCTGGAGGTTCCCTAAGCTGACATGCTCACTATTTGTCTCATGCTTATGCTAGAATGTCAGTGCTGAAACAATCTGAATTGTCTGCAGTCATTAGATATGGTGCTTCGAGTCCTTCAAACCTTTCCCAAGAGCAAAATTCTTCGGAGCAAGGTACGCTTAAGGTCCTTGCACTTGATTCTTCACGGTCACTTACATGTGCTCTTCTCACAGCTGTCTGTATCCTCTTCCTTCTTATTATGATGAAGCTGGGCAACTGTCACATCCATTGGTGACACCGTGATATGTTTGCTTGAACACTTCACTTTGTTGTGCATGTTTACACATTTTTCAGTCCTTCAAATATTGTTAGTATATTGCAGATCATTTCCTTCTTGCACCGCATGGTGGAAACATTAGGCTGCAGTATTCTCCCGCTTCTTCCGTCAGCCATTGAACAGCTTCTTCTTGAGTGCGAGGTCAGTAGAGCTCCTAGCCTGGTTGGTTCTCATCTTACTCATTGGCCTCATTTGTGAATGATGAATCAGCATGCCATCATTGCTCAACTGCGGGGCTAGATGTCAGGCTTTGTTGACCTGATAACACACCTCTCACCTTTCTGTGCTTGCCTTGTGTCGGGCAACTTTGTTGAGCAAGGATGTGGCATATGTTGGTGTCCTCAGGCCAAGGACATGGTGGAATTCATCCAGTTTGTTAACCAGCTGATGAATCGATTCAAAGTTGGAGTCACTAGCATATTGGACGCTATTTTGCGGCCAACCATTGCCCGCGTGTTTTTCCTCCTGCCTCCCGCTGGCTTGCAGGAGGGCCCTGGCAGCATCACTGAGGTCTTTCTTTCGTCTTCCCTGGTTCCCTTTTACTGACTTGCGTGCTCACATTACTTGGGGTACATTCCTTGCAGTGGATATCAATCAGGGTCTCCTTATCCTTAGCTTAGGTTGGTAAAGGGATCCGGGGTTTCAGCTTTTGGGTTTAGCTCAACATCACAACTTGACATATAGTAAAATGCTCATTATGAAAGAGATAGCCAGGGTGGGCCTCTCATACCTTGTCTGATTGAGCTCTTCAGGAACAGCGCGAGCTAAAAGAGCTCCAGAGGATATACTTCACATTCTTGAACACCATCACTATGAATAGTCTTTCCTCTGTCTTTGTGAGCCTTCAAAATGGTCAGGTCTTGAATCAGGTCATCAACACATTAGTTGAGGCCTCATCAAGCCATCACGACGTCCTGGTCCGCAAGGTGAACAAGGTCTCCCAAACAAGCACAATCAGTGCACCTGCCCTACAGTATTAGGTACATCTATGGATGCTAGGAAGCAAGGATGGCCAGCAAGATACTTTTCAGTCATGCAAATTGTGAAGAGACACGTGCACAATGCACCTATCTGCCCATGGGAGCGAATGTACGACTCAGCTGATTCTGTGCATTATGTTCCCGACAGGTGTGCATCCAGACCCTTGCCAAGCTTATAGCAGAATGGTGTGGAGATGTCAGCGAACCAGAGAAGGTACTGCACATAGTTGTGGAAATTGTGTTTCTCAGGCAACAGCCAGTGGTATCTTGCCTATTGGCGATAGTGATCATCCCATTCATTCAATGGAGTTGTGCTTGATCGATGGGGTGCCTCGTCCATATTGTCCAAGCTGACACCACATGAGCACCTCGCTTATCTGCAAGGTACCGGGCTTCAGGAGGTTTGTGATTGAGACAATCGCTGGCCAGTGCTGCATCTACCCACTACTGCAGGGCAATTTTGACCTGAAAGATGCCAACACGGTGAGCCTAGTATCCTCTGTAACCTTACTTCCTAATGGTCTTTGTAGGTATTTGTGAAGGTAGTTACCAAAATGTGAGCTCGACCATACACATGAGGAGCTGCATCAAATCATTGTGCCACTTTTGCATCAGGTGTCCCTTTTTGGGGAGATGGCCTTGGCTCAGAAGGCTCTCTATGAGAAATGTGGGCAGGAGTTTCTGCTACACATGGCTACCGTGGTGCTGCCAGCTGTGCACTGCCCACCTGATATGGCGGAGCAGTACTGCTTGCACTTGCAGGTAGCTTCCACGAATATAATTTTAGTCCTAACATTGGGTGCTGCGAGATGTGTCGGAGTGAATAGAAGTGCAAGGCTTGAGAAATTGAATGTACAATCAGCATGGTTGTTTTCTTTTCTATGTTATCTGCACATGAACTCCTCAGCTGAGCAAAGCTGACCCATAATACAATCTACTGACAAAGCTCACAAAGTTGCTTATCAGAGTTTACCAAAGCTGACAATACGATCTACTGACAAAGCTCACAAAGTTGCAGAGATCCGATGTCAAGGACTTGAAGGTCTTCCTGAAGCAGGTCTTGGAGCAGCTAAGGCCACTTCAGAATGGCAGTGTATCATACAGATAGCAGTAGACTACAGAGCCTTCCCCAAAGGAATGACGATGGTATGTATGAAACCTGCTATGATGCTCTTTAGCTTTCAGGATTGCTGATTTTTGCTTGCATCAGGTTTATTTAGTGCAGAAGTCCAGCGACACATTGAGAAAAGTATCACTAGTGACAGTCTGTTAAACTTTTCTGAGCCTGCTGTTGACTTGGTCTTCTTGGTTGTGGTGCTTCAGGGCACTGAGGCGCTCTTGCCTGAACGACGTAGCCGTCGGCGGACGTCCTTGGTGACGGGGCAGAGCAAGGTGCTAGCTGAGCAGGTGGGTTGAGCATTGGCGTAAGATGGTTCTACAGGCAGTGGATGAGCATGCCATGCAAGGTCTTGAAGTGTGCAAGTCAGTCTCTGTGCAAAGTGCAAGCAGATGATGTCAAAAATGCATAGGGACATCGTACCCTCCTGGGGATGCCGATTATGCCAATTGGGAATCTCTCTGATGCTTGCTGTTACTTACTACATCTCATGTATCCTGCACACTGAGCAGTGCTTGATTTGCTGATGTAGTCCTTACTGGAGTCCCTACAGAATGTATACATCTACTTATTCTTGTCCTGTCGTTGCCTGAGCTTGTTTTGATTGTCACTAAACAGTTCAATCAATTGTGCTTGAGGCCCAAGTGGCGAGTTGGCTGATGCCAGCTGCTCCCAGGCTTTTCTTGATAAGCAACTTACTTGCTTGGCTATACACTGATGACCAGCTCTCATGCTTCCCGGTGGCTGCAGGTCGATGGCTAAAGCCCAGCGTCTGCTAGACAGTGAGGACCTCCCTTACCCGACAATTAGCATATAATGCATCCAGCAACTTTGACATGGACATGAGTGGGTTGCGACGTACTGTTATTGCAGGACACATTCAAAGTTGCGGCTCATGAGTGAGCAAGGCCAATGTAAGCTGCATGTGCACCACCTTGTAGAACGTGGATCACATAGTTGGCCACTCAAACGGGGGGGGCAGATCCAGTCTTCTGTGCAATTATGGCGCACAGTCGCTTTACAACCACCGGTGAAAGCGCTGCAAAAGCAGGCTGGCCACCCAATTTCTAGGAGAGAGGTCCCCCAGTCTGCCTCAGAGAGTTAGCCCATCGGATGTAGTCAGGGACTCAGCACTCCTCTCCTCAGTGACAACACATGAAGGTACTTAGAAGGAGTAGACCATGACACGCCCGTCTTTGGAGCCTGTGCAGAGCACCGGTTTTGTTGAATCCAGCTGCAGGGCGCTGATTGAAGCCCCTGTCCACAACAGCCCTGCTCTTTGTTTAGTATACATGCAACCCATCTTGGCCTCTCAATGGCTGCCATCTTTCTGACGTGAAAGAAAGTCCTTCCCTTACATTGTATGCACTGTCAGGCTTTGCAAGACATGTATGCTTGTCACCAGATATTGAGAACACTCTATACACGCAAGTGCAAGCTGCTGTGTCCAGGTTCGTAAGAATCTGAAGCTAAGACTCTCTACCATCAGCTTGGTGCTCAATGTATAAATTAAGGCTCTCACATATATATGAATCACTAGATTCAACAATGATGCCACTCAGCAGATCAGCCATTACACATGCAATCAAGCGCAATGTGTGAGGTAGGTTCAGGTTGTGTAGTATGAGATAGGATCATCTGCCAAGGTTCTGGTTGGGTCTGGCGTTGCTCCTCACCTGAAAGGTCCATCACGGGAGTCGGGCTGACATCATGGGCGCAAGTGTCCCACACATGCAGGCTTCCATCAAGGCAGCCCGCCACAGCCACCGAGTGGCCACACACCAACACTGCTGTCCTGCTCATTGTCACATAAGATTTGCAGCAAATCAAGTGTTCAGCAAGTACTTACTGTATAAGGCTGCAGCATATCTATAGAGAATTTTTGAGAAGTTCAGATATCGTAAAGGCTGCAGCATATTTATGGAGAAACCTCGAGAAGTCTGAACAGCTGCCAGTAATGTGTACAAAATCTGTCAGACTGGGCTCGGGCAGGGTCTCACTGTTGCCCAAGGAAGTGCAATACTTGCAGCTGGTCACCCACGAGCCTGCAGACTGAGCCGGCATCTGGGCTTTCAGCCACTGCTTGCAACTTGTCAAGCTTGCTGGGCGACTCAGATTTGGGCATGTGCCGCACAGTGGTCGAAGTGCTGAGGAAGAGAAGCTCCAAGGAGTCGTCAGGACGTCCCCACACTGCCTCCTCTACAGCGGCTGGTGCCACTTTGGCTTGGATGGCGGTCCTCTGCCGCCGCCGGAGCCGTGCCTTGTCAACCGGCCATGGCAGCTCCACCTCGTCGCTCCACGACGAAGACGAGTCAGGCTGGGAGGACGCTGGCATGGGAGTGGCCGCTGTGCTCTCCACTCCACTTGGCAAGCGCCAGGACAGCAAGCAGACGCACACCGCTCCAATTGGGAGGGCCCCATGGTATGCAGACACCAGTGTGCCCTCCTCGTGATTCCTGTCGATACATCAACACAATGAGCTTCTCGTGTCAGAGTGCTCAATTTGAAGTGCAATCTGTACAATCAAGCAAGAGCATAGCCTCCATGCCACACTCATCTAGGCAGCGTATGGTGTTGACCAGATGGCGATGTTGCCGACGCTGTCGAGCGCGACCACGAGGCATGCGCGGCCGGGCACCATTGCCAACTGCACCACTGCCACGTCAGCGCCGCCACTGTGCGACTTGGGCAGGCCGTACACCATGATTGGGCGCCTGCCAGATTTGCAATGCCAAACGTTTCACTTAAGTACTGAGTATGCCCATGCGAGGTGGAAGAAGTGGCAGGACCAGGCCTGCTACGACACAGGCAGCGGAGACGACGGCGAGCCTCACCGTGGGGACCCATCCATGGCCCAGCAGGCCAGGCCCCCGTCTTCGGCACCGGCGACGACCTTGTCGGTGGCAACAGCGATCAGGCAGAGAGCTCGTGGCTGGCCAAGATGCTCCTGACCGCTGTCATCGGTTTGTGGAGCATTCGTGCGCTCGCCAGCAAGACAAGCTAATGTGACACGAGTAATGCCTCCAAGGTGCTCAGCAGCAACCCTGCAGCAGAAGCATTGACGAGGGTGAAGGTCAGCGAGCAGCGACTGCGGATGTGCATGGTCAGGGTGCAGATCCATTGTAGCAAGGCCTAGCTGGAATGAAGCAAACACATACCCCGGCTCGACGCGTAGGGCGTCCAGGATGACGAGCGCGCTGCCGCCCTGCACGAAGCAGAGGCCCTGCTGCTCTAGCTGCATGAAATGGCCACCAAGGGCTTCAATGCCGGCTAGCACTGATGAGCACCTTAAGAGTAACTCTGGGTTTGGGACTTCAGGAAATAGAGGCCTAGCTCTGGCCTTAGCAGCAAGACCCAAAAGGGCTTAAAATTAGAAATAGGACGTCAATACAATCAGGTTCCTCTGCTGAGGCGCTCTAATAATGGGACGAGGATGCTACATTCTTTTACCTTTTCTTGAGGACGTAGAATTCAGATATGCATCGGTGTTCACGGCCAGTAAGGAAGGCCTCACCTGACGAGTGCCAGCATCGCAGTCGACGTGGAGCACGAATGCTGCGAGCAGCCGGCAGGCCTCCTCGCCACCGGGCTCGAGGGGGAGCTCGTAAACAAAGACGCGGCGCTCGCTCGTGCTCCCGCCGCCAGGGTGCCCGCAGCACGCCGCCACACGGAGCCAGCCATCGTTGGCGTGGACGGCCAATGCGAGCACCGGCAGAGGGTGCACCAGGCACAGCCGTGGGACGACTGCCAGCTCCTTCTCATTCAGCGCCGGTGCCTTGTCAAGACCGGCTATGGAACCGTGGTGTTCTGTCTCTCCCTTGCCAACGGGCTGTCCTGAAGCTGTTGCAACAGGCGACGGGGCTGGGCCAGTCGGGCCGCCATGGCTGTAAGCCAGCTCGTCAGGGCTGGCCGGTGCAAGACTCTTAGCTCTGCCTGCGGCAGCCGCTGCCTTGACCGCCATGAGCCCAAGCTCGTGGAGGTCGGGAATGTCGCCACCGCCGCTGCCGCTGCCCTCGTCGCAGGGGGCGTCGTCGTCATCGTCCAACTGGGCGAGGCTCTGTGGGGGTTTAGCCACAGGCGAAGCTGCTGCATGCTGCGGCGCGCTCGTCTCAGCTTCTGGCTGCTGACATGCGGCAGCATGACCAGCCACCTTCTCCCTCGTTCCTCGCTCCTTCGATGGTGCAGCGCCCCCCGTGTCGCCGCCTCCGGCACCTGGCGCTGCTGCTCGCAGGTCCGGTCGAACAGCCTCCACAAGCAGGGCCTTGAGCCGACTCAGTCCGCCGCCGCCGCGGTCCAGACGAGCGTGCGGTAGCGGCAGTTCCTCCCTGCTTCCACTGCCGCCGTCCCCTCTGCTGCTGCTGCTCGGCAAGGCTGCCGGCTCTGGCTGCACCAGCTCCAGCGGCCCGTAGCCATTGGGGCCTGGCGGCAGCGCGGCCGTTCTCGCTAACATTGCCGTTGCTGGCCGCAACCTGCCAGCCCCCCATGGCAACTCGACAGCGTCCTCGTCACAAGTGGAATGCAGCGCAGGCGGCTGACCTGAACAACTCACACTCGCCGGCGCCATTCCGCCACCCGCAATTGCGTCGATTTCGACTGGCTCCTGCAGCAACACTGCGGCAGCCTCCAGAGGCAGCGACCGCTGGACGTCGCCCTCGCTCTGCCTCGTCCTCCGGGCACGACTGCTGACGACACGTCGCACTCTGCCGGTCGATAGTGAGCGCGTGCGCTCGGCAGAGGCGGCAGCGGCGAATCCTTCTGTTGAGGGCTGCTGCTCCACGCGCTGCAGTCGTAGGACAGCACGCTCGGCGGCAGGTCCTGGCTGCGTGGCAGCCCTCGACGCGCCGCACAGGCTGACAGACTGCCGGTTGTCCGCTCTAGGTGCTGTAATCGAGGGCAACTGAAGGCTCGGCTCGGGGCTCAGCAGGAGCTGCTGCTTTACTCCCGACAACGATCCTGCTGCGGCAGCCATGCGGCGGGGAGCGATCCACTGGCCGCTGCTGCCGTCCTCATGCACCATCGACGCCGCAGCCGAGGAGACGTCCTGCTCCTTGGACGGGGCGGGGCCACTCTCAGCCGCAGTCATGTCGCAATGTCCGGGACCTTTGATCACTGCAGTGCCTCGAGCCACCAGCGCTTGGCTGAGCCGCTGCTTCTTCTCGCAGAGGTTGCGCTGCAGTGCTGCGACCTGGCGCTTGAGCACCTGCAGCAGGACACCTGCAGCTTAGATGGCGGCTCTGAGACGGTGCCGGGTCCAGCGACGGCGCAGGCATGGCCCGGAGGAGGAGCTTAGCGGCAACCTCCTGCGCAGTGCTGTCATCATCGACTTCAGCAACGAGCGCAGAGCTCTTGGCGGAGTCCGAGTCTTGCGCTTGTGTTGCAGCAACGGCGTTGGGGTCCTCATTCTCCTTGTTGAGACACTCGGAGTCACGCGGAAATGGCGATGGCAATGCTGGCGACTGCGGCGGCGACGGCGGCTGGGCAGGCCGCTCCGCGCCCTCAAGCTCGCGGAGGATGCGCTGGACGATTGGCGCCGTGAGGCCAAAGGCCTGCGCAACGAGAGGCCACCGTCCTGCGTGTAATGGCCAGATCGGGAGCCGGATGGCGTGGAGCGGCCAGCCCCGGCGACAGCGCGCGCGGCGGCGCTCACCTCGGCGCCGTCGCCGTGGCGCGCGAGCGCCGGCGCGTCG
>WELB01000115.1:336462-365307 GCA_009602725.1 Spirogloea muscicola
CGGCGCGGCGGCCGCCCCCGGCGCCGCTGCCGCCCGGCCCGCCGCAGGGTTGCAAGGTGAGCGGCCAGCGACCAGGCCCTGCCGCAGCCAAACCCCAAACCCTAAAACCCCAAAACTAACGACCCAAACCCTAAAACCTTGCCGCCTGCGGCGTTGGGCCAGGTTAAGCTGGCGCTGTGCCAGCTGCGCGTGTCCGATGACAAGGGCGGCAACATCGCGAGGGCCCGCGCCGCCATCGAGGCCGCCGCCGACGCCGGCGCGCAGCTCGTCATGCTGCCGGTCAGCCATCTCGCCCCGCCCCGGCCGCGGCCTGAGGTCCCTGTAGCGATTCTGGGTGCCAGGTCCCAGAATGCAGAGATCAGTGTTCGATTCTCGGCGTCGCCCGGCGCCGGGCAGTTGCTCAGTGCCCGAGACGTGCACGGCTGCGCAGCCTGCTCGGCACTCTGAGCCGGGACCCAGGCCCTGGTTTGCCGTGCCGCCGCTTCACCAGCCTCTGTTGAGTCGTTGAGGTTCAGGATATGGGAGGGAGCGAAGGACTTGGGGCTTGAGCCCAGCATTGTGGGGCTCTGTGGCCACCGGGGTCTCAGCCGGAATTTGGAATTGCTGTCTTGGGACTAAGTGTCATTGCCGTTGCCATTAAACACCAGCATTGCCATTTGCCAGGCCTGACCCCCAGCTCCACGCTGGCGCATTCCCAGGAGATGTGGAACTGCCCCTACTCCAATGCCTCCTTCCCGACATACGCAGAGGACATTGATGCGGGGCCTGGGGCGTCGCCCTCCACTGCAATGCTGGCCGAGGTCGCCGCCGCCAAGCGCGTCACGATCATTGGCGGTTCCCATTCCGGAGCGCTCGCAAGACAAGCTCTACAATACCTGCTGCGTGTACGATCCTCATGGAAAGCTGCAGGGGAAGCTCAGCAAGGTGTATATGCAGCCTTAGCAAGCTTTGACGAAGGATTTGAATTGACGTGCCCAGGCTACCTACTTCAGAGGACTGTAGCTGGAATCATACAAAGGCTTCAACCCAGATGCTGGCAGTGTTGATTCCTCACCAATTGCGTCCAAATCTTGGGGCATATCAGGTCCACCTATTTGACATTGACATCCCTGGCAAAATCACATTCAAGGAGTCCGAGACCCTGACAGGAGGTAGCAACCTCACGGTTGTCGATACAGGTGATGACGCTGGACACAGAACCTATCCTTTCTAGAAGAGAAGTTATGAGCAGAGGAGAACTTGAATGGGCCATAGCCATGTGATGCCTGGTTGATGCAGTTCTCCTGACTTGCAAAGACTTGCTTGCAAGGACAACAATGCTGAGCAGTTGGGCTGGGCTTTGGTTGGGATCGCTATGCAGAGCTGGGGCTTCGAGTTGGGCTTGGCATCTGCTACGACATTCGCTTCCCAGAGATGGCCATGCTTTATGCGAACCGAGGTACAACTTGCTCAGCACTTACACATCATTCTTATGACTGCACTGTGCTGCAATGTTCCGCACAGGTTGAGTACTGGCTTAGGATGTTAAGTTCTGCAAGGAAGGTTCATAGATTTCCTGCTGCACACTTACGATGGCGGCAGATTTGCTGTACTGTACGGGTGTGCATTTGTATGCTCTGCCAGGAGCTTTCAACATGACGACAGGCCCGGCACACTGGGAGCTGCTGGCTAAGGCAAGGTGAGGCTTTCAGGCAGGGCACCCTGGAGACTACCACTGGTCACACACACTCAAGCACTGAGTGTCTGTTTAAGCAGACCCGCTATGGCCTATGAGTTACTGCTCCATTCCGTCCCTGATATTGATGACCGGTCCAGAACGAGAGGGAAGCAGACACAAGAGAGGGGTGCTTATCTGCCGGATGGCAACAATCCCGTCTCAGACGCTTCTTGTACCTGAACAGCACAACATTGGATTGACGCCCCCGCTATGTGCTTGTGCTTGTGCTTGTACCTGTCTGGCATTGGAGCAGAGCAGTTGACAATCAGGTACGTGTCTATTGCGTCATACCCCTTGCTTCTAGGCAGCTCTCCTAAACTGCCTGGCTGCACATATCCAACTGCAGCAAAATTCTTGTAGATATATTCATCATGGCCAAGGGCCTTCTCTTGACTGCGCAGTTCTATGTTGCCCTCTGCTCGCCTGCACGGGATGACAAGTCGTCGTACATTGCATGGGGCCACTCCATTGTCACTGGACCAGTATGCATCGCAGCATTCACTGTCTCCTGCCATCAGATCTGCCTGCTTATAGCAGGTTAAGTGGAGGCGCGTCAGCTGCCTCTCCGTAGATTCCTCCAGTGTAAATGTATGAAGCAGGTTTTGCCATTCTCATTAAGTCTGTGATTTGTGCTCCTTGTGCAGTTTGCTGAGACTGTTGCTGCTGCCGAGCACGAGGAGACAACTATCTATGCTGAGATTGATGTCAATGAGATCAAGACACGCAGGTGCGTAAACAATGGGGGTGGATCTTACTCCCTGAAATGTGTCCTGTTGACCTGGCTTTCTTGTACAGGAAAGATTGACAGCAATTGGAAGGTCAAGTACCATGTGTTTTGTAAGGTAACCGCAAGTCTGTTGCGGTCGCCTCTGACAGAGCTCCTCGATTGCAGGATGAACATGCCGATTGACACACAGCGGCGTGGAGACATGTACGAGCTCGTAGATCATGGAGCAGAGTGACCTGAACACCTGGCCTGCAGAGGGCTTGCTCCTGGACAAAGCTATTTGATCCGATACAACAAACAAATGCTGCAGACGGATGAACTGGACGAGCAGCTGTGCCTTGCAAAGTGGCAATATCTAGTGGCGAGAATCGTGACTCGAGAAACTGGAATCGCGTTACATGTATCAACACAAGTATCACAAGCAGAGATAAGGCTGTTGTGCTGTTACTGTCACATCCTTTTCACAGGTGGGAGCAGCCTCAGATGGAGATGGCAAGGAGAAGTCATTACGCAGCATTGTACAATCTAATGAGCTGCGTCAGACAAGTGCCTTGTGTTTGCGTATCATCTGATGGCCTGGAAAATCCTGCAAAAGACTATCACCTCAGCAGGATATAGATGTGACCCTTGAGCACTTCCTCTGAAAAACTAAGGGGCAATGGACGGGCAAGTACGTTCGCCTCCCTTTCCATTCTCCGAACTGCGGGTTCAGGATCCTCCGGACGAGACCTACTCCATGTACAGGCATAGTGCCCCCGTTCCGATGATATTATGAGTAAGCCTAGATGCCGAGTAAGCTTGGGCTGGACCCAACGTTCACCTGCCCCTTGCTTACGAGGCACAAGAACATGCCGACACACAGAAGGAAGTGAACGAAGAGTTGCTGTACAAGTGCGTGATAGAGGCAGGCAAAAGATTGGTGGTGTCAGATGTGCTTGAAATCACTACTGTTCAGATGCAAAACAGATGACAATAAGCCATGGGCATCAGAGGATGCCTCTGACGAGCGGCCAGGATAGCCAGCCACGCAAGACAGCTGGGAATGCCGAGGTGTGCATGACCAAGTCAACGTGGGAGCACTTTGCCAGCTGCGCTTGCTCGCTGGCTGCTGTGCCAGCCCGGCTCATCGTGGCTCAGAAAGCTCAAGTGGGGGTGCAAGGGGGAAAGGGACTGAAGTAGCAGCAAGCGACGTCCAGGCTCCATGGCAACCCATTCTGGAGCCCAGCGAAGTGGGCAGGCGGGCAGCGATTGGGCCGCTTATGCCGACTGGAAGCACCTTGGCGGGGGGAGCTGTAAAAGCGAGCCACTTGTACCACAGAGGACAGCGGTGTGTGTTAAGAGATGGGGAGGCCATGTGTACGACAGAGGCTGTTCAAAACAATGTTACTGTACCGAGCGCCGAGGTGCCCCCCCCGCCACGGGCCTCTTCCCCGAGGCCGGGGTTGGGGACCGGGGGCGGGGGCGGGGCTCCCCCCCAGCCCACATTTCGAAATTTGATTCAAACTCGGCCGGCGCCCGCCACAGCTGTGCCGCCGCCCCCCCGTCCCCCACCCCCCCGCCGCCGCCGCCTNCAAGGCGGCGGCGGCGGCGGCGGCGCTCCTCCCGGCCCCACGGCTCGCGCCAGCGCAGGCTAGCTAGCCGATGCTCGTTCGGCCTCTGGAGCGCCAAAGCAAGGCGGCCCCGGTGGCCAGCTCCGCTCTCGGCTGGCCGCTTGTACGCCAAAGATGAGGCCCCGCGGCGACGCCGGCGGCGGCGGCGCCGTCGGCGACGAGAACGCCAGCTGCTCGGAGGACGCGGCGCTCGGCGGCGGCGGCAGCGGCGGCGCCGCCCCCAAGGCCCGCAGCCCGCTGCCGCCGGGGTTCCCCCGTGCGCCGCTGCAGGACATCACGGCGGTGCTGTACCCTCCCAACGTGAGGCCTCCTTGTCCTCGCCTCTGCCCTGCCTGCCCGCGCTCATGGCCGCCTCTGCTGCTGCCGCGGCTGGCAGCGTCTGGCATTGCCTTGCCTGCCGCCTGCCAAGCAGCACGACTGGCTGTCTGATGGAGCGACTCGCCGCTGCTGCAGCTGCAGCAGCAGGGGTGCGAGCCATTGCGCGCGCCAAAGAAGGACGGCAAGCACAAAGGGAATGCAGGCGCCGGCCCGAGCCCCCTGGAGCAGATTCACGTCTGCGAAAACCTTGGCGCGGCTGCGACGTCGGGCTCAGCAGGCCAGGAGAAGCATCGGGAGGTGGTGGGCGGCAGGGCTGCCGCCACCGATGCCCGCCCCTCCTGGAGGCCCAGGCCTGGCAGCAGCGAAGGCAACAAGGTGCTGCACATGAGGTAGCGCAAGCCAACAATCAACAACTGCTGGAGCAATAGCTGGCAATGTCTAGAAAGGCAACCTGCAAGGCTTCAGCCGGTACACTGGGACTTTGAGCTCACCGCCTGTCATTGCCTTTGTTGCCACCTGTTGACGGCATGGCAAGCAGCATTCTCGTTGCGGTGCACAAGCAGCGCATCATTGACTTAGCAAACTCCTGCCGTTCCGGCTTGCCAGCTTAGCTAGCAAGCACCTCTGTCTTTATCTTCTCGGTTAGGCACATGCCTTCTCCCTGCAGCTCAACAGGGCAGCCGAAGCATGCAGCCTGTCAGGCAGCCCCATCATCTTACTGAGGAGCTTACTCCAGATTATCAGGTTGGCATGGATGTGTACAAGAGCCGCTGTCATTTCCTCATGTGAGGTCTTTGCGGAGTGCGTCCAAGTATCAAAGAATGAAGGAAATGGTCTGGGCGCCGCCTCGAGCACCAGTGGCTCAGCAGCGT
The DNA here is from genome assembly GCA_009602725.1 of Spirogloea muscicola. Lineage (NCBI taxonomy): Eukaryota > Viridiplantae > Streptophyta > Zygnematophyceae > Spirogloeales > Spirogloeaceae > Spirogloea > Spirogloea muscicola. The sequence continues at coordinate 341,707 of WELB01000115.1, forward strand.
AAGGTGGTGTTACCACTTTACACTGTGGTGTAAAGTGGTAAGGTGTGTCTTGAGCTACGTAAGGATGGCATCTTGACGGGCAGCAGTATCCCCAACACAATAAAGAGAAGGGGCACTGGAACACACCCGCCATTGCTGAACAAAGAGTCAAATCACTGAAGAGCAGGTTGTTGAGGTGGTATTCCCCAGAGACTACGGTACAGGAGTACAGGCAGCTGGCGGGGCACAGAACAGCATGAGATTGCTGGGAGTCAGTCAGGGGCCAACTACGCCGCAGTTGACATAGGGACATTTCGACGTCCAGCTGCTGTCTGGGTCAAGATTGTAGCGCGGGATGGGTAGCTTCGGGATGCCTGCTAGAGTTGTAAACAGCACATTGGTGCTGGAAAGTGCGGTCGCTGCCCAGCTCCTGACAACCACAAATGGTATGGCACAGCCGGGCAGGGAAATGGTTGCGTCCTTGCCGGTCGACCCTATAACCAGTTGCGAGAGTGAGGTATATGCTCCAACAATGTAGATCTGCATGTGGAGCAGTGCAGGCCTCAGTCAACAATGGTACACTGAGATTGAACAATAATGCCACACTTATCCGTTGAAGGGCTGTCACTCTGATGCAACAGTGGAGTCATTGCAGAGACCTTATGAGCGCTGATGAAGTTGTAAATAGTGTCCGTCTCTGTGGCGTCGCACGTCACTGGCGCGTCAACATAGAGCTTGTCAGGGCCTGGGCCACCAATGAGCGCATCACTGCCTGGGCCGCCCCACAGTACGTTGGCGCCCGCCCGGATGCCAGTCCCAGCAAAGAGGAAGTCGTCGCCCGCACCGCCAAAGAGGATGTCATTACCATCCTCTCCTGACTGCAATGCAATACACTTTCAGAAAGTAGCTTAATGAGCACTAGCAGAGTAACATCTTGATCGGCCGACTACATCAGACACCGCCAATCGCCAATAAAGACAGCGTGTGGCGCGGAATGGGGGCCTTCAAAGGCCTCCAAAGGCCAAGTTGTAGGGCAAACGTGTCAGATTGCACTAGGGTGCAAAGGAGCTCAGCATGAGGGCCGCGTTGAGCAGCCCCTGCAGTACGCACCATGCGGTCATTGCCACCCAGGCCCTGCATGGCATCGTCGCCAGAGCCGCCCAGCATGATGTCCGGCCCAGCACCGCCCACCATGAAGTCTGCAAACATCTCTCTTTTCCACATCCTGTCAAGGACTGTATGACTGACCCCCTGGCTGTACGCATCATGCACCTCCGACATGGCCATCTTGCCTGAGCTTAGTGCCATGTCGAGAAACCAGGGAAGCAGAGAAGCTTGCAATGTCCAATTCAGGCAGCAGGCCAGTATGGCGCATCAATGAGCAAGTCGCGTACACGTGGAAGCAAAAGGCTCACCATTGAAAGCAAAGCCGAACATGAAGTTCATGATGCTGGGGTTATTAAGGAAGCCATAGAGATTATCGGTGGTGTGCTGACAGAGAAACATAGTCGCCTTCAGTCACGCAGAAGTTGGCCGACATGCATAATCTGTCGGTCACTCTCATGCAAACAACTTGAAACGATGACCTCAGTCCAACTTTGGACACCACAGAAGTCAGAGGACAGCGACGAGCCTCAACCGTCCCTTGATGTTACTATTTGAGGAACGATGAGCCGACATCTAAGAACCAGTGAGCTGACTCTTCATGGGCTCTGAGGCTGACCTGGCCCTTGACAATATTGAGAGGGGGCTTCAGCGGGGGCTCTGAGGGCTCGGGCAGCCGGCCTCGCCCGCCCTCAGGGGGTCCCGCAGTGGCAAAAGAGATGATGCTGACACATGACAAGATACTCTTCGATGAATGAGCCCTTGGCTTTGCTTGTCATGGAGTCTAAGGAGAGGGCTGCACATTGGGTTTGGGGCCTGGGACAGCTCATGTACCTGGGGAGGGCTGCAGCAGATACGAGGCCCATGCTCGCAAAGGGCGTGGCGCAGCCCACTACTGAGATGTAGACGTTGCGGTTGGGTGGTCCCACAATGCTGATGCCCTTAAGCTTGGCAGTCAGAAGCTTTTTCCCTGCGGCATCGGTGCCGGTCACTATGACCAGCTTGTCGCCTTCCGCGGGGTTGAAGGTCCTCACAGAGTCCTGCTGTCATGAACGACTTTGATCAAGCCACTATTGCTGAGGCTTTGTCTGCTGTCCATAGGATATGCAGCAAGGACAGACGCACTGGTCGGGAGAGTGGTGCAGCTCAGCAACCTGCTCTCCACAGGGAAATGCGTTCACATAATAGGTGTCTGCTCCTGCATCGCCGTGGACAATGTCTGGCATCCATTGCAGGACTCTTGTCAGAAGGTCTGATGCCCTAGAGCAGAGTGCGAAGATGATCAAGCCACGGAATTAGCAGAAGCATTCTCAACGACAATGATTCTGTGGAACATAAGCCGAGCAGCCCAGTGTCCAGCATCAATCAAGGAGGCTGCCTGCTCACTCCAGCCAGGCCCGCCCCAGATGATGTCATTCCCATCGTCTCCAAACAGTGTGTCATTGCCAAGGCCTCCTTGCAGGTCATCATTGCCTGCACGTCATTTAGGATTATTTGCACAAATGAACTTCAGCAGACTGACTGAGGGGAAACAACACTACATCTCTCTTAACACTTGTTAAGATGCAAAGAGACCAATGAACGGGGTGGTGGAGCAGTCCATCTTGGCGGCCTGATGATAAGATGTGTGCATATAAAGGCATCGGAAGTGAGAGCAGTATGTGCGGTAATCGCATCCTTGGAGGTTTTTAACCTATGCCTCCATCGAGGAGGTCGTTGCCATCGTCCCCACGCAGGAGGTCGTCGCCATCATCGCCCGTCATGCGATCGTTGCCGTCCCCGCCGTACATCTCGTCATTGCCTAGCTTGCCTACCATGAAGTCGTCGCCTGGGCCACCCTACATTCAGCAGACATTGGTAAAGAAAGTCAGACTCCCTGCAATGTTTTGCTTGCGCACGCTGTGCTTAGAAGGGTTGAGGAGGAAACTTACATACATAAGGTCATCCCACTGCAGGTTGGGAAATGCTGGCCCTGCGTCGCCATTCAGCGTATCATTTCCCTCCCCACCCCACATCATGTCCCGGCCAGGCCCACCGATCAGCCGGTCATTTCCAGGGCCGCCGACCATGATATCATCATCGTGCTCGCCATACAGATCATCATCGCCCAGGCCTCCAAAGATTGTGTCCGCTCCTGCGCCAGTATCTATTGTATCGCCCCCTGCTTGCAAGTCGTTTGCGAAGTCGATTGAGCAATGTTTCTATGTATCACATAACAAGGAATTGAGGTCTTCGGACAGGTGTTGTAGACTCTGACTTTCAGTTGCATAAAGCTGCAGCTTACAGTTGTTGAGCTGAGGAGAGGAAGAAGTAGAAGAGACCAAGGAAGAGCTTCTTGTGACTGCACCATCATTGCCAAAAGCGTAGTCCTTGACTTCAGGTCTGAAGTCGCCCCAAAGCAGATCGCCACGCGGTCCGCCAGAGATGATGTTGTCAGCCGGGATGAGAGCCAGGACAGCGGGGTCGGATGCGGGGTCCACGGGTGCATCGCCAGCCTTTGGGACTGGCAGGCTGGGCTGGATTGTGCCGGCTGGTGGTGGTGGAGACGCTGCAGAGGACAGTGGACTGTCACTACAGTGTACCCACACCCACTTGAGCAGTTGTTGATGATCACAAGCTTGTCCTGCCGTTGTTCTGGCCCAGCTGACAGCTTTGCCCAATGCAATTCGGCTCGTGAGCAGGGATGCGGATGGGTGGGCCTGGTACCATCGGGAGGAGGTGGTGAGGGCGGCAATAGTGGAGGAGGAGGGGAGGGTGGCGTCAGAAGTGGTGGTGGGGGGGCCGGGGGCGGGGTCGAGCTGGGAGGCGGCAGCGGAGGAGGAGGGTTGGGGCCTGCAGGGGTAGTGCCGGCGCGGCATGGCTGCTGAAGGTTGGGAGAGAGAGTGCCGTGCAGCTGCAAGCTAGCATGGCGGCCGCAGCCAGGGCCTGCAGCTTGCGGAGCTCCAGTGTTGTCGCGATCTGGGGGTTTTGTGGCCGGGCATGATATGAGGCCCTCACCTGCAGATCGGCTGGCCTTCTTGTGCATGCCCTTCCCGGCTGGATGCATGCCCTTCGCAGCAGCTGCATTGCCATCGCCCGTGCACATGTGGCCAGGGACAGGTCGTCAGCCACCCGTGGGATGATCGGCCGGGTAATGTAAGGAGAGAGGGAGCCCAATGCCGTTGCCTGTCCGTTCACTTCCTGGTAGTACGACCTGGTTGCAGATCGGACCACCGGGACCCACTCCATTTTCCCCGCCAGCCACGGTTGGCAGGGAGCACCGATGAGCGCACTCAGCCTCTCGCTCGCCACGCATAGAACTATGTCCTTCACATCGGGTGCCGCAAGTCGCGTTGCTGCCCCCGCAGTGAGAGTGGAGGCATGCAGCGGCCTGCATTGCAATGCCGCGCAGGCGGTGAGCCGGTGGGGGGCGAGGTGAGGCTTACAAGAGGATGGCGTGGACGCGAGGACGAGGAGCGCCGCCAGCGCGAGGAGGGGGGGCAGCAGCGGGCGCGGGGCCATAGCGGGCCGCGCTCCCGGAGCTGCTCGGGGGCGCGAGGAGGAGGGTAGCAGACGGGCGCGGGGTAGGCGGACGAGGAGGCACAGCCCAGAAGGCAGGACCGGGGGCTGGTGGGCTCTCAGAGTCTGGCGGGCCGGGGGGCGCGGACCAGGCAGGGGCAAGAAAGCGGCTGCCGATGTTTACAAGAGCGCCTGCAATGGCCAGCCAGGTGCATACAGACGGTGTGGATGGCCATGTAGCGGAGCACTCCGGCTTCTTCAGACCTTGTCCATTCCTTTGTTGGATTTTTTGGGCTGGCTTTCCCAGCCCCTATTCTCAATGGGCGAGCGCTTTCCTCTTTCCTCTTTGGCCTGGCCTCTCCCAGCCACCAGTCAATCTGGCCGCGCTTCCTTCCACGTAGCGGAGCCGCAGATGAGGCAGACTGGGCGCTCGTGCTTGTTAGTACCCCCGCAAAGAGCCAAAGGCTAGGCAGAGGAGAAAAGGAGGAGAAAAGAACACGGGAAGTCAGCGTGGCCAGGAAATGCGTGTATATTAAGAGATGGGGAGGCCATGTGTGGCCAAGTACAAAGGCAAGCACATTGACACACAGGCAGGGGGGAGGCGGGTCGCGCCGGGCCAGTCGGGCTGACCGCGCCCCGCCGTCGGGCTGACCGGGCACGTGCTCGGCTCACCCGGTGCCCGACAGCTACCGGCAACCCCCGGGCGAGGATCTCGTCGGTACTTGTTGATGTCGAAATCAACACGTGTGTGGTGAGCGCGCCTCGCGCCCGCCAGTGACGCTGGAGCAAGAAGGTGCTCGCCCATTGAGAAGAGGGGCTGGCAAAGCCAACCCAAAAAGAATGGACAATGTTCAAAGCAAAGAAAGAGGTGCTGAAAAAGGACTACACTACAAAGTGCAAGATGGTGCAGAGGGAGATGCAGATGGCTGCTCAGTATCCACGTGTGAGCAACAGCAGATCAGAGTAACTCGGAGCAGGAGAAGCGGCACTTTGCCGAGACCCGGAAGCAGCAGCCATAGCACGGCCAGCCCGCGCGTGGACCGCATGAGCCAAAGAGCGCTGCAGCGAGACCGCCAGCCTCATCCGAAAGACCTGCGAGAGGGAGCCGGCAGCATTGAAGCCTGGCGAACCCTGCCGCCGCTCGATGGCCTCCCGGGCAAGCCGCTGGAGGAGATCCAACCAGCCACTGCCAAATGCCCCGTGTACGTCAATGGCCAGTGCCGCGAAGGCATCGCCTGGAGGGTGGTCAGAGTACTTGCGCTCCTTACTCCGAGCCGCCAGAGCGACCGCGTGCCCGACGAGCGTCGCGGACCTCGCGGGGTTGGCCGAATCAACGCAATCGGCAGTTACCACATCAGCGATGATGCGCGGACCTCCTCCGGGCGGGATGGCAACGAGGTCCGCGCGGCGGGTGTGAAGCTGTCCATCGGCGCCCCGCAGGATGGGCATTATCGTGGAGTTCTCCACTGCCACCTTGTAGCCGGCCTCCAGGAACACACCCTGCATGGCGTCTCGCAGGAGGTCGTGCGAACCTGTCCGCTCGCCCCCGTGTGCACAGCGGAGCATGTGGGCCGCCAACGCCGCAGGGTCATCGTGGCGGGCACCGCACTCGCACTGTTGGACCCCGATGAGGCAGGGAGGGAGGAGGCCGAGGAGCCGGTGGGCCGCCGTCCTGAATACCGCGTCTGGAATAGTCAGCGCCGCGTAGATGGGGAGTGCTGCTAGCCACGCCGCCGCCCCAGGGGAGGAGGCGGAGAGGAGCCGGGCGCGCCCTCGGGTGTCGTGCGGCGGAAGGAGCTCCACCAACTGGTCGTAGGCCGCTTTGTCCACCAGCGCAGTGTAGCGGGCCTGGGCCCGCAGGTCGGGGGTGTGCGCAAGGTGGATGAACGGGACGACCTGCTTCGACATGTCGGGGTGGGCCGCCAGGAGCGCGTCGCGGGCAGCGCGGAGAGCAGCCTGGAAAGGCAACGAGCCGCTCTCCACTTCAGCTACCACCCGCTCCATGGTGCGGATGCCGTGCGCTTGGAACCGCCGGCTGATGGGTGCGGCGACCTGGGCCCAGCTGCCCAGGTAGGCGGCCTCGCAAACGCGGGCGACTGGGCGGCAGCCCAGACCGCCACGACTGACAGGCAGGCTGGCCTGGAGCATCGCGGCTGGTGTGGTGAGGAAGCCGGGGTGTTGCAGGAGAGAGGCCGCGCTCGCCAGAACGCCGGAGTCAAAAGCCGCGTACGCCGCCTTCACCGCCGGGGAGGGAGGGAGGACGCGGGCCAGGTAGTGCGGACGGTGGGCAATGCACCTGGTCAGCATGGCGGTCGCCAGCTGCATGTCTTGCAGCATGTGGAGGCGGTCCGCCGGCCGGAGGTGCTCCTGCAGTCGAGCCTGGAGCTGCTCCACCACAAAGGCTGGGGAGCCTATGGGGGCGCCGAGGAGGATGAAGCCCCCAGCTGGTGTCTGACAGCCCGAGGGCAGGCGCAGGAGGGCTGGCAGGCCCTGGGGAGACCAAGCGCTGCACTTGGCTGCGCGGATGCCCAAGCCGATCGCGCCCAGCTGCACTTTGAAGGTGTCAAAGGCTGCCACGACGTCCTCTGGCGGCCCCACCAGCGTTGTATCGTCGGCGTACGTGGGGGCGTGGACGCCCGGGTGAGCCGCGACCGTGGCCAGCAGTGCACGGTTGTGAGCCAGTGCGTAGTAGAGGCCAGCCAGCGGATCTCCTTGGCGTGCGCCCGTGGAGGAAAGGAGGACTTCCACCGCCCCATGCCCTGTCCGCCACAGCAGGTCGCTTGGCTGACCATATCCCAGCCTGAAGAAGGGGAGGAGGCTGGGGAAGGCCGCCCTCAGCTCCTCAGCGATGACATCCCGGTCTGCGCTGTTAAACGCATTCTGGACATCTACTGCCAAGGCCATCCACCCGGGGTTCAAGTCCAAGGCGGCCCTTACGCCATGCACGACCACCTCGCCGCCGCTCCGCAGCCCCGCACCGAATTGGTGGGGCGCCAGGTGTTCCTGGGCCAGCCCCGCGTGCTGTTGCCATAGCGCGCGCCCCACCAGGCGGTAGAGCACTTCGCCAACGGCAATGGGCCTGACCCCCCCATTGGCCTTGCTGAGGGCCAGCAGCGTGCTGGTGCAGATGACGTCGCGGATGCTGGCCGGGACCTGGTCGCGAGCAAGGAGCTGGCACACCTGGTGAAGCGACTGAAAGTCACTTGATTCTCCCTCCAGGAAGAGTTCGCGGAGATGCTCGGTGAGCATGTGTGACGGACCTCCAGCGGCTGCGCGGCGGCTGCTCTGCAAAGCCTGTCGAAGAGCGTCGGCGTCGAGGGCCACCTCCTCCGGCGGGGCGAAGGTGGCCAGCCACGGAGGCAGGGGGGAGCGGGCCTCAGGGTGCAGGGACTCCAGGGCCGCCCGTGTTGCTGCGTTGGTTGGCGCCAGCACCGAGTCGTCCAGGGCCTGGACCGCCCTGGACAACTCGCCCGCATGACCGAAGCGCAATGCCCGGCGGACGTTGGCGGCCCTGTCGGGCGATGCCCGCTCATCACCTCGGTTTGCTGCCAAGGCTGCCACGGCTGCGTCGTGGCGCTCGAGGAGCTCCTCCCAATGGCCGCTCTCGAACAGCTGGACGCGCTCCAGGAGGGGCTGCCGGCCCTGCCAGCGGCCGTCGTGGGGGACGCGCCCAAGCAGCAGCCGGGGGAAGAGGAGGAAGAGCTTCCAGGCCGCCTCGTCCCGATGGTCTCGGACAATCCGCTGCATCGACGGGCGGAGAGCGCGACGAATGTGCGGGCGCACCCAGCGGGGGACATGGCGCACAAGCGGGAGGGCCGCCTGGCGGTGGACGGCAGCCAGGTCGAGGCCGGCCAGCCACTGCCAGTGCTGAGGCGTGGGAGGGGAAGGCGCGGGAGGGACTGGCCTGCCTGGTCCGCCCCGACGGCCACCCGCAGCCGCGGCGCTGCGCGACTGCTCCGCCCGATTGTTGCGGCTCTCACAGGCGCGCGCGTGGTTGGCCCGGCCTGACCGCGTGGTGAAGGTCGTCTGGCAGAACTGGCACAGCAGGTAGTCGGGCGAGTGAGGTGGGGGCGAGGGTGGTGGAGCTGGTGCGGTCGGTGAAGGCGGAGGCTGCGGTGACGAGGGCGGCGTCAAGGGCGCCGACCGCGAGGGGCAGGGTGGAGCGGTCAATGGCACCCGCGGTGCATCTGCATGCCGGTCGCGCCTCTGGCTATAGCCAGGGGACCCGCTACTTACCCGGAGACTAGTTTCTCTGACCTGCGGCTGCTCAGCAGGGGGTAATGAGCACCCAGTGGCCACTTCAGTCGCTGTGTCCTTCAGGGTTCAGGTTTGAATCCCAACGCCTTCCTGTCCCATTGGAATTTCATTCATTCTAGTTTCTGGGGCTGCCAAACCACAGCCATTGCCCTCTACCGGGAGAGTCTTTCTTCTTCGTCTGTAATCGTCGATGTCGAAAATAACAAAAGGGTGTAGACATGAGAATCCTGCACAAGTGACAACAAACATGAGGAGGAGGAGTCATGCTCAGGTTGGTGTAAAGGGCATCACGAACACGGTACCTTTGACTCGCTTCAGGAGGGACTGTGCCGAAAGAGATGCATTCCTTCCTGCCTCACTTCCTTGCCAACTGTTAGTGGCTCTTATATTCTGCCTTCTTTCTTTGACCGTCCCACATCAGATGTGGCGCTTGTCGCTTCAGGAGGCGGCTTGCCTGGGCCACATGGGCTGCCATGTAATGGCCACGATCGCAGCTGGGTGAGCAGTGCCGTCCTGACTAGATGGACACCTTTGTCCATCTAGTCAGCACGTGGCCGGTCCCCTGGGCCGGCCCCATTCGAGCTCGGCCCCTCGGGCTGGCCCTCCACCCCGAGGCCAACCCCCTCTGTGTATGAGCAGATTCTTTTTCTCAATGAGATCAGTGGGCTTGCGCCCCATCACTACTTACAAGGGCCAAGCGAGCTCCTTCAACCCATCTTTTCTCCTTGCTGGCCGACACCCACGCCACCTGCTTTGAGTTGCTGCCGGCCGGCTTCTTCGCAGTCTGCTGCCATCGCCACCGTAGGCAGGGAAATGTAGACAGAGCGCGGCATTCCCTCGAGGAGAGTCAATTCTCCACCGCCCGAGCCCCAATCTAGTGTTGGTGATACTACTAACCCTGAGCTCTCACGCAGCTCTGAAACTATGTAACGACGGGCCAGGTTCAAGACCATACCTCCGCCCTAGATCGAGCCTCGGTCTGGCATAAGCGCGCAAGCCCAAATTGCCGCCCGTGCTACGCGCTGACTTGTAGTTATTGAGCGGGTCAGCTTAGAAGCAGGTGCCCATGTGCTTGCTTTTGAACTTGGCCACTCAGGCCCTCTATACCTCAATACACGCTCCATTCCCTTTGAAGAGCTGCTTCTATGTCGACGACGCTACTCCGCCCTCCTTCCAGATGGTGGCCCAACGCGGCTCTTGCAGTTGGGCTCTGAACCCATCCGCCATCGGCCCTGCACCTGTCACCTCCCTGTTCATCGAGCGCCAGGCATCTTGTGTGGGAAATAGTGCTCGGCGTTCTCAAGCCACAGGCATTCCTCTAAATGCTCCTGCTCCGGTCAGCTCAGGCATGATCTAGCATGTGGTGAGTGGCGACCTCCACAAGGCAGCTGTGAGTGGCAGCTACCTCTACAGACGATGCATGCACTTTGCGAATTCGGCGCAGCCAGCTGCTTGTCTTCACCGCCGTAGGAGGAGTGGCAGGAGCAGCTCCTCTATGCAGTGCCTGGCTGCCGCTCCAGCAACTGCTGAGAGCAGGGCCAGGCGCCGGCCCGCCGCATCTTGCCACACTGCTCATCCAAGCGCAGCCCACTTGCATCAGAGCCCTCATACATTTTGTACTATATTCCATCCTTTTAGTAGCTTTTGTCGACTTATCATATCTGACAGGCAGCACGTACGAGGCGCCTGCCTTGGGCAAAGAAGTGACCATGTGACGACCTTGTATGGCTACGTAGGTGGAAGTCAGCACGAGGGCGTCCATGACTCGAACCATTGCTGGGGAGAAGGTCCATATCTGTATGCACATCGCATGAAGCCAATAGAGAAGACGCCATGCACAGAGAAATATGAGTGTCCTCCACTACAGGCTTCAAAGCTGGCGCCAAGCTGGGTTTAAAAGTAGCTGCAGTTTTGCAGCTGATTTTTATTTATTTGCGTCATAAGCTCGGCGGAAGAAACTCACGGCCATTGCACATGTGAGAAGCTTGGACGTACTTGCAAGGAGAAGCCCTTGAGTGAGAGCCACCATCCTACAGGGCAGGTGAATGCAGAATGCTGTTGCTTCCGCGATTGCAGCGTTGATGTGGCTTGCTTAAAAGTGTGCTTTAAAGACCTCATGTTAACAGCAAGTGTGCGGTGCAAAGTATGACTAGAAGCACAGACATGCACGCACTCTGCTCACTTTCTATCTGCATTACATCTGCAGCATTCGTCATACAGATAAAGGAGCACCTCGCTTGCTTCATGAACATCCGCGTGTCAAGCACAGCAGCCACAACGACTGTGTGCAGGGCATTCGCTAGCGCTATCAGCCCAAAAAGCTGCAGCATAACAAGTGCTTGTCCTAAGCTGACTCACAGGTCCAGATAGAGACAGGCCTGGATCGCAGTTGGTGCAAACTTTTGCAAGGGCCTCATTGCCAGAGCTGGCAATGAGGCCCTTCCCCAAGACAAAGTATGGAAGAGCAGCTAGAGCTTACTTGAGCAAATTTCAGAGGATAAACAGCAGGTCAAGCTCTGCTCACGATCATTGTGTCCTTGACGAAGCGGCATGGTCGCTCTTCGTCCAGCTTCAGCCTCCCAGTAAGCTGGCAGCGCCCTGCCCGGCTCTTCGAGCAAAACATTCAGTCTATGCAGGGTTCTCAATGCAGGTCCCAATGCTTTTGGACGCTATGGGGCCTGTCAGCTAGTGCCATCTGATCTCACATCGAGCTGACAACTTTGATATGCTGGACTGACAAGTCGTGTCAGAGAGGGCGGTACATGTGTCCAAGGCTGCAACCAGCACGAAGCCTTCGAGGCAGCACCGCTGCATTGGACAGTTTCGACACGTTCAAGAGTCGGTAAGAGCGTCACTGCCTCCAGAATGTCTTTGAGCATGGCGGAGCTGCTGACCGCCATATTCGAGCTGGCTCACTGTTACGTTGTGCGTGTCCCCAAAATAATGGGGACATAAGCTATAATGCCCACGAGCACAAGCAACGAGGACAGACCTGCTCGCCGGCCAGAGCAGCAGTCGACAGGCGGTTGTGAAGAAGGTGGCGGTACGCCTGCGGCCGGTGCAGGATGAGGTCGATGACGACGACCTGCCCGCAGCGCCGCCGCGGAGCCCATCATACTCCGTCGGCTCGAGCCCTCGGGGTGGGCGAGCGCCGGACCGGCTGTGGCACGCACCACAAGCTCGCACTCGACGTAGGGGTCCACAGCTTTGCCGCAGCACGCCTGCACCAAGAAGCGCGGCGAGTGACGTTGAAGCTGGCAGCCCTTCCATAAGGCATAGGAAGGAGACCAGGATGCTGTCCTGAGAAGGACCGGTGCTGGCTCGAAACTGGCGCCCACACAGTGCACAAGGCGCACGTTGCCCGTCGAGTATTCACGGTACGCCGCCGCCGCCACGGCGCCACACTCCACGCACCGCATGCCGCCGCAGAGGCGGCGACGGAGGGTACCCGTTGCGATTTTACATTGCAGCAGCGCTTTGCTAGCTTCGTGTCAACGTACTGGAAGGTCACGCAGAGAGGGAATGGCTAAAGAAGAGGGGCGCCCCCTCTTTTTTTTTTATATCTTCTAGTGCTACAAGCCAGGATGGTTGTCACATTCTGCACTGGTGTCCCTCGTTCCCTCAGGCTCATGCCTTGCATCAGAAAAACAAGCACACAAAGAGAGAAGGCGCGCGGGGCGCATGAATTGAAAGGGAGGCCAATTCAAGCCAATACATTGTTCAGGCAGAGTCGAGTGCAGACTAAAGAATGCTACATAATACGGAGACCTAATCTAAGGTACCTAAGATGACATTAGTACCCACGGGTGAGCACAAACAAATCTGACAAGCTAACTTGGGGAGCTGGAGCGCCGCCACGAAAGCCGGAGGCCTGACTTAGAGCGCGCCCTGCACGTTGATGAACAAAGAAACAAAGCAAGCTGGTGTATTTAGCTGGTAGCTGTCGAGCTTGTCGATTGCCGTCCAGTATTCGGGCATCAGTTAGCGACCTCTATGTGTTGACTCGTGGTTACTGAGCGGGTCAGCTCAGCAGCAGGTGACATACATTTGTCAGCGTGCTTGCCTTTGTACTGGCCACACAGGCCCTCCATCTCTTAAACCACACTCGTTCCCAGCACTTGCAGCGGACGTCTCTTGCAAACGAGCCAGACGGGCTCGTGCAGATTGGATAACCATTTGAGTTGGCAGATGATCTGCAGTTGACCAAGCTCAAAGTTCCCTTCGGACCTTGTCAATACATCTGTTCGGGCTGGCAGTTCACAGCCCCTGCCCCCTTTGGGAGAGCCACTTTCTTTCTCTTCAAGCTGAACGTCCTCTGGCAGGGCACTAAGCGGCTGACCTTACATTGGTTCACTTACTTTCCAACAGAGCGCTCTACTACAATTCCATCACGAAGAAGTCAATCTGAAGTTTGACATCTGAAGTCAGGCCTCCCTTCCCTGGCCTGGCCACCTTTGCATGATCTGAGACGTTGACGCCCCATGCTCCCTCGCACACCTGTTACCTCTCCTTACCGCTAGCTGGACAGCCGAGCGCGCAGCTACTTGCTGCTGGGTAGGCTGTTCTGCTTTCTGTTGGAGCCTAGCCATGTGCTAAGTCCAATGCCCACGCCTATTGACAGCGCGTCCTGGGCTTTTGGACCTGTGCGGCTATGACAGGCATATTCCAGAGCAACTCATGCAGCTGCTCAATCATCCGCCCGGCACAGAGGAAAGGAGAATCCTGGGTGGGGCTCAATACAATGCGGCAGCTCATTTATGCAAGGCGAAAGGGCTGCCATTGTGGCTGGCTTGAACTTGAGACCAACTCACATGCCTCGAAAAGGCAGGACTAGGAAGAATCACCGGCGTGAAGTTGTGGGCTTCTTGGCTTTCATCTTGGCCACTGCTGCCTCCTCTTCCTCTTTCTGCTCAGCCTCCAGCCTCTCAAGCTGCCAAGAAAGTGAAGCCAAGTCAGCCCCTAATCTTATTACGTTGGCTCTCTATCTGGCCTGCTGTATGAACCACTTCGATCAGTTTAGCAACAGTTGTGCTGTGTGGTACCTCGTCTAACACAGGCCGTAGCTCAGTGTATCGACTGGCACATAAATCAAATCCATCCCTCCGCAACTCCTGCAGCCAGAGCAGGAACTAGTCACGATCCCATTGAAGAATCTTGGACACCATTTTAGGCGCGAGACAGCAGCAGCTCAGCTGCAAACGCACACATCACTAGCTTCTTACCAGAGTGCCTGGAAGCCACATTCACGCGCTGCATCAAATAACGACATGTTTGTAAAGAGTCCTAAAAGTACTTTCCCCACCTTCCCAGTATGTTGTGTTTCCTCAAAGGCAGCACGCTGCCAGTGGATGCTTGTTCGAACAAAGAAGTCCCTTAATGATTCCCCAGGCTGCACAAAGTTCCACAATATCAACAACATGGAAGCCTCTATACTTATTCTCCTTCACCGGATAAACAGAAAGTTGAGCATGTCAAGCCGAAGCACATATATGAAGTCAGGGCATGCACAATAGCTCTCAGACAGCCGTGCTATGCATGCACCTGAGGCGTGCGTGCAGAATCAGCAAGCCCCAGCTCCGCCCGAATCCGGTCTATCTCCGTCTTTCGCTCCTTGCGACCTAGCCGTTTCCCGTCGCCTCTGAGCAAAGCCGCAGCCCTTTCTGCGGCTGACATGGTGTCACCCTCGCCTGAGGTACTTGCCTGTGTGAGAGAGTCATACATGCTGTCATCAGACTCAGGCAGCAAGGACATGTTCAGAGATGTTCTTGGCAACTGACCACTGCCCGTGCTCCTGCACATCTGTCATGTTTTCAAAATATGGCTACACTAAATGATTGGATATTTGTGGGCACCTGTTCGCCGCCATTCCTGCTGCTATCAGGTCCAGCAATTGGTCCCTCTTCTTCGCTACTATTCTCGTCCTCCTCGTCGTCATGTCCTTCCTCGTCACCCTCACTCGCATCACTACCATCCTCATCCTCTTCATCATCTCCATCGCTTGCATCGACCCATTCACTGTGTGATACCTGCACCACAGGCGCAGTACTCAAGCATAGGCTCAAGCACATTGGCTGGCACTTTGGCAAACAGATGTCTGAAGGCAAACAGGATGTCTGACATGGAAGCAGAATATCAAATATCACCTCAATGAGGCAATTCCAGCTGGTAAGCTTGTTGAGATCCAGAGAGTAGAGGTCATCCAGAGTGATCTCCTGCTCGCCAATCTCCACAATTCCTGCATAGAGGTAGAGGATGTTGCCAACGACAACTGAAGAAGCATTTATACGCCCACATGGACCAATGCCTTCCTGCTTGAGTGATAGGAAAGTCGTTAAGCCGAATAAGTCCTTTCACATGTCTTCATATTGCATGAGCAGACAGGCTTTCAAGTTCAGCAACAAATTTCCTTCATTGACATTCTCATTCTGCAACTTTCCAAGTCGGGTTTAGTTGTGCTCGAAAATTGCGGTCTCCCAATTTGTGTGACAGCTGAGGCCAAGGTGCTTAAAGAGCACACCTCCAAGATGTTGCTGTAGATATCCTTAATCTCTGGACTTGGACTCTCCGGCACCACAGAACTTGCAGTTATCAGCTTGCCTTGTTCATCGTCAGCTGCTCCTGCGACTTGTAACAACTGGATTTCTTCCACTAAGGTGGTCTGGCAAGTAGGGTCCATAGCATCGCCCTGACCCTCCCCTATATCTTTAAATTCTTCTGGACAATGTGCAATCAAATGAGCAGCAGCAGAAGCTGACTCTGCAGCAGAATCGTCGTCATCCGCTTCTTGTCCCTCCACAGGGCGGCTAACACATGCCAAATCTTCCTCTCCTCTTTCTTCTGGCCCACTCTCAATGTCTGCCTCTCGCTCCGCACTGTACAAGTCCTCCTCCACATCAGCAGCCTCGCTGGTTTCAGCCGCTCTCTTCACCTCAGACTCTCTTAGCCTAACCCGCATCTTGTATCGCAACTTTCTGCTCATCCTCCCCTTGCGCTCCTCCTCCTCCTCCTCCTCGTCATCCTCCTCCCTATCTCCCTCTCTGCCAAGGTCTTTAGCTGCATCCTGCAATTGGCCGAAGCCTGCATCCTCTTCTTCGTCATCATCTTCCTCTTCCTCCAACTGCATCAACCTGTCAGCCCTGCTTTTCTGCAACAGATTGTCTAAGTCCCTCTCAGTATTGACACAGCTACAAAACCTGATTCAGTCCCTGGCACGACCATGCAGTACAATAGCAGGTTCGGTACTCACGAAGCCCTTGGGCTTCCGGAGCTCAAATCTGTACCACCGTCGAGCATCCACTGCAAATGTGTACATATCATTGAGGAATGTACTTCTGATCACATCCTCTGGAAGAAGTCCACTCATAACAAAGTCAAGTCCCTCAGTTAAGAATTTTGACTGTTACAAAGTCAGTCTTCCTGCTGGACAAAGGATGCTCTGGTTCACAGCCACCAAGATGCTCAACTGCACACAAGTCCAAGGGCTGTGAAATCAGGACACTAGGCTGCAGATCAGTGTGGTGGAGGCCAACATGCACACCTTTGCTTTCAACATCCACCACCCCTCCAAAGACTATGGCCCTCTTCTTGTGGACTGCTAGTGAGAAGCCTGCCCTCGGTCCAGGAGGCGTCCCGTTTCTTTTCACCTGCAATGGAAGAACTGCCCACATTACTCCACAGGTGCGGCGATGAGCTAGATGCAGTCTCCACCTGGAACATGGCAGAATATCAAGCAGCAGACGAGTGGCAGATACTCCTCTGAACAGGCTTGGCTGCATGTGATTTTAATTCCATGTGAAGTCACTATCTTCCATGGCCTCAGGAAGTCACGAGCAGACAGGCTTGGCGGATTGACAGTTCCACGTTAAGGTGGTTGCCGTGGCACAGGGCACTAAAGCGGTATTTCTTGGGCACCTTGTCCCATGCCCAGGTGCGGGGATCCAGAGTCCACATGTCAGTGTAGACAACTCCCTTCTCTGACTTGCCTTTCTCGGCTCCTCCATGGTCCTTGAAGTAGCCTCCATACAGTAGAATCTACAATCTCAACACAAGATGCTATCAGGTGCACATTTGGATTGAAACGCCTGAAAGTATGCCACTGACGTGAGGCAAGAGCCTTGACGCGGATGGTTAAGAGGCACAAGACAACACCAACAGTAGGAGTTACAGTAGCGTTGGTCAAACCTCGTCCTGGAAGATGGCAAGCTGGAAAGCGCTTCTGGGAGAAGGCCAGGCTGCACCAAGTTTTGGCTTCACCTCTGACCACTGCACAATCCAGATTCAAAAGCATTGCCGCTGTCAGTGTCAAATATAACTGTAAGTATGAGATGTTCCTGACAGAAGCACACCATACCAAGTTCGGACACACAAAAGTTGCAATCTTGCTCGAGGGCATACCCACGATCCAAACGTTGCTGTAGACATTGCAACATGCCTCTGCAGCCTCTCTAAGGATGGTGGCTCGCTCACGATTGGTACTTCTTAAGGGTATCACATATATAAACAAAGATCACATGCTCTGCAGGTTTGTTGAAAACCGACCTTATACTCATCAAGGTCAAGTACAAAAAGGTCGTTGTAGTATCTGAGGCACAATCCAAAAGCATACACCTGCTTCAATTCCAAGTGAGTGAACCAGACATACATGCCTTGCACATGATTAAGGTTGCTCCTGGACTAGCTGAGATTGGCATGCATGCTTATCAGGTGGTCATCTCACATGGTAAGCTGTCGGCTACACCTGACATAAGAAGAGGAACTAGGCCTGTGCGAATGCTCTGGGCAAACCTGACTTCCCGAAGTGTGTCATAGAATCCACCAAATACCACAAGCTTGTGCTTGTACAGAGCCTGTCATTGAAGGGACCACAAGAACATGGTCTACGCTGTTGATTAAAGCCAGCACAATTTTTCGCTAAAAGTTTGCATTTTGCTTAGCTTGAAAGTTGGCAGGCGATGCACAACAACCCACGCTGTCTGACTTGATTTTATAAGCAGAGCAGCTCAATATTTTATTGTATTTGCAACCACTTCGACGGAAATATTTCCAAGTACGATGATACAGAGCTGCTCTGCAAAGTGACTGTGCAGGACATTGCAGACTTAGCCTCACTATCCTTTCTGTCACTTTCTTGGGCTTTGCCCGATTACATATTATAAGCTAGGTATTACCATGCGGTGACCAGAGCGTGCACTGGGTCCCCCTTTGACCTGCAGTTGTTCCCATGCATTTGTGGCAAGGTCCAATCTCCATAGATCCTGTGACGAGCCAATCTTACTGCTTAAGGGTGGAGTAGTAGAAAACCTGGCTCATAGACGCCTAACCAAACTAACGTGATTGCTCCTGAATCACAATATATGAAGCTTTCTGGAAACCAAACCAAGAGCCCTGCACCTGGACCTCTACAGTGATTGCCCAACATGAACTCGGGAAAGCCCGACAAAAGCTACCAGGAAAGACAGACCTTGTAGTGGTGAAAGCGCTCCTGGTTGGGAGAGGTAAATTCGCCTCCTGCAATACAGTACCTACAGGGCGTCAATTTGCCAGAAATACCTCACCCCAATACATCACCCATGCTTATATCGGTGACTTGCAACATGATTGAACTATTTGAATCACTGTCTATTAACCACCAAGAATAACACTAAAAGCGTGCCGTAATTCATCTGCATTTGCACTTGCAGACAATGAAGAAGCTGCACTGAGGATGCATAGTTGGTTGGCATGAACACTACCAAAGACGAAGAGGGAGCCCTTCCAGGCAACCACCTGGTGCGCGCTCCTTGGAGGCGGGCTATTGGGGCTTGACACCTTGCTCCAGGTTGCTCTGTCGGTATCGTATTTGTATAGGTCTCCATAGACGTAAGTCTGTAACAAGGGACACGACCTCATTACCTCACTGATTAGGGATAGTTTTAAGGGTTAAGGGTCTATAACTCTCGGGTTTGAGTTTTGGTTGTAGAATTAAGGATTAATGTATTAAGGGTTCAGGGTTCAAGGGGTTAAGGGGTTTAGGGGTTCAGGGGTTTAAGGTGTGCACCACCGTAGGTTTGGGTTCTGGGTCAGGAATGAGATTTCAAGAGGTAGGGGCCGAGTTTCTCAAAGGTAGCCCCACAAGGTTAGCCCCTAGCAGGACTATTGGTTGAACCTACTTACCTTGTCTCCATTGTAGAATTCGCCACCAAACAGCAACAGCTCCTTCTCCTTCAATGGGTTGGCTGTGAGCTGTACGGCGACAGGCCATAAGCCGTGTGAATTGCGAGATGCTAGGCACATAGTAGAGCGCAGGCTGAGAACCGACCGCCCGCCGACGACAGCAGCGAGCAGGAACTCCACTTCGGACCGCTCCTTGTGGAGTGACTTGGAGCAGCTCGGTCTGCATTCCTAGGCTTGGAGGCAACCTGGCACTAAGGCCTGGCAGCTCAATGTTTTCAAACCCTTTGAGGATCTGGTCTGTAGGTAATCGAGCAACGTCAAGCTTCATCCGGCACCCTCAAGGACACTCAGCTACAATTGAGACGCCTGACATCAGTTGGAGCTGGGGGTCCTTCCTAAGAGGTTTTCTGTAGCCATGTTGCAACTGTCCCGACTACAGCCGATGACTTATCAGTACTGACCCTCAATCACTTCCTAAACCCTAGACCCTTACAACCCTAAACCCTAAACCCCTAAATCCAAAACCCTAGACCCTAAACCCCACGCAATATCTGAGCTGCCGGGCACAGCTGAGGTGCGGGCCTCACGGTGGCATTGCAGCGCGGTGTGGGCGCGTCGACACCGTCCTCCACGACCACCTCCACCTTCTTGGCCTCCTCCCGCTTGATGCGTTCCTGCCCAGCACGCACATCAAGCTCGAGCTTGGCATCCCAGGAGGACGTGTCTTGTCTCGAGACTTCAGGGTCTTCCTCTCAGCCTGGTTGGCGTTGTGAGGCAGGTTAGCGGGGCGGCGCACCAGGATAGCGTCAATGTCGTCCTCTCCAGGAAGAGCGCGGGCCTCACGGCGGGCCACCTTGGCGGCGCCCTTGGCGGCCTTGCGCACCGCCTTCTCCTTGGCCGCGCCCGGCGGCTTGCGCGCCTTCTTGCCCATGGCGGCCGCGTGGGAGCCTGGCGCGCGCCTGCAGCGCCCAGCTTGGCGAGGGCAGAGGTGGAGGCTGGTAATATAGAATGACCTAGCCTTAGTGCCTAAATACTTGCTTAGCATAACAAGTACAAATGCAAGTACATCGACAGATGCACATTCCTCCTGCTATGCTGACCTGCTCAGTAACCACGAGTCAGCACGTAGAGGTCGCTAAACTGCTGCCTAATTACTGGACGGCAGATGTCAAGCTCTTCTGCAGCCAAGTAAAGCTTGACCAGTTTTTCTGTGCTAAGCATGAGCCTAAGCTCGCTGCAAACAGGCTGACAACACGACGGCGTATGGAAGACGTAGTATGCTACCCGCATGCCCATCTCGGATGAAAGCACACCCATCTCGGATGGAAGCACATCCTAATGTCGTGCATACCTAGACTGGCAATGTTCTCAAGTTGGGTGTAAGAGCGAGGTAAGAAGCTCTCAAAAGGGGGCGATGGCTCTGAGAAGCAGCAGCTCGAAAAGCCAGAAAAGACTGAACAAGGTCCAAAGGAGTCGAAAACCGTATATTATGCAGAAAAGCACGAGGATGCTAAGAATGGCTGCTCAGCAACCCCTAATCAGCAGTCGCAAGATTGGATACATAAGCAGCCGGAGAACCAGCCGAAATGGTGACGCTATTCCACCCTCTAGTCACTCCGATTTGAGATTGTGGAGTAGAGTTTTCTGAGGCTCCATACGCAGAAGTCACATGAGTTCGTATTTTGGCGCCTTTCGGCCCTTACGGACCTTCTTCATTCCATTCAGGTCTGGCCTCTTTTAGCCATCGTCTTACTTTGGAAGTGGCTGTTTGTCCAGGAAAGGAATGGACAAGGTCGTAAGGGACCGGAAAGCACAGAACACCCATCTACACAAGTGGCTACACTAGATGTGTGCCAATGACCACTAGTCAAACAGCCGATTAAAGTAGCCCCGCTGCATAATATAGGACCTATATTGATCACTTTATGAAAACTCTAATTTCAGATTAGTTAACCAAGTAGGTGGACACTGGTGATGGCCATCCTAGTCAGTAGCCACAAGTCGGCAAAACTAATATTTGGACTATTGTAGCTAAAGTGGACGAGTTTAGAAGAGGCCCAAAAGCGCTAATGTACATATTTACCTTACAGCGGAAAGACCTCTTACTGTATTCTGGGCTGGCTTTGCACAAACCCCGACCCTTGGGTAGAGATAATTTTCTGGTCTTTGGCGCCTATTCGCAGAAGTCACGGAGAGTAATTTCGTATGGAAGAGGAGCTCGGCAGAGGCCAGCATAACTCAATAACGCGTCAAGCTCTTCACGAGATAGCCCTTTTGCAAGGTTTTGTGCCTTCCAGCTTTTGCCGTGCTCTTGCTGCTACCTCTGGGTTTCGTAGGGGGGATTGTTCTTCGGCAGTTAGTCTGTCGGTTTTGAGGCTCCTCGCTCGTAGCTACTGAGTGGTCCATCCTACATTCATTCTGACATAGCGCTTTAGGCCCCTCCGTTATTTGGCCCCTTGGAACCTTTGTCAATTTCGGGCTGGCTTTTAACAGCCCTTGCCCCCAATCGGAGAGCCACTTCTTTCAGACCTTGTACCTTGTGCTGGTCGCGCCCTGGCTGCAGCCTTTGGCTATGGACAGGGGACCTGCTACCCTGAGACTAGTTTCTCTGACCTGCGGGTGCTCACTAGCCACTTCTCACCAGCGAGTAGCACCCAGTGGCCAATGAAGTCGCTGTGCGCTTTACCGCTCTTCTGGCCCCTTCGAAGTCTACTAGTCCATATTCTGGGCTGGCCAATAACAGCCATCGCCCTTCACTGAAAGAGTCTACCGCTCTTGTACAGTCCGTTGGGCTGACCTTCCCTCCTGGAGGCACTTTTGCCTTACACTGGAAGAGCTGGTTCTGGCTGCTTCGCCTCACCACTCAGGCTCCGTGGTCGGGGCGGGGCAGGTGAAGAAAGCGTGGCCAAATTGACTGGTGTCTGTGAGAGGCCAGCCCAAAGAAGTAGTGGCTCTCTCATTGGGGGCAAGGGCTGTGAAAAGCCAGCCCGAAAGGATTGACAAAGGTTCGAAGGGGCCAAATGACGGAGGGGCCTAAGCGCTATGTCAAAACGAGTGTAGGATGGACCACTCAGTGGCGACGAGTGAGGAGCCTCAAATCCGACAGACTAGCTGCCGGAAAACAATCCCCTTGGCGAAATCTAGAGGCTGCAGCGAGAGCACGGCCAGCACGCAGATGCAAAGCGTGTGCCTTGGACCGCTGGAGGGACACCGATAAGTGCATGCGATAGACTTAGGCCCATGAGCTAGAGGCGTTGAAGTCAGCCGGCTCACTTCGCCTGCGGGACACCGCGCGCCGTGCGAGCTTGGCCAGCAGGTCGAGCCACCGGGACCCAAGTGCCCCCGTTTACGGTGCACACGGCCAGGGGTACGAACTCGTCCCCAGCCGGGTGAGCAGCGTGATTGGCCGCCTTGCAGCGAGCAGCTTTCACCGTAGCCTGGCCAGCCTGCGAGGCAGGGACCCGGATTGGAGCGGTCGGCCACATCAGTGGTGACCATATCAGCCCAAAGGAATGGACAAGGTCTGGAGCCGGATGGCGCAGAAAGCAAGGTACTAAGTGCAGGTGACGATGGGCGCCAGTGAGATAAAGTGGCTCTGCCAAAGAGGGCAAAGGCTGTGAAAAGCCAGCCCAAAACCGTGACAAGGTTCGAAGGGGCCAGAAGCGCTATCTCAGAACTCGGGAGGATAAATCACTCAATATTTACGAGTAAGGAGCTGCACATGCGAAAGTGAGAGGGCAGCCCAAAGAAGAAGATCGCTTCCAGGAGGGGGCGGTAGCTGTAAGAGAAAGTGCTCGCCCATAGAGAAAAGGGGCTGGCAAAGCCAGCCCAAAAAGAATGGACAATGTCCAAAGCCAAAGAAAGAGAAGCCAGAAAAGGACTACATTACAGAACACAAGACGATGCAGAGGGAAGCTCAGTACCCGCGAGTGAGCAACAGCAGGTCAGAGTAGCTCGCTGTGCGGTCGCCTGCGCCGCTCGGGCTAAAGAACTCAAGAACGCCGACCATCCGCGGGAAGACGAGTTCTTCCCGTTGGCGATTGACACCCATGGGGCGCTGGGCGCTCGGTGGCTCGAGCTGCTCACCCAGCTCGCCAGCCACACCATCGCCCGTCGCTTCCATGAGCAGCCGGTAGACTTTCCTGCAGCCGGGTTGCTGGCGCAAGTGTACTGTATGCGCCTGGCCGTCTCGCTGCAGAGGCCTATGGCTCGCGCGCTGCACCTTCGTGACGGCAGAGCCCTCGCTGCTGCCTCTGGCTCCGGCCAGGGGACCCACTTCCAGGAGCCTAGCATCTCTGATCTGCGGCTGCTTAGTAGAGGTTACTGAGTGATTCATAGCTGCTTTGTTTCTTTGTGTGCTTCTTTTCTTAGCGCTTCCCCTGGCCCCCTTCGGCCGCAATCGACACTTTCGGCTGCTTGGGTCCTCGCTTCCATACCCTACTCGAGAACATAGCGAGTCTGGGATATGCACGACGCGAGGATATGCTCCCAGCCCAGATGGGTATGCCGGCAGCCTATCTGTCATTTCTGCGACGTCGAGTGTCAACCTGTCTGCAACGAGCTCAGGCGTATGCTCTGCATCAGAAAGCTGGTCGAGCCTTAGCTGCTGGC